>VXAL01014434.1:41413-106549 GCA_013399475.1 Chauna torquata | reverse complement strand
TTTTTTTTTTTTTTTTTACCTTCTTGCTTATTATCACAGTGACTAAATGGCAATCAGGCACTTCTGCTTTTATATTTACAGTAACTTTAAGTGATCATATGGGGACTCACACAGGAAAACATAACTTACTTTGAACCTCCTACCCTTTCCTCATGTATGGCTTAAAATAAGTAGGCACAGTTATCAAACTCTTGTCAGGACTTGTAACTTGTCTGCAATAACAAGGTTAACCAGCAATAGCAGTCTATGCTCTGTGGTTGCATGCCAGTAAAACACTGACAAATTGAAAACTGTAATGAGAATAAAAACATTATGAATATACCAAGCACACTGACACTTTTGCATTAGGAACTGCGGTCATGGTAAGTTGCCTTGTCCTGACCAACCCCTGTCTTGTGAAATAGTGCCCCATTTTAAACTTATCATGTGCTTTAAAACAGTGGTAATAAACACGTCCCCTGTGCCATAACCCTAGGTTTTCAGGACATGGTTTAAAATGATTTGCCTGCTTGGTGTATTCCTACTTCCCCCAGTAAACAAGACTGAAAGTTAATAACAAGAATGGTTTCATAAATGAAAACATAAATTGTCATGGAGCTGAATAGAGTTATAATTTATAGGCAATCAGAATCTTCAAGCAATAATTGTTCAATTATTTTTGTTTGGGTTTCTTTCAGTATTCTTTTTTTCTGCAGATATGATTTGGCTTGTGTTGATTAATAAAACAATAACTGAAAATCATTTTCCAGCAATGAATTCTCCTAAAATGAGCTCATCGATGTTTTGTAAATCACACAGAGGATTCTACGGACAGAAAAGTGTGACTTCCTGCTTTGGTATATAGCACGTATACACACAACAAAGATGTGAAAGGGTGGGTTACCACACCGCTATTTGGAACTATAGGTCTGAACATGGCTGTTTGCATTTAAAAGTGGATTGAAGGGTGTTGTTTGATTCCCCTCCACCACACGCATTGTTTGGGAGTACAGAGCAGCGCAGCGGCAGGCACTCGGTGCGGTGGGCAGCCCTGGCACGGAGATGCGCAGCTCTCAGCAAGCAGGTGTGTCGCAGTCAGGAGCGAGCTACATTGGCACTGCTGTGCGGGGAAGTTTGCACAGCGACTGCCAGCACAGGCTGGAGCAGTCATTATCTTTCTGCTTTGCTTGAGTCTTCTCAACGTCTGCTTAATTTCCCCATCCTTTCTGCCCCTCCAACAAGCGATGTTTGGCAGGTACCTGTAGGGGACATTTTGCACAGGAAAGGGATGGCAGGGTAGGCAGGAAACTTTGGAATCTGGAGTAATTCAGGTAACCCAGGGTGATGCTGCTGGTGGCTGGAAATGAAAGTGAATGCTTTTGAGTCTCCAAAGCCGTTTGTGCTGCAGAGGTTCTGCTCCCAGCCGAGCCCTGGCATCCGTGCAGGACCTGACAGGCTGCCTTGTGGGTGTCCTAGGCAGCCCAGGAACTACTGCACTAGCCTTTGTTGTCACTCAGATTTGGGGAGCAGGATGTCAAAAAGGCAAAGGCAGGAGGTGGGGCCATAGACTTATTATCCTTCCTTATCAGCCCGTGGAGCTGGGCCAGTACCTGAGGGAACAGCATGGAGCATGATTGCTCACCTCCCATGGAGAGAGGGTGCATGCCTTGAGACTGTAGCTGGGTGGTTTTACTATCCTGCCAAAAATTCAGAAATTTCCCTCCTTATGTCAGGATGAAACAAGTGTTCTAAGGCGACTCTGGAGAAGCCAGTAACTGAGAGGTTATTAGGACACGCAGTTGGAGGACAAAGACCCATGCTGCAAGCCCTGATTTTGTTTCATTCAAATCAGACATTTGAACCTCCTGGATGCTGTGTAAGACAGATGTCCCCTTTTCACCATTCTAGAGTTTTTTCAAGGGTGCCTTCTCTGCACAAGTTTCTCTCCTTCAGCCTATGCGAATTGGTCAGGCAATCAGAGAGAGGCCAGGCTGGAGAGGTAAGAAACATCAGCCTGGATTAAGACAATCTGGAGCTGTGGGTTCGAAATCAGGTGCCATTTGGTCATTGCCCCACTTCATTCAAGCTCCCTCCTCAGGAAGAACAGGCGATAGCAGAGGGAAAAGGACTGTGCTGTTCCCCAAAAGCAGACTCAATCCAACTTGGTCTTGATGGCAGGGGTAACAGGTCACTAACATGGAGGAGGATGTGTACATGCAAGGGTGAGTGAGCAAGGTTTCTTGCCTCTGGAAATGCTTTGTGGGCTGTAATCAATCACATTGTCTAACTTCAGTGCCCTGAGCAAACTGATTCAAGCACCTATTTCTTCCTGTGAGCTATACAGAGAAATTAGGCCCTCAGATCAGTTGCCTGGTTGTAGGAGTCCAGTGCCATTTGAGACACCCTCACATCCCCTGCCTGGCTTGCAGTTTCCTGCTTCATAAGGTCACTACTACTGTGGTGCCTGTGTCGTACCTGTCACCTTCGGCTGATATCTTGGCTACTCTAAATTATTCCAAGCACTTGATGCTTAATTCTGAACAAAGTAATTGAATCCCGGGCTCCTACTTTTAGTTACTTTGAATTGCAACTGGTCTAGATGCCTGGAGTAAAGCATGCCTATCTAGGTGGTATGAAAATCTCTTTTCTCCCCAGGGTCTGAGCAGATCATATGGGATGATCTTGCAGTCCTAGTACCCTCAAGAAGAGCATGAACTTGGTTTGGAAAGCTCGTGCAGGAGATCCCATCAACGCTGGGCTCTGCCTTTGGAGGTCAGATGGCAGGACTTATATCACAGTTCCATCCAGTCTGTCCTCACTTTCCTGTTTTATTTTATTTTCTCTCCCTGGTGATTGATGGCTAGACTTATCTGTGATTTTGGGCTGAAGCCTACATTAATCCAATTTCTTGGATCACCTTCAGATTTGGCTTCTTCAATAGAAATATGGTATTTGCTCCTTTTCCAATCAACAGACTTAATGCCTTCCATTTCAGTAATTTACAAATTCAGATGGCATTGAACTGGCTCTTGGAAAATACTAAATAAAACAGATGAAAGGCTTGAACTAACAGTATTAATTTACTCATTTTGCCTTCCCAAGAGGTTAAATATAGAAACAATGCTCCAAAATAATTTGCTCTTGAGTGAGCTGAGATTTGAGCTTTTACCCCAGTAACAAGTTTCCTAAGGCTGAATTTTAGAAACTGTTTTAACTACCTGTTCTGTCAGGTCATCTGCCATATTGACGCGTCTGGCACACATGTTGTCTTCATTGGAGCTAAAGAAATCTTTTTCAGCGATTCTCTGCCTTTCAACAGCACTGCCTTTGCCTACTCTTTGTAGCCAAACTAAGGGTAAACCTGTGCTGCAGACAGCAGCATCACATGGAGCTGTGCAATAATACAGAGCTTCATGAAGGTTAATATACTCTGCCAAATAGACTTTGGCTGAACTAGCCAATAGCCACCATCTCCTATTCAAATGTATGTGATTTAGTCCAAAACCAACTGTCAGTCACAGTAGGGGCTGTGTTACTAAACTGTCAATGCACTGTCAAGCAAAAAATGCTTCAGGTGCATGGCAAAGTGGTATCCACTCAGTGCTTTTATATAATTACATGGATGTAACTAACGAGGAAAAAGGTGTTGTAAATCTTCTCTTTCATCAAGTCTCTCGCTGTCCTCTTGTCTTTCTCCAAACTATAATAATGGTCACAAAATGCCTGGAACCCAGATTAAAATAACAGGCGTTAAAATGGAACATTTAAAAAAAAATAAAGTCCAACAGAAAATCAAAAGAATAATTGACTCTGCGTAATTTGTCCCTTTATTTGATGTTTCCTTCCGAATGGTTCAGATTATATTAGCATTTTGTAAAGATTTTTTATAAGTATGGATGCAGGAAAGAAATTCTGCCAAGGTATCTACTAGATAGAGCTTAGTAGAACCATGTGAGTATTCGCGTCAGCAGGAGAAATATACTACCTGGCACTGAGGTAAAGAGTTTGCAGAAGATAGAAGTGCTCTAATCTCAGTTCTTTTTTTTTTTTTTTGGATTTAAATATTATTTTGTTCATGTTAAATTACATCTTGGAAGTTATAGCTGAGAACAAGACCCTAATGAATATGAGGTAAAATGACACTGTAAAGAAAAAATCATTAGAGCACAGCAATAAGTGATTTTCAAATGGCGCTAACATTGTTAAAAGTTATATTTCTGTTCCAGAAAAGGATGAACTGTCATAATCTTAAACAGCAAATTATCCTACTATATTGCATCGTAGATAAGCTCCTCACCATTCCTCTTTTCCTCTGAGCTCGGTAGGCTTATAAAATTTCCTTCAATCTAGAAGGGTTCCACAAATCTGTGCTTTTTTCCTGTCTTGAAAGTTATAGAACACCTTTTGCTCCTTTAAAATCCCTCTAGAATATGGTGAAGCTTCTCCCACCACTAATTTTCTGTGGCCAGAGAAGCCCCAGGTACCTACCATGCAAGAGAGGCTCTAAAATGTAAACAAGCTAGTACTGCACCATCATCTGACAGCGACGCAGCCGTAAGAGAGATGGTTGGAATGGTGCCGGTGGAAGGTTGCTTCAAATGGGGCAGAGGAGAGAAAGCTGTCCAAGTAAGTAGGTGAAACGGAGAGAAGCAGATGAGAAATTGATGCTAAAGCTTCCTCAGCTGCAAGAATAAAAATGAAATCTCCTTAAATAGGTGTTTTGTAACTGTGCTGTCTAGTCCAGGAAACCATACGAGAATGAAAACAGAAAGTTGCAACATTCAGGTTAAGGGCCAAAAACTCCTCTGAGACTACACTTTCTGTCAGGGCACTGATAATGGCAAACACTTAAGGATTTATTCTGCTAACATCTGATCTCTTTGTCTTTCACAGACAGCTCTTTAAGAAAGTGTTTTAGCTTAAATAGCGTGATACATACTTTGTGAAAGTAACAGAATTACAATACAGTGTATGTTATACAAAAACTTTAGCAACCAAAACGCCGTTGACATTTTATTGAAGGAACTATCCCATGACCATCCGTCTATTCTTTTTTTTGCATGACATTGAGAACTGGTTTTTACAGTTATCCCTGCAAAGTATTTAGATGGACGTTTATTAGTAGGTAATCTGCTTATTCCCTTGAGGCCCACTTCACTTGTATCCAATGCACATTTTTTCATTTCTATTACTTAGCAGTTTTTTGAACAATTTATTTAAACTAGAGACAGCTTTAGCAAGCAGCAGTAATATAGAAGTGGGATAAATTTATCTTTCAAAAACTTACATTTGCTCTTGTATGTTTTCTTGCTATTAAGGTTAGTTCTCACTCTCTCTTTTTAAAATAACCAGTCTTGCATTTTTAGGTATCTTGCCAATACAGTTGTAAGTTTAGGGTGTCAATTTTTACTTCTCACTCAAAATCTGATTCCTTTATTCTCCATGAACTTGAAAACATCTTCATAATGTTTAGTCCCTTCTGGCCGTAAAAAATCTATGAATTGAACAAGGCATGATGCACCTCTTTATAATGCTTAATGGTACTGTTTTTCTGATAAGACAATTAATCTTTTTTGTCTTATTTATTTCAAATAAAATAAGCATAAAAATTGGTCTCCAAGAGCTCTGTAAGAGTAATACTTTAGCTGTAGGATAGTCAGAAGGACTATTTTTACTTGGATCATTTCAGAGATCTGGTTTATCTCATAGCCCAACATCTAGTTCTGTCAGCACAGCTAGGGGGAGGGAAACTGTGAAGTGGGGAGTGGGAAGGAGGAAATAGAAAATTTCTTCACTGCTAACTCCTCTGTATCATTTAATGATGACTTGCACCCCTTTCTAATATCTTTACACCAGAAACCTTCTACTCCAAAACAAGCAGCCCTTTTCATAAGAAGACCAGCTGGGCTAACCAGGGAGGGTAGGTCAGAGCCTGGGTTCTACTTACATTAACCTTGCAGGCAGGATGCAGGCTGTACCACAAGTGGTATGTGCTTTTTCACAGCTCTCCCCGCGCATCCACAAGGTCAGATAAACTTTTTCTCTGCTAACTGGGAACGAGTCAGAAGGTAGCCAGCTCATCACACTGTAACTCATTTTCTTTCTATAAATTTTAGCCATACAAACAAGGAGGAAAGAACAGCCTTTGCTTTTGTGTTGTTTTGCTGTGAGGTTCTCAGAAAAGCATATTTTAATCTGAGTTGTCAGGTATTGGTCACCAAGAATAATTTTAATGTGGCCTCAGGGTTTCCACCAGTCTAAGGTACTAATTTAATCACTATTTGCCCTTAACAGACATTTGGAGGAGAAATTTTACAGTAAAACACCTAAGAATGGTTTAACCAACAAAATATAGGGAACCAGTGATGAGCATTGCAAAAAATCTGCCTGTGAAACAGCTGAAAGTATCCACTTATGGACACCATTTTCTTGCACATAGTGGGCACAAGCAGCCAGCTGTTACAATGTCATTTTTTTTCCAGTTAGGTTCTTTCTTTTAAATTGTATGACTTGAAAACTCTGGATACAGAAAAAAGCTTCTACTACCACTGCTTATGTATAGGAAGCACAGGAGAGAAAGAAGTTTTCACAAAGGAAAAGCACAAAATTTATTTCCTGTAGAAGAAATAATAAACTTGCTGGCATTTAAAGATTCTGCAGGACAGCTTTTAAATGAAACTAAAAAACATTGGACAAATTTTAATTTTATCAGTTGCTGATGACACTTGAAACTTCTTGCAGCAAATAGGAAGACGTTGCTGTCTTTGTGTTTCTTCATGAAAAGAATGTGTAAATATGCACATAGTTCATTACTTTCAAAAGGCAGACAGTCAGTTAACTAAGAAAACTAAGTAGCTCCTCAGAAATACACAAGCATTCATGCATTTGCTTAACTTTCTGCAAGTATTCCTGAGTCCGTAGTTTTTCAGCTTCTTTAAATAAAAGGAGAGCCTAACAAATTCTTGTTTTGAAAAACCAGGGACTTCCATGTGCTACACCATTTCCACATTTCCATTTAAAATCAAATAACTGTTAGACTCAAATATGAGTATTTCCTCGCTATTTTTATTACCCACATTTTATTCGATTCCTACCTCATATAAGTGGAAATGAATATTGGTAATTAAATGTTGCAACTGTATGGCTGGCCACTCAATGCTCAGAAATGTTGGCCAACATGTGATTCATGGTGAAAATTATTCAGAGTCTTTTCCCATAACTTTCACAAGCTAGCAACATCATCACAATAGCAACAAAACCAAGTAGATCTGGTTTGGTTCCTATTGCTATAGTATACATATATGATATATAGAGATAGACTGACTGACATTTCCAGCATAGTGTGACATAAATGGCTCAAGCAGATGCATGTTCTCCTATGGCAAGTGATGTACCTTGCACTAAACTGTCCTCATTTACTACCAACCGACAGCAGAGAGATGTGGGCATGTGGCATAGCCTGGAAGGAATATTTACTTCTTATGTTCCCAAAAGACAGTGAAGAAGATACGTGAGGGACCTCAGTTCCTCAATCCATTGAGTAGACCTTTGGAAATGTGAGCTTACCACAGACAAAAATGTGTGCAGGCCAAAAAAAAACAGGAAAGAGGCAGAGATGAGAATACAGATGCAGTCTGGTCAAGGAAAGACCAGACAGTGACTGAGCTGCTACCAAGAGTGCATCACTTCTCCTCCTCATAAAATTAACAAGCTCTTCCCTGATGCATGCTATGGCAAGCACCTTTGTGATTCCTTGCAGATTAAGATATGCACTGTATCTTTTCAAGCTGTCATAGTTCTTCAGAGACTGTAGCTGAAATTTGATCCTAAACACATATGTGTAGAAATGTGTTTTTGATGATCTTACACTATGCATATAATAAAGTTTAGTATGCTGTATTAAGGCTGCTTTACTAAAGATCAAATGTTTCCTGTTCCTGTCTTTTGTTAGTCTTTTATTCTGGCATATCTGAAACTGCATCTCGATCCACAGTCTACTGAGGTCAGCAAGGGTCTTCCGGTGGCATCAGAGGGCTTTGGATCAGTTCCTCAAGACAAAGGTCCTATCCTCTGAATTCAGGTGTGGGGTTTACAGTGGTAGTGCACAGTGAACTAGGTGTGTTTGCTGGGTCAGGGACAGCCTGTGGCGAGTTCATAACTTTTTAACTGCACAGTGGAGGCCTTGTTCAGATCATGGTTCTATGAATATGAAGAACAATAAGTGAAACTTTGAAACTATGAAATTAATTTCCGTTCCAGAGAATTAAGAGAATCCAGAAAGAATGGATTCTCAAGTACTGAGGTGACCAACATCTCTAAAATTCACCAGCATGCAAGCTTTTGCTGAGTAAACTATAAACTTCCACGCTATTGCAGAATGACTGTCAGTTCCTGCCTTACAAAATCTAAATGTAGTTTTTTTTTTTTCCAAAGAGTTAATCAAAGTACACCGCCAAGAATATGTCATTTCAAGAATTATCATCAACGAACTCATTTGAACCCAGCCCAGGTGCTGCCTGCAGCTTCAGACAGATGCTCCACTTATTCCAGGCACTCTCCCTTCCTTGTTGTCCATCACACCTTCCTGGAAAATGGGGAGAACAACTGTTATAGCTATAGAGAAGTCTGCAGAAAGGCTGACACCAGAGATGGGTTTTTCTCTCTCAGTGGGCTTTCTTTTTACATTTACAAACAGTGGCTGATATACATTTTGGCAGATTTGTGCTTCTGGATGGTTTACTTTATTTATGCCAGTTATGGACAATTTCCCCAAAATTTCAGATCACTTGTGGTTAAGGGTTGTGGATATTAAAATGAAGGTGTTTTTGTTTATTTACCATATCTTTTATTTTACTTAATTTTATTTTTTTTGGCTTTGTTTATTAAAGGAAAATCTCTTCATGGACAAGCTGTAGTAACTTTCAATGGGAAAGTAACTTCCTGTAAGTAGTTTTTTGTATGTCTTCACTTTAACATAAACATGTTATGAAAAGCACTGCAAAACCCACTGGTGCAAAAAAAGACATTGTAATTGATTCCTAG
Organism: Chauna torquata; assembly: GCA_013399475.1. Lineage (NCBI taxonomy): Eukaryota > Metazoa > Chordata > Aves > Anseriformes > Anhimidae > Chauna > Chauna torquata. The sequence continues at coordinate 97,528 of VXAL01014434.1, read as the reverse complement.
TACAGAGTAACAATTGGTTAACAGTTGCATTATTCACTGTGAATATATTAGTGTAACTACACCACAACACAAGAATCACACCATAACATTGTCAGAGTTTATATAGTAAAATGGACTAAAAGGGGAGAATTCATGTAATGGTACAAGAATGTAACTCACATATTAGTCAATGATTGTGAATCAAAATTATTCCGTGTAAATAAGTAAGTCTGAATGTGTTTAAGTACACCAAAAGAGAGCCAAGACTGTAAAATACTTTTGTGCTAAAGAAAGAATAAATCACACCAAGTTACCCTGGAACTTGACCCAGTCACTCTTTAAGGTACAGTACTGTGTAAATCGATAAAGCCAGCTATCACAGGCTCTGTTTGTTGAATGTTTTAATTAAGGGGATTCTGTCAAGGTATTTCTTACTATCAAGAAAATGTTATACACGAAACGACTAGGGATGGGTGAACTCATTTTACCTCATTACAAGCATATTCAAAGACCATTTCTAACCATGAAATATTATTGGCTTCTTGTTCCTTTTAGAAGATAATCACATAGAATAATATCTAATAATAAAATAAGGGAAGTAGAAGAGAAGAAAGCAGCATAGGAAAACAAATATGAATGTAGTGTGAAGAATGGATTAAATAATACAGGCAGAGGATCTGAAAGGAATACTAGTATTACCCTCTACACATTGTACAAAGAAATATTCGGCACATTAGGTAGTTATGTGTTTTTTCCTACCTGCTAAGTTACAGTACAGTCCTAACTCTTACTTGAAAAAAAAAAAAGTTTAAATTACATCAAAGTCTGCAGAGTCAAGCAAGCTCTGCAAAACCTGTGGACCATAGGAAAAATGTAAGATGTTCACAGACATTGAGTTTGCTCAAGCCTAATGATAATCCCTTGTGAAATGCAAACTGAAATTTGTTTGCCTACCAAAACAAGGCCTTTTTCTTATCCCCCTTCCTGTTCAGAGATGCAGGCATGTGTTGGCTTGTTATTGTACTTTTTGAATGTTGTCCTTTATTTCTGTGAAATCAGTGTTATCAACTTCATTTGACAAAATGTAAAACTATATGTAAAGCTGACAGACTTGGAAAAAGTAAGAGAAATTAAAAGGAGATAAACATAGCATTATGAAGCTGTGTTCTCTTAAACAGTTCTTTTACTCTGAAGGGCTACATAATTACACCAAGCCATATGTGTGTCTTTCTTCTCCTTAACATATATTCCTGAAACTGGACAAGCACTAATAGCACTACTCTGGAGAATGACATCTATCATCCAGAAAGTTCTCATTATAGCTTCCTTTATCAGTTCAATGAAGAAAAAAATCAGCTATAAATCAGAATCTCCAATTAATGTTTTAGCTGAACATAAAATAATATTCTAAGGTCTGATCATAAAAGAGTGTGAGATCAGGCAAAAGCCAGCCACACTAGGCCTCACTTCCACTTTACCTGGAGACCTACTTGATGAATCAGATTGTTCACACAGCACAGGACAGGTATAATTTGAAAAATACATCCCATAACACATAAATCATATGATATAAACCAAACACTCCATAGGTTATCGTATTTGGCATTCTGGAATCAAGATTTCTTATGCCAATTGCTAGATTTTTTATGTTCTGCATTGGTCTTTTAATAGCAAGCTATTTGACCTGTCTATCTAATTGCTCTCATGTTAATAATTACAAGGGGCTGGGAAAGCTCAAATTCTTTACTGTGCATACGGGAGGATGTACAGTTATGACAACCCTGTAAAATCTTCATGAGAAAGATGTGACCCAGGGCAGTGAGGAAACTCTCTCGGAAGAGCTTACGAGCTGGGCGCCGTGCCATGCTGACGTCGCTGCCCTGTGCCAGCTTGCTGCGCCGGCCTGGGTGGTCGCCATCCCTCGGAGCCAGAAATCCTCCCCAGAGCCCCTTGCCTGAGGGTGCCAGGGGAATTTCTGGCTCCAGTGCTTTTACGGGCCCCGTCTTAACTATGTCAGAGCGTGTCACGGGCTTTGGTTATGTGCTGTCTCAGGCACGGAAGCTGCTTTTGGCAGGTGGAAGGCTGAGGGTCCGTGGGGCTTTCAGGACTCCCTGGGAGTCACCAAGCAGGGACTTGAAACCCACATCTCTGTATCGCACACAAGAACATTTTTCTATTTACTGTGGCTCTGATGGTACCACAAGGATGGAGACAAGCAAGTACTTTATCTAGGAAAAGCTGGCTGAAGACTGCTGTATCTCCTTTGCATTGTTACCTTCTTTCTGCTTATTCCAACAGCTCCGTGCGGCAATGCAATGGATACAAACGTTTTGTGGACAATCACTGTTTTCAAAGCATTTCTTCAGGCTCAGCTGTTTCAGACGCTGCTTTACTGAGCAGCTCCACAAACACTTGCACAAGCAGGATGGAGAGGCAGTTACAGAGAGCCTTTAACTCACCTGCAGCATGGGAGAAGTGGGAACGTGTCAGACTTGCTTTGTTTCTAGGGTAATATGTTGGAACAATGAGATCCTCTTATTCTAGTTTAGCCACACCGACTGTCGCACAGAGCAAGTTGGAAGTGGAGGTGGAAAGAAGAAGCTTGTTTTTTCATGGTTTCCCTTCCTACTTGCAGCTTCTTCTCCCCCCTCACTCCCATGGCCAGTGGCATGGCTGTAGGGTGAGAGGTAGTGCCTATTTCAGTTCCCACTAGACATAATTAAAATCTTGTCCACTGTGTGGAAGAACATGTCCAATTTGGCTGAGTACGGAAGGAAAGTGATAAGGGGGAAGGAAGAAGAAGTGACAAAAGTGGGCACATATGTCAAAACAGTGAATAATCGTCTGCTTCAGTCATTCTCCTGACTGAAGAAGTGGAGTTTGGGGGACTCCTGTGGCAGCGTGCAGGGAGCCATCTTTTACACCCCAGTGCTGGAAAAGCCAGCCCGGCAGGATACAGGACTGCGATGCTCTGGCAGAGCATGGGGCATGATTTTCCCGTTTCTCCATGCTTTTCAATTCACTATGTGAAGGACCCATCTGTGAGCACTCAGGTGAGCTGGGGAGCAGCTTGGTCTCTGTCTCCTTTCCACACGCTGCCTGGCGGTTTGTACACTACAGAGGAGGAGTGCACAGCAAGAGGGGAGCTCCTGGTGCTTCTCTTCCTCTCAGCCTCTCCACCTACCCACTGGTAAAAAAAAAAACAAACCAAACCAAAAAAAAAAAAAACAAACAAAGCCAAACCCTTTCAGCAGATTGAACTCCTTTTGATTCAATTTAGCCATTCTTGAGGCAATATTTCCCCTTGCAGTTAATGTTTGTCAGCATGGTTGCTACTAACTCTCCAAGAGCAGTGCTCTTGGCTGGAGAACATCTGAGGCAGGGTTAAACCAGGGGGAGGTGAGCACTGTATAGGTGTGCGGATATGTGTGAGCACTGGAGAGCCAAAGCTGGGATGGATTATCACGTCTCCTCGGGAAGGAGAGAGAGGGGAGAGGGTAAGTGTGGGGTGGAAGTGCATGTGGGAGCGTGTGGAGGCGCGCGGCAATGGACGGGCCCCGCCATGCTCCACTCTGGTTCAGGACCATGAGATGGCTCAGCGTGGGGTGACCCAGCACCCGCCAAACCCCAGAGGCTGCACCAGGTGAGAAAACAAATCCAGCAAATCTGCATTTCTTGTTCTGTCACATTTTAAAGGTGCTTGCTCATCCCCTGGTCTGCCGGAGGACAGGCACACCCCTCCGTGTGCTCGGGAAAGGAAAAGGCAGCCTGGGCTGCCCCGGGAAGATGGAGGCCCAAGAGCAGCCTGAAAACACCTGGTCCCTGGGGGAACACAAAGTGCTGCCGGCTTCCTCTCACCTGCGTGTCAGGCAGCGAGGTGGGCAGATGATTTTCCACGCAAATGTACTCACAGCCTGGTCAGAAATGTACATGGCTATATATAGGAAATGGGTGGGGTGACTAAGTACGTAAAGGTGAGAGAGAAATTGCAAAGACTTCCTGGGCTTTAGAAGTTGGAACAGAAGTTTTTTTTTTCCTTCCTTGCTCCTTTGAGGTAGGCTATTTCCATGAAGAAAATTCTGCTCACATTACAAAAAGGGGATGTCAGGGGGTTTGACTGTCATTGAGGTTGAAATGAACTTTGTCACCCTGTTTAAATATTTAAGTCTCCTGACACAGGCAAATACATCATGAAGTGCTAAAAAAAATATTTAAAAATACAGCTGCCTTTGAGATTAAGCATTCCTATTCCCACTGTATCCGTTCACTTTGCTCAAGCAACCCTGAAGTATAGAGTATGGCAAGAAATTGTGGACCAGAGGAGCAGCTCCTTTATCAGAATCTGCCTATTTGCACATTTGAAGTGACAACATTTTTTGTTAGGCTAATAGTTTCAGCCACTCTGTTGATTTAACTGATTTCCAAGAGGTTAAACATCACATTGATATGTGTGTGTTAGTTTTCTTCCTGCATCTTGTGGTACTAATGTCCTATTCCCTTAAATAGCTGTGTTTTTATTATAGTTTAATACCATTTTGCATACTAGTGTTTTTTAGGCTATTCTTTTGGCCTTTCTCTTAACAAGCTTACCTTCCCTGCCCAAATACAGGGTTTCTACTGCAACATTGCTATTTTAGTTTTATTAAAAGGGTTCATTTAACTTAGAAGTGAGAAAAGGGTCTTCTAAATCCACTCTGTAGCACATCCGTGCTTTGGAAACAACATTAAGAAAGGTACGCACTTTGAAATATAAGTTTGAGTTTGAGTTTGGCAAAATCATTGTTTGGAGAAATCATTGTAATGTGGTTTATGGCAGAAACAAGTTTTATGTCAGTACATTTTGACCAAGACGATCTCAAAGGATGATAACCTCCAGGGCAACTGTGAGTGCAGAAGGCTGAAGGTGGAGTCACTGTGTGGGTAGCAGCCGTGAAAAGGCAGTCACAATTCAAAGTCATACCTAAAGGACAAACTGCAGGCTCCATATCGACAGCAAAAGCAGACTTTCCATTTAGATTCAACCCATCCCATGGAGGTGGAGGGGCTTGTGATCATCACATGGTTTTCCTCTCTTGTGGGCCTCACAAAACACTCTCTATGAGGCTGGGATTGGGAGCTAGAGTGGGAAAACTGGTAAAGAGCTGAGGGAGACCTTACCTCACACACATTGGTGGAAACGATATTGTAAAGGTAACAGAGCCCAGAATGAACAGCAAACTACTCTTTTGCTGACGGTTTCTAAACCTCAAGCTCTGACTCCATGCAGACTTGGTTGTAGTGGACTAAACCAGTAACACAAATAGCTTCCAACATCTGAATGCTTGAAGGTGAAGGATGCCTCAGAGTCCCACAGCTGATGAAAAGCGAGTCATTTATACATCCTTGCAGATTGCTTTGTTCATTTCTTAAAGGCAGGAAATTTACTGGGTGGTTTGTTCACAAATATTTCCAGTAAATCCTCCAATATCCAAAGGAGGAGACTGCTCAGTTTGTTTATGGCCTTACAGCAATAGGGCGATAGGGGCCTGATTCTGAAAAGTGCACAGCACATGCATTTCCTGAGATTAATGGGGGCTGAAGAGTCTCAGGGGTATTGAAAAAATCACTCCATATGCCCTACTAAAGTGCTTTTTTTTGGGTCTGTGACTATATCAAACCACACATCACATATTGGCAGTTATGTCCTTCAGCTGTATGACATCACTTGTCACTTAATGTAAATTTGTTCAAGCTAAACCAAAGCCAAAGCAGGTCCTGAGTCTGAAATCTGAGCTGCTATAAAGGAACTAACTCTTACTAACTGACTCATAATTTTTTTGCTCTTATGTTCAAGCTAGTGAAAAAAGAATATGAAATCAGGAATTAAGTCACAAGTTAAAACCTGTGTAAGAGAAACAGTAAACAAACTGTGCAAATCTAGGTCCAGATCCCACCCGCTTTCAGTCACAGAAGTAGTCGATACATAAACAGGCACTTTTAATGAGCACAGCAGGATGGGGTCTCCTTCAATGTGACACTGACATATTTGACCTCTGACTGGTCTGTATGTATTTGCCTATGTGTGGGCAGCGTTGGGTACTGTCTGCATGCCAAAGTATATGCATGACAAACATTTTGGGCCAGCAGTTTAAGCAATCTAAAAAAATGCTTTGGGTATGTTTTTGTTAAAGTTTTATCCTTTGTAAATAAAGCAACTCATGTTTTTAGTCTGCCATTTATACTTGCAAAGAAGTGTGGACATCTATCCATCCGTCCATTTTCTGGCTGGCTTTGGTCTCAGATGGTTTTGTTGTGAAGTGTTGCTGTAGGGATATGTGATGGGATGTATGTTGTGAGATATGTAGTGGGATATATGTTGTGCTGGAGGTGATGAGTCTGTGGTCCTCCTGTGCATACCGGATATGAATTCTTTTTCTGCTATGCGGACCAGCTGCCAGCCAAGTTCTGTCTCCTGCACTAACAAGTTTCTGCACTGAGAGAGACTCTTTTTTCACATCTGGAGAGTAGCTGATGCAAAGTGTGATGATCAGGGAGGATGAAGCAATCCTACACATAAATCAGACTAGTCATATATGTGGATTGGAAACGATGGGCTAAAACTTTGAGTATGGCCTGCGGCTGCAAGGAATCACAGCTATGGATTTCTGAACATCCGTCTGTGAGACTCATTTCTTGGTTAAAACACTGCATGCTATCATAACATTTGATATTTAATTTTGATTTTAAAAAGGAAAGGAGAAAAGATTTGAAAATATAATCTAAAGAATGTATTTGGATTAAGTCACAGTCCTGGAGTATGTGAACCAATTTTTGCACACTACTCAGAACAGCGTTTCCTTGTTTTAGATAACGGTGGTTTTATCCATGAAAAAAAATTATTAGGGTGGGACCTCAGTATGTTTCAGTATCATGATACAGAACGGAGTATTAGGTAAACTATTCCCCTTCCAATATGATACTAAGATGGGGAAAATTTGGTAAGTTTTAAAGTGATCAGGTGGCTGTGGGGAGATTTTTGAGGATAAACAGAGTGAACAGATGTGCATATCTTTATCTGTTTCACATATAGAATGCCTGAGCAAATACAAAAAGTCCAAGACACTTTTCTTATAATAAAAAAGCAGCAATGGAACCTGTTTGGGCTTGGGAAAACTCACTAAATGGCACAGGACTGACTTTGTCCACACATCTGAGGTGGGGGTTTATCAGTGGGAAAGTCTGGCGGTGAGGGGGTACACGTCGCACTTCATCCTGCACTGCTTCATGACCTTGACACCATGGTGGCTTTGTCTGGTCCTGCCCTTGTAACAATTTTGCCTTCCACCAATAGGAGACCTGTTGGCATAAGCTGAGTTCCTTTCCTAAATATGATTGTGGGCTTTATACAGCTTTGTAGTATGTACTCATAGCCAGAATACCTCATATCATTTTATATGGGAGAAATCAAGGGAAATATTCCTATGGATTTTGGCTACATGGTGTTTTTTTTTTTTTACCATCAAAATTACAAAGGAAAAAGATACCGGGCTTTCAAGAAATGAAGCTTCTTGTGAGGAAAGACAGAAAACTTTCAGAAGTAGTTGGCTTGATCCAGACACTGTTACTGCAAGCACAGGTGAGGCGTAGAGTTAGCGCTGACTGCAGTCAGTGCATGCAATTCTCACCCTTACAGGATAAGATGAGAAGGTAGGCCCATAGACCTAGCACAAAGGAGCTCATGGCCTAGTCCAGCATGGTCCAGCCTTGGCAGCTTCAGGGACAGGATCCCACTTCAGGGCCTCCTTGAAGGTCAGGATTTCTGCTGGATTTCTGGGTGCTAGGTGAGCAGATGGTCTGTGTCCTGCTTCCCAGCTTGCTTCCTGCCTGTTCCATACACAACAAGCTGTGGCCAGGTTACTCTCACTTTCTTTTTTTCTAAAACATGGAAGCAGCTCCACCTCTGCCAGCTCCTTCCTCCTCCACCCATTCTGGCTGTGAGCTGTTAGAGGCATTGCTGCCTCCCTCCCTCCCTCAAATATGACAGCAGGCCTTAGAAGCTGTGTGTGGGCAGGGATTGCACACCATCCTTTCCTCCTCCTTCACCCCCATTTCCATGTGATAATGCAGCCACCTGGGGATCTGAGTCGGTCGTGCATATCTACCCCAAAGACTACTCCAGTTTTCTCTGTGGAAAAATCAGACTGCTGAATGAGATTTGGATGCCTCTTGCAGACCATTTCTTGGATCAGCCTGGTCTAGCCACATGCGCATGAAGCACATGAGAGACATGAATTTCTTCAGAACCCACAGTGAGGTATTGAGATACATGCTTAACTCTCAGGATGAAGAGTATTTTCCTAGACTTTGTAAGATTATCCCATTTCTTAAAGCTGAGTACATGCTTCTGAGCAGGATCCAGTCTTTACTTGTTGCCTTCACATGGCCTCAGTTTGTGTGATAGTACAAATGTGAGACTTGTATCATCTATAACACTAAGAGGAAGATGGATTTGGTGAAAATATGGTTACTCTCTAATGTTAACTTATACCAATTGAATCCAGATTTGGGGTAATCAATTTGTCATGCCATGCTGTCTGCCTCATTTAGCCAAACTTCTTGTTTTGATCACAAGCTTAAAAAAAATTAGAAATATTAATTAAGTTACACATTTTCTTTCCAAAGTGATAAGATCCAGTGTTTTTTACTTTGTTGGAACCTTTACCTAAATAAAAGGACACCAAAGACCATATTTGTTCTTTTATTTATCTGGTTTCAAGATGTTATGCTTTATAGCTTTGTCCAATATTCAAAAACCTAAGCAACTTTACTGGGATCAATAAGAAGCACTGATCCATCCCTCATCCTTCCTCAGACTTCTCCCTCGTGGCAGCTCCAGAGCTTTAACACTCCAGGTGGAGTGTGTCTGGCTCCAGGTAGAGTCCGTCAATATTTTTCATCAGATACTGTGTATATATTTTTCATATACGTGAAAAAGGCAGGTTCAGCAGTACCAAAGAACTCTGAGAATTTTATTTCATTTTATCAAATTACTTGCCTAAACCAACCAAACAAAAAGTAACCTTCCTTAAACCCCTGAAAATAAATTGGAATACATAGTTTTGTTGTAATGCTTTAAAAGAAATGGTATTATTTTCTGGTTATGAAATACTATATATGTTCAATTTCCCTTGAAATTTATTTTTAAAAAAGTAAATAAACTCTCAAAACCACAATGAAATTTCTGATTCAGGTTAAGTTAAATATTTTATGCAGTTCAAAAGTTGTTTAAAAAAATAGATTGGCTGAACTTTTTTCATTTAGTCCGAATATCCTGTCACTGGAAGCATCAGCATTCACACAGCTTTAGTCACAGACTCTTTAATTTAACTCTCTTCCTGGAAAAAAAGTTGTTTTTCTGCAACTTATAGGAAGGATCCTACAGCCAACACTAGTCTTTGTTCTTCAGGAATTTAAGCAGCCGGGTACATCTTTTTAAAGGACACATAGCAGATGAAACATACAGAAGACAGAGCGCAGATGACATGTGAACCAAACTTCTTTCAGTTCAGACAACTCAAGAGATAGAGAGTAATCAAAATAGGGAAATACTATTGCTATTTCCTTTCTTGATTGCTTCTACACTTGTGAGTATTCTTTGGGACTCAGAGAGACTCTTTTTGTGAACACTTCTTTCTATTCTGATCCTCCTACAATTTTCAGCACCATCTAGCTTTTGACTCTCCTGATCAACTTGAGATCAAGGTGGCTTCAGGCAGTTCATTGTTTTACAATCTAGACCGAGAAAAAAGCAGCTTACTGTTCCATTACTCAGATGTCCATACTGACCTTACCAGTAAGAAAAAGATATTCAGGATCATCCTTTATCAAGTTATCCTGGAAAACAGAGACCCAAGCTATACCAGCAAGCCATCTGTAGATCATGAAGGCATTCTGAAAAATAAATCTAGACTTTGCTAATGGTATGGTGGGTTAACCTTGGCTAACAGCCAAATGCCCACCTAGCCTCACACTCATTCCCTCTCCTCAGCAGGGCAGGGGGAGAAAATAAGAAAAATAAAGGAACAAGAAAGCTTATGGATTGAAGTAAAGACAGGGAATCACTTACCGGTTACCCGTGCAGGCAAAACAGATTTGACTTAGGAAAATATAGTTTATTACCAATTGCAATAGATTTGGGTAGTGAGAAAATAGAATACAAATACTAAAGCAACACCTTTCCTTTCCCCCTTGCCAGGCTCAATTTCACTCATTCATTTCAGACTCCTCTTCCTCCCTACAACCCATGTGTTGCAGGAGGGGTGGGGAATGGGTGGTTATGGTCAGTACCTAGTGGTTTCTCTCTGCATGTTTCTTCCTTCTCCTCACACCTTTTCTCTGCTGCATTGTGGGTCCTCTCCAAGGGGTGCAATCCTTCAGGAAAAAAACTATTGCAGTGTAGGTCCTCCATAGGCCGCAGTTCCTTCAGGAATATCCATCTGCTCTGGTGTAGTCCTGTCCATGAGCTGCCAGGGAATATCTGCTCCAGTATCTGAAGCACTTCCACCTCCTCTGACCTTGCTGTTTCTTCTGTTGTTTAACACTCCTTTTTTTCCCCTTTGTCCTCTGTCTGTCTTGTGTTTTCTGCCCTTCCCTAGCTATGTTTTCATAGAGGCACTCAGACTCCACTAATGGGCTCAGCTTTGCCCTGTGATGGGTCCATTGGAGCTGGCTGTGTCTAGCACAGGGCAACCTCTGGCCTCTTCCCACAGTCTCCTCTGCACCTCCCCCCACCCCCCGCTACCAAAACCTTGCCAAATACACGCAATACAATGATACATGGGTGGGCTCCCCAAATCATACCTCCCTGTTCCTTTGTTTCTTCCAGAGAAACGTGGGGACACTGCAATGAAGGCTGGTAGAGCTTGTGATGACTCCAGCAACACACAATGGGAGAAACAGTGAGAGACACATTCATCCTACATGCCTGAAATGTAAAAGACAGCTCCCCAGGTCTAGGAAAGTTATAAGATGCCAAAATTAGCTCATACTAAAAAATGCTTGTTCATTAATGGCAATAACAACTGTGTCATGTGTTCACTCTGCACAAGGACACTCACCTGTAATATATTAAAAAGGAAGAGACCAGAAATGTATTAGTGCTGGATAGATAAAATATTTAAATGCTTATAGATGGATGGACTATAGAGATGGCAATCTGATATGTATGCATGCACTGTACATTTTTATACTAGAGTAGCAACATAAATGACCCCATTAAATCCTGTTATTTTCCTAATCCAATAAGTGCATAATCTCATTGCAAGTGTTGGAAATAATTATTCATCTATACACTTGTTTTTGCCACACATTTGATGTCAACAAAGGGCGTGCCTTTGACTAATCAGTTAAAACAGCTGGCAGATAAAGTAGTGTAAGAGAATCAATAATCTGCTGTTCCTAGGAAGGAGAGTGTTGGTGGTTTTTCTTTGGTCTGAGATGTTACTGAGTCTGCAAAGAAACATATTATAGACAGAGAAAACCTTTTGTAGGACAGGTTCTACTCTCCATTAACAACCACCAGGCAAGAGTGAAAAGTAGAAAGCTTTGTGGTTGTCAAACTGTCCCAGCCTGGTGCCTTACTTGCCCCTGACTGATTACATTTTTCAGCTGTGCATAGATGGAAGTACTCCGTTCTTTTACAACTCATTCCACTTTTCTTCCCTCTCCAGTGTCTGTCATGCTGAAATGAGTGAAGAAGGCTATGTAAAAGCCAGATGTATGAATTCTGCTGGTTGACAATTTCCTCCCAGAAGAGGAAACTCTCATGAAGACTATTGCAAGGGGAATCTTTTTCTTTTGTGCACCTGCATGAGCAGAGGTATAGCAGATAGAATAAGTCTGTCCTGGTCACCAAGGGCCTTTTGATGGTCAGATATTTTTAAATGTATTCAGCTCAGTTCTGTCACACTCTTCCTCACCCCTACTGGGAAGCATTTTACTCCCCTCTTTAGAAGTAATTCATGTACATGCCAGGACTTACATTGGACTTACTTTTCCACCCCAGCAGTGTTATAGGACATTGGGGTGGAGGTGGGTGTTGTGGTGAAGGGTAAGCCTCCCCCAGTTAGGAGCCTTACTGCCAGAGACCAACATTTATAGGAGATGGTCATGGCAGTCACACCCTAGGTGAGGACAGGGAGGCAGACACAAAATGAATAGGTGTTGCACTGTGGATTTTTTCATCCTAACTTGCCACACTTGTGCATGCGCTTATTACAGGTGTAGATGCAACTATTGGTCACTACACAAAACTACTATTCTTTGTCAGAAGAACAAGAAAAAAAAGATGATTCTTTTGCTGTCACAGCTGTGGTCTGGAACACAATGCGAGTATTAAAGCATCAGGCAAGAAAGGAAACATTTTAAAGGTTAAGGAATACTTCAGAGTGGATAAGCTTGAAGTTATTTTTAGCACAGGTGTTTCTGTAATGGTGCCATACCGTATGAGGAAACTTCACAGCTCTCCGTGACACTCTCGCTAGGTGTTACACCTTTGCAGAGTGGTGGCTTAGTAACTTTGGCTGTAATACAATAGGATTAGGAACACCTGCAAAACCTACTCCTGCTAAAGATATTCCCCCCCTTCACAGACTATGCTTTTCACATAGGTGTTCGTTTCTGTATTTGTGTTCACAACCTTCTTATGAAAGGGATAAACTACATTTGAGGCTTTGGGGGGCTACCTGTCACTCCTCAAATAGCTCCATTGAAAAGAATAGGAAATCAGGAAAATATACTCATTGAAAATAATGTGTTTCAAGGTATGTCAATTAAGACAAAATAGCTGCAAGACTTCATACAGTCAGTCAATCAGTTCCATCATGTCTAATCAAGACATGTAAAGAAAGATCCAAACCTTATCTAATATCTGGAAATACTACAGTAATGGCCACATTAGAAACACTGTTGACAGAAGGACACTCTGAGTTGTCAAGCTCAATAATGACAGTAGAATATGGGCAACTATGAGAAAAGTTGATGAGAATTTCAGTAAATGTTAGCAGTGTTCTTATATCTCATATCTGAGTAGGAAAGCTGTTCTTATTGAAAGAGTCTTTAGAGTATCCTACCACATTTAGATAATGTTTCTAAAATGAACACCAGGCAAAATGATGGATTGTCTTTAATAGCCCTTATTCCTCTGCTTTCTGCCCGTTGTAATGCGTCATCTGAAAAGTGAAAAATCATGAGTGTGGCCGTTCCTGGAATTTATAATTTGTTGTAGACTTTCTTCCTAGGGATCAGTGATATGACAATAACAGTGCTGCTGGACACATAATAAAGCGTGCACCTCTAGCAAAGGCTGATTGCACTGAAATCTAGGGAAATGCTTTGCTGAGTTTTGCATGCTCCATGTACACAAGTATCCATTGCCACATACTGTTGGTGTCATAGCAGAATATTGAAGTGACATTGCAAACTGTTGAAAGACTCTGCTCAAACGTTAACATTTTAAAAAACTTGAAAAACTTATTTGTTTACTTTATAACCATAGCTGACTGGTGTTCAGCCAGAATAAGCAAATAGGGGACCAGTTTTGGATCTTGGGTCAATGAGATAATAAGAAACCTGACATTAGCTTATTCAGAATGACTTCTCTCTCAGTGGCTTAACCAAGATTATTAGAGGGACTAAGTGACAAAGGCAGTATTAAAATGGAAAATGGAGAAAGTATTTGATTGATTGGTTAATCTACTGAACAATACTGACTCTTGTTAATTAAGGTTAGTATCCTATGTGTGGCCTTAGAAAACCAAGTCTGTATTTCCAGCTTTGACTCTTCTACTGGATGACCCTGAACATACAGCGTTGCCCAGTGTTTGAGATTTCCCATTAAAAATGGCAGTAATATTTCCTCACCTTTGTAAAACTCTGTGAAATCAGTTAATGAAAAGCCTTTCATGGGAGTCAGGTATTATTCTTACTACTGATCTATTATTGTGGCAATTCTTGTAGCTTATGAGAGAAGAAATTTCCTCTGCAAGCGTGCAGCCAGGAGGGACCTTGTAGCTGCTGCAGCTACAGATAATCAGTAGCTGCAGAATGGTCTGAGGTCAGATCAGCTATAGATTTTCACAAGTCTTAAAAGCTGCTTCTGGATGACAGTAGTGGGAAAGACCATGAATATACCAAGGAAAAAAAAATGGTGGCCAACTTTCCGCATAATTGGTTTGCATCAGTCAGAATATCTGTGAAACAGAAAGGTCAAGCAACTTATTTAAAAAAACCTTATGTGAATCTAAGATTAGCCTTGACATTTTCAAAACCTCAGAAAGTTAGGGGAAGGGCTACAGCCCTGAGGATTGTGGTCCCTTAGGCTGACTGGAGGAGAGATTATATTAAACATTTTGAGACCTGAATGATCCATTCTGTATTAGAGAAGATTTACAAGATCCTCAGAGTATGCTTGAAACATCTGATTGAGAGAGGGTCTGTGGACTTTCTGCTTTCTTTGTAAGGATTCTCAAGGGCACTATTAAGGAATCAACTATTGTGATTGATGGAAAAATAAAGAAATTGAAGAAGAAATGAAGACAAACTATAATGTGGACTTTTTCCTGCAGTCCCATGATATCTTCAACATTAAGTGATTTTGGCAGATAATTTCTACTATGAAGCATGTGGATAGCCAGAAGGCTATTAAGAGAGAATGATGCTATAATATAAGCATGGAGGATTCTTATAAAGTGTATCTTTCTCTCATTCAAAGTACATGATGAAAAATGATGTGTCCAGAGTGCTAACAAATTATAACAAAGTATAAATTCTCCCTATATATATAATATTAAACCATCTTTATTATCATAAGCAACCATTCTCCCCCCACCCCCCTGCTACGTATTTCCTATTTATAAAAATAACTTAAACTATATCTTTTAGCTAATCATGTCTAGCTCCATATGCAGGCTGACAATATGCCTGGGGTAATAATATGTCTGGACAGTTAGACCAGTGTGTGGTAGATGTAAAATACTTAAATTGGAAAGCAGAATTCTGGTGGAGTAAGACCCTGTGGTTGTTTTACGTGGATGAAAATGATCTTATCATGTGCAAGATGATGGGGGATAAGACTCCTTTCTTCCAGGTGCAAATCAGAGCTGAGTGACGTAATGAATATATGCATGCAGCTAGATGAAATCTTTCTCTCCCACCATGTGTATTGCTTACAGATTCTTATTATTAGTTGGTCTTTCCATATTCTATGAATTATTTGTGAATAGGTTAATTAATTTATTTTTGTTAACAAATGTGTGTGATTCATTAAACCTTTCTGAAGAATGACTGTGAGTCTTTGGATTACTGTAGGGCTCTTACTGGTCATCTCAGAGGCATGGTATTGCTCCCAGTCTCTGCCTGAGCAACTGTGCAAGTGTAAGGCAAACTTGAAGTTTTTATTTCTGTCTTAAAAAGGGCTTGTGCACACAAAACATAGCTGTTTATTTCCATAGGTTTAATAGAAGGCTCTCCTTCTCTCTGTTAACTGTCTTGAGTTTCTATACATTGTCTATGATCATTACGAGAACATATCATACTCAAGAGGGTGTTCATTTTCCACTTCTTCATTTTGCCCAGGGAAAGAATACAAGAGCAGTTTGTGGAGCTAGATGACGCCGACTGGCATTCAAAATGCCATTTTGCTTTTGCTTATCTCAAACCTTGTTCTTCCTGGGCCAAATCGGCCAGACTTCTGTAACCAGGTCCTTTCAAAGTGTATCTGCTTGCATTTGTGCCTGTGCTCTGGGCAGGAGGGTAATGTGGTACTAGCTGCAGTAATGTCAATATTGGTGCAAATATTTTTATCTGCATTAATGCTAATGCTTTGGCCTTGTATTAATAAAGCAAAAACCAAAACACTATTCTTCCTTGTGGCAGAGATGATGTCAGGTACCCTATAGGAATATTTCGAGTGCCATTTACTGAGTTTATTCGTACACATTTTTTTTTTCGAACACCATTATAGAACATGTACCAAAGACATACGTTTATCACTATTAATGAACAAATACCTGATATGAGTATTTGGAACTCCTAAACTCTGGGTAGTAAATAAAGGCACATGTAAGACTCCATAAATGCAGGTGAATGGGGGATCTGACTGAAGCTGAGGGAATATTTCAGTTCCCCCTTTGTTTAACTCAACCTTGTCTGCTTTCTTCTGTGTATCTAGCTTTTCTAGGCAACTTCACACACAAGGAAAAGAAGTAGAAGTTTCAGGGAGAAAAGGAAAAAAAAAAAGGAAAATAATTATTCTGTTTGCTTTCACAGGAGGAAGATGTTAACTGTACACAGAGTTGGGATAGGTTCCTATCGTGACAGAATAAAACTGACGTTTCAGCTAGTGCCTTAGCCTGGCAATCTGCTTCAAAGGAACAACTGTCATTTTTGATAAGGATAGTGAGAATTACTGTCGTCTGGAGAGATCACTATGCCTCTGGGTTGTATAGTACATTATAACAGAAGGACTTATTCTTTTGAAGAGGAATAATTATTGCACTACAGCATTTTGTTGCTGTTTTAGCAGAGACATAGTTTGTGCCCTGCAAGACTATAATGTAGCACTTTAGCTAGCTGTTTTAATATAAAAACTTGTGATAGGCTTTTTTGTTTCTTTTCTGTTTGTTTGTTTGTTTCCTAGCAGGCAGACAGAAAATGTAACCATTTATTGGAATCCTTTGTATGGCAAGTGGATTTGGGGTGTGCACGTGCGTGTGTGCGTGCGCACATGCATGCCTCCCCGCAGCCAAGATCCAAGGCAGAACCTTGCAGAAGCTGCACGACCAAGTGAGTTACTATGGAGAGTTTCTCTGTGGCTGAGCCAGTAAGAGCTGGGTGCTAAACTTGTTTCCGCTTGAAGTTGCTCTTTGCATACTTGTTAAGGCAGAATGTTCTACCTTTTCACCTCTGCAATACTGGGTGTGAAACATGAGCCTCTAGGTGTTTCCTGGCTGGCAAGAATTCAATGGTAATAAAATTACTAGTAGAATAAATGTTTCAGAGGCAGTTATCCTCTCTCACCTGTTTGTAATTTTTTATTAATTATTACAAATGTGTTTAAGTACACTACCTGATTTTAATCTGCTGTATTCCCAGGATTTACATATAAAGGTCTTTTTCCCACAGAATAATGAATAATCACTTTTGTCAGGGTGTGGTGTTAAAATACTGAAGGTTGGTGATACACCTACTAGCAATCATTCGCTTTGTAAAAGTCTGGATTCTATAAGTAGTTTGCTTTTTATGGCCCTGACCCAAAATTCTGTTGAAATCAGACTACTATTGAGTTAAAAAAGCTACAGATCTGGTCCCAAATGTTCTTTTATGGGAAGTGTTTGTAGTATATTGTTAACAATATATGCAGCACTGGGTGTGTGAACTGTATAAGTAGAAATTTTACTTTTCCCAAAGCTCTTGCTCACTTTTATGCATTCTTTACTCAAGCAAACAGCAGGTGGCTTACATGAATAGTGGGGTTAATGAGACTACTTAAGTGAGCAACTCTTTATCAGAGCAAGACTGAAAAAAATTCACAAACTAGTCCTCAATATTAGAGAATTTAGGACTTGTCAGATAGCACTGAGAACTATAAAGGATTAATATCATTATATACTGAAAGAAAAGCAGACTGGGATAGTGGTGGCAGGAGGGAGGAGGGGTTGTTGTTCCAAGAGCAGCAGAGCTAATGAGATCTAATGCTTTTGTTTCTTAATCCCTGAACTGAATTAATCTCTCTCCCTTCCCATGTGACATCATCCCTTAGGTGCAGGGGAGCCCCAGGGCAAGGTGCATGCTGCTTGGCTGGCCAAACAGAGGGGAAGGAAGCTGGACTGCACTTTCTCTTAGTAGACACAGCAACCTTGTCTCTGCTCTCCTTCCACTTTTGATTCTCATGAGTTATAGAAAAACATGGTTATCTTCAGTATTTCAGGTTGGATTGAAATAGGACTATGAGTTCAGAACTTATTTGGGAGGAGGGAAGGAAAGATAATACAATCATGTAAGGCTCCCTTTCCTTACAAAAAAAGATGCGTCCTGAACTCCAGTTGAACAGGGGCAAGATATTATCTTGCAGTTCTCCATTCAGAACCCAAATCAACGTGTCCCTCCCCCCATAAGTTTTTCTACACTTTACTTTCAGAATAATTGACTTCAAAAATAGAAAGCCCTAATAAGACGATAAACTAAGAATAATTTGTATTAGAATGTGGATCATATGGATTATTTTTGTGATTTCTCATTATGCCGGTTAGCATGTTACCTTTGGCTACTGTCAAACTGAGAGGATGAAAATGGAATATTTTATATTTTTTTTATGTCTTGTTCTGTGTTTTACTTTCTCCCTTCCATTTGTACATGACAGATTTGACAAAACACAAACAACTGAAATACAAACATATTGTAAGAGGTATATTTTACACTGGCTATATAGGTCTTGTGAAGGAAAGAGTTTGCAACTAACCAAAGTCTTGACAAACTTTGAAAAGACTGATCCAGCGCTTGATCCAGATCATTCATACAGCTAGAAGAGAAATGCCTGCTCTAAAGCAGTCCTTGCAGTATTATTCACTAGTGGAGAGAGCTTTTCTATCTGTCATATTAATGACATTTTGAATTTTGAATGTTAATGGATCTCAAACTGCAGCTACACAGCTGGGTACCAGTATTATGTGGGCAAGTGTCAGGTAGGATTTCACATCATAATAGCTACTCAAAAAACACCTATCACTCTTGTCTAGGAGACAAGATTTATAAATATTAGCAGTTAGTGTTTGAAAGTTAAGGAGCTCACAAAGACCCAGCAACAAAGCAATCCAACAGAAGAATCTTCTTCCCACTTTCAAACTCAAAATAGTGATTTCTCTGCAGCAAAAGTGACATCAAATGCTTTTTTTTTTTTTAGATAAAGGATACTACAAATAAGAAAGATCCTCCAGGAGATACTTTAAAGTGCCTTTCAAAATTAGCAAGCAGAAAAAGCCCATAGGTCAAGAATCAAGTCCTCTCCTATAATCCGTATTCACTCAGCATTTCAAACTCAAGCTCCTGGAACTGACCTTCAAAAAATCATTTCTTCACAAAATGTGTGTTAAGCCAATGACACTATTCATCCGCCCCTAAACACCTGGCATCAGCTGAAGTTAAAAGGAATCAAACAATGAACTGACCCCTTGAGGAAAAAAAAAGTAACAGCAGCACCAGGGCCAGTCTGAACGCTCAAAAATGGGCAGTGATACGTGAAGCAGAGTATTGTGTGGTCAGTGATCTTGGCA
The DNA here is from genome assembly GCA_013399475.1 of Chauna torquata. Taxonomy (NCBI): domain Eukaryota; kingdom Metazoa; phylum Chordata; class Aves; order Anseriformes; family Anhimidae; genus Chauna; species Chauna torquata. The sequence continues at coordinate 78,242 of VXAL01014434.1, read as the reverse complement.
ATTTTAATGTTTGAAATAAATTGTATTACAAAAATGAATATAGTGCATATTGAATATATAAATCCAAGTATTTTCTTGCTGATGAGACTTGCAGATTGCTAGGAATTAAGTAATATAGGAATTAACAGAAGTTGTATCCTCCAATTTTGTGCTTGAGATATACAATAAAGGTAACTTGTAAAAATTACTGACTTCCAGAAATGAACAGATACCAAGAATGATTTCTGAATTTTATTTCTTGTGTCCTTGCCATGTGAATTGCTATTTCCTCTTACTGGATACCTTCCTGATGCACAGCAATACAAGCCTCAAGTGACCTGATTCTGGTGAAGTCCTGCCACAAATCTCTGAAAACCTCACAGGCTTTCTAATTTCAATTAACAATGATGACAGCTCTGATCTTTGATCTTCCTCACAGTATCATACATAAGTGTTTGGTAGCTATTATCTAAAGATTGGTAAGATTCTAGTCACCACAGTTGTCATACATGCAACGTTTGAAAGTTTCGGGTTAAGATGGATTAAGATGGCAGAGAGATGAGATAAACTCTGAAAACAAAGAAAAAACATCATGGATGTGATTTTATTTTCTTTTTAACTAAAAACTGTAGTACAGTTGTTGAGAAATCAAATTTATAAGCGTGCAAAGAACCCCAGGTGACCCGAAGGGCAGATATCAGGCTTTACTTAGAGACTGTTAAGATGTTGAAGATGGATAATTCTGAGCTCCTGGATGGGCATTTAACCTTAGGAAGAAGTCCAATCAGTCAAAACCAGAGCAATGTGTGGTATGTGCGGCTCTTCAAACAGGCACAAAGATTACAATTTAGCTTATTGACTTTTGAGCTATAGTAACTTGGGAGGGCTCAGGAATCTCACTCTACTACCATTGCAGCCATGATTTATGTTCTGTTTAGAAGACGTTTACGACACCTGTGGGCCTGTGAACCTGTGAACTTACGGATATAGAAGAAAGGATCCTGTTCTGAGTAAGATCCCTTTTATGCTCTACCATCACAAGAGAAGTGACTTCTCCGTTGGAGAGCTACCTGCTAGTGTAAAGCTGATGGATATCTCCTGCCTTGTCTGCTGTTCACTTCCCAACAGAAAGACTGCACTGAGGATAACAGCCGTGCTAGGATGGTGGGACATGGTCAACTTAATGGGATACTATGGCAGAGCAGAGCTCTGCCGTACTTCCAGTCTGTCGGCAGAGCCCTTGGTGATCATCTGTGCAAGGAGCCAAATAAAAACAGCTGGTTGGCTGCTCTCAGTCTTGTCTGGTTTGGGGTAGGTGGATCCAAAGGCTGGAGGCTTGAGTGTTCTTACAGTCTTACTCATAACAAGCAGACCTTGAGCTACAGAAGAAAATGTAACTTGGAATTTTAAAATAAGTTGCTGGCTGCCAGATCTGTCTTCCTCTAATGATACATGTGATGTCCTGGACAGAAGCGTCTACAAACCCCTGGAGATAAGTCCATTAAAATCATCAGGCATTAACTTTAATTTTCCTTTTTCCTCTCTCTGAAAAGTTGTTCATACCCTGTGGTAATCTGATGAAGTTCATGGGCATGACCCTGGTTTGTTAATAAAATAGGCCCTTTTAGGTTTTCACAAAGATCTGGTGCTTAGTTACATTTCTCAAGAAGGGCTTAAAGGACTTTTTTTTTTTTTTTTTTCAATGATACAAATAGCATTTTGGTGCCTATATTCCCCTCTGAGTAATGTATCCGGATTCCCTACCATTTATTGAGAAATTAATGGTTCCAAAGTATCAAAGTAGTAAAAGTTTCAAAACAGATAAAGCTAAATGGAGACCAATAAATTTTATGGACATCAGGTATCTTCAGGTACAGACTGTGCACTAATATAATCCCATGAGGTGTAGGTTAGGTGATTTAACTCAAATTGATCTGTGAAAAATAATAAGGAATGTCTATAGAAAAAAAAAAAATAGCCAGAACTGGATTTTTTGATAGAGGTTTAAATACAAACTAAAGCTGCCACGTTCAATGAAGTTGCTGAAGACTCATTTGGGTGTAAGTGGAATCAGAGTCTGGCTCTAAGAGTGACTTAACAGTGACTCAACATGCTGAATTGTTGCTCCAAATAGTAGCTATCAAAGGCATCTTGCCTTTGCGTAAATGACTAATATAATTAGCTTATAACATCACCATAGGCATTGGCAAAAGTAATCATCATTACTATCCATTGTGTTCACAACATCTGAACCATTCATTTGGAAGCCTGTGAAACAGAAACTTCTATCCATCTCAGGAGAACTTTGTTTTCACCCTCACACGTTTTCTGCAGGGGCCTGTTTTCCATGCCTCCCCATCCTCCTGCCCATTCTTAAACTGCTTATAAAATGTAATTAGCATTGTTCCTGCTTGCTTCATCTTTATTTTTTTTTAAAGGACAGAGGCGGAGATGGGAAAAAATGTGTTTTTACAATAAAAACAAATACAAAATTCCTTTGTACACAAAACCCTGTCCTGCTTGGTTAGCTCAATTAAACACATGCAGAAATAGGCTCACAAAGTAGGTCCTATTTCGCTGTTAGTTTCATTCATACAATTCTGAAGTTATACGGGTGTAACCAAGGGCAGAATTTAGTCCATTGTATACTTAAAAAGAAAAAGAAAGTACTGGGAGAATTTAATGTTTCACTTTTCTAACAAAGCAGATGTGCTTCCATAGCCATGAAAATAAGACCGCGACTTGAATGGGTTACCAACACTATGATACTAAGATAACTAATCAGACACTGAATGATTCTCCTTTTTTTTTTTTTTTTTTTTTAACATGACCATAATGATTAATAGCATTGTGGCAGCACTATTATTCTGCTGTGTAATACTCTTCTTTATATTATTAGATGTTTGTGAAATAGCAGTTAAAAGCTGGCTTTATTTGCTAATATAGTCACTTCTTTAGTTAAGGAACTCTTGCTGTGAACTTTGCTTTTTTTTTTTTTGAACAAGGCCAGCAGTGGTGTGGAGGATCCTTTTAGACACAGAAACTCCTGTTTCTAGACTACTAAAAAGTTTAAGTCACATCTGATTTAAGAGTAGATTGCTCAGCACCTTGCAGGATTAAGCATAGTCACACCTTCTTTTTTCTGGTTTTAGTAATATGTAGTGTAATAACTCCAGTAATAACTGAAAAAGTGCTTCTTCAAATACCTATCTGGGAATTCAGGTCTGTCAACTCTACCAGTGTTGGCAGTAGAACTACTGACTTTCTGTGGTTATCTTCTGCCTACTGCCTTGGGTGGTGATCTTTCACTTTGCTAGAGTTCAGTTCAGGTTGTGGGCTGTGCAGAAAACTAGCTAATGTCTTTGCATAGATCACACATAGTAGATCTGATGAACTGATTCGTTGAATAGTTTGTAGATCAGTCTTTGTGTGTGCAATAAGCTGGGCATGTTTGGGATATGCTGGGGTAGCTATTAATGCACTGTGTTGTCTGATATATCCTGTGTTAGACTTCTTATATGCATGCAGGTAAACTGCATGTATGAAGTCGATCCTGGTTGTCTTCTCTCAGACCTGCTTTCACAGGTGTGTGAGCTCCTATCTGCTCTAGAGGGTCTTTCCAATGGCAGGTCTGGCTCCCTTCCCTCCAATTTCATCATCCTTTTGGCCTTCCTGGAAAGGAAGATGAGATGGATATTTTATGACACAAGAAACTCCTCTCAGATTAGTCCCTTTCCCTGGTATTGATTAATCATTCACAGTAAACTCTTCAGAGTAAACTCTGCATGTGGCTTCCTGTCTTTCAGTAGTCTCCATCAGTTAGAAGGAAAGCTTTATTTGTTTGAGGTCAGGAGATGTCCTTCTTTCCATTATTTATAGTACATGTGTTTTGATTAGACAAACAGCCACTGAGGTGATGCTTCTTTTATTAATAATGCAAACAGTATACAAACTTATTGGTTTGTTTATAATCTGGTGTGTGTTTTTTTTTTTTAAGGTCAAAAAAGACAGAAAAAAAGTTTTGAAAAGTATCTGAATGTTCAGAGAAATAACTAACAGGTAGACATCCAATGGCAAGTTCATTTCTACAGAGCTATCAAGAAACCTCCACTCCTCTTTTCCCTCAAGCCTCCCATGCTCAAAATCCTACACAGCGGGTACATTAATTTGTCTTCCTATCTTTCAGATACCTAAAATCAAGACCTTACTTCCAGACTTGCAAAAAAATATTCACAATCCACAATTTGAACCATTCTGAAAAGAGCTCAGCAGTCTTTAAATACTCTACAAAAATCTGAATTTTAAGAAGCGTGGTTTTCTGTACATACACAATAGAAGCTTTAGGATTCTTAACTACCTGTACTCTTGTTTTTGGCTTTGCATCCCCATTTCCTTTAACTCATGGTGGAAATTTTGAAATATTATTTAAATTTTCATCATGCAGCTGAACTCATGGCTATGGTCTGATGGTGGTAAGCCAGCAAAATCAAGTCTGAAGGATCCCACCAGCTCCAACCTTGCTTGATGCTGAGAACCGTTGCAGTTCTGCTCATGACCAGCACATCCCCCTGTTCCAGGACACCCAGCTGTCTATGCAGGCTAAATTTAAAGCTACCTGAGTTAATGGTACTGAGCTATTGGTCTAGCTCTCAGTTTAAGAGTCAGGAAGTAGCTACTGAGGTGGTTATACACAGAAGAGGCACATTTTTTAATCTCGTTTTTCTTGAGCTGAATTTTTGAATGCAGAATCTGATCCTACATATAAGCTCAACTGTGGAAGAGTAATGCAATAGCATTTAAAAATAGCGACCACCAAGAAGCAAATTAACATAGAGGAAAACCATTTGGAAGTGTTTGGTGATGCTTTCCAGCAGTCAGGGTATGCATAGTTTTTATATACAGTAGCCTAGCGTTTCCAAAGGGCAGAGAGAGATGAAGGATAAAGGATAATCTTTTGTAGCTTCAAGGCATGTGAGCTTTATGGATGCTCATTTGCAGTTAGAGAGCCCAAGCAATGCTATCTTTCAGTTAGGTGTTTGTTTACTCAGAGTTTTCTTTAAAGTTTGATGGCAGAAAATTGACAATGTTAGGAACATACCTATTTATGTGGTTCTTTTTAAAGAAATAAATTAAAATCCCATTCCATATCAAGCTTTTTGCAACACCATACATTGTTTATGGCTCTGACAAACAATGCAGTGATTTGAAACCTGCCCAAAACATGTTCAAGAGCTGTACCGCTATAGATTAATGCATTTGTAACATGTTTTACTTGGATTTATCTCTGCTGTTATGGAATGATGTATTTTTCCCCAAGAACAATACAGATAAAAGCTGAAGATTACAGTTTGTGTTAGAGTGGGTAAGCACAGATAAGGGTATTTCTCTTTGTGGAAGATGAAACAAGTAGAAGAAGAGCCGGAGAACAACAAAGATGCTCTTTCACAGCAGGGGATATATTTGATGACCTACAGTAAATATTATAAATGCCTGAAAGAGCTTTTATATACAAGGATTGCTTTGTAGTAGGCACTTTGTAGTATGTATTTGCTATTCTCTTCCAATGCAAATAAATACCAGGCTAGAGGAGAGTTATATAACTGCAAGATTAGGAAGATGATGAAAATGTAGCATTGTCATTAGTTACTGTCAAAGGAGGCAAAGACACCAGTTGTTTCACAAAGAACCACAAATTCCTCATTGATTTGTTTGTTCAACTTATCTTTAGGACTAACATAAGCACTGTAATAGGTATGTTGATTTGAGTGGCAAATGTTAATTATTGAGTATATGTTACGGTGGAAAAGAAAACCATGTGGCATGCTGTATGGCAGAACCCTCATGTTTAAAAAACAAATGGGAGCTCAAAAGTACAGCAGGGCTTGAATGGCAGAATGAGCTTCTACATCTGGGGTCATGCAGGAGTTTAAGAGTAAAAGATCCTACGAACAATTCAGGAATCTCTCATTGGTTTTGAAGTCTGTTGACAATTTCTAGAGACTAACTTGAAGACATTTCACCTTTGGCCTGAACAACAGGGCAGTAAAAGCCAGCAGTATCATTTCGGAGCTCTTGGAGAGCTTCCAAGCATCTTCCTCCATGATGTAGAATAGGCTTCCAGAGGCTTTCTTTTATTTATTTATTTATTTATTTTGCATAGGGCAATATTGTGAATCAACAAAAAACAGCCTTTAGTGCCTCCACCTCCAGGACATTCTATGTCTTAGCTCTGTGACAAAGTAACCTTATTTCTGAATTCACTGGAGAGATACTGTTCAGTGGTGAGATAATTCCAGCAATCTAGAAAGAGGGAGCACAGCAAGGTGTGCAGACAGCAAGCTGGATATCGATTTGTCACACCTAGTGAGCTCTTCCTTTCAAGCAATAGATCTTGAATTTGCATGGGGAGCTGAAGGGCTAGATGAATCAGAACCTTAATAAAAAATCACAAAGTGCTCAAAGATGTGGGGTACTCTATTTTTAAGATTCCTAGCTGTGATAGCTAGAAACTTATTATCAGAGATCCAGCCTGGTAGTTCTAGATACATGTTGAAATCCCAGCAAATGAGCATGACAGGGAATTTGGTCCTTTCTGTTGGTATGTGCATTTTTAAACGAACTCGTCTATGACCTTTCTTTCTGCTTCTCAAACTGTGGTGCTGTGCTCATCTTACCCAGATGTGCTGCAGGGACCTTGCATTCAATATCTCCCCTTGACACCTGGGAATAATTTGGGGGTCAGCTTTCTTTCTGGCTTTTTGGAGATGACATGGTTGGAAACAGGTTGCAAGCAGTGAGAAAGAGGACAGGGTGAAAGTGAGAGGAAGTGGGAATAAGTGCCCAACACTCAGAGCCTTTGGAGTTGTGGTTCCTTTCCCCAAAAGTCAGCAACAGCCCATTCTGCGCCTCTGCCTTCTGAAGCAGTGGCAGTGTGTTACGCGTTGCTTTTATGTTTCCATCCCCAAAACAGGAGATGAATCAGCCCCCTGGACAGCCTTTATTGATTATAGTGCTAAAAGGTATGAATACAGCTGGGGAAGCAGTCAGGGGACTCTCCTCAGGTAGAGGAAGCAGAACCAAAGACTCAGCAGAAATTTCGGATGTCTCCATGGAACATGTCGCTCCAGCAAGCAAGACTCTCCGGTGAGGGAGCACTATGAGATAACGTAGGTGTGATTACATGTCGGCTATGAACATAACAAAGATGTCACAAATTAATCTACTGCTTAATTTTGTCTTCTGAAGTTAGCATCACAGTGGAGAACATAATATGATATTAGACCTGTAGGAAAGATATTTAAAAGTGTAGTAAATCTTAATTATAGGTTTCGCTGTCTCTACTTCTTTCTTTTTTCTTTTTTTTTAATGGTTGGCTTTATTCATAGCATAAGAGTAATCGTGGCTTTTGCTGGTAGTCTGAAAAAAGCTTCCAGTTTGTTTTCTAAATTTTAATGAGATCTAAGTGGTCAACAGCCAAAAAACTTCATATTAACAGTATTTAGTTTCTGTTTTAAAAGACACATTTCTTTTTGAACTAGATCTGATCAACGTACACAACACATTTTGCCAAAGATTTTTTTAAAGTGTTTCATTTAAAATTGTCAAGATTTTTGATCAAATAATTTGGAAAAATGTATCTGGCCTGTTCTCAAATGGAGGAAGGCTTTTTTCCGTTTTCTCACTTCTCTTTTTTTCTTTTTTTTTTTTTGTGCCTTTTCTTTTGATGCATCCTGACTCAAGCACTCCATTTAAAGCCTATGAGCATCTCAGAGAGCTGGAAGCATGCTGGGCTTTCCGAAGCACAGCACAGTGCACAACCCTGTGACTGCTCCCTTCTCTACCCGCCCACTGTGCAGCGCAGGCTCATGGCCTTATCCTGAAAAGTGTTGAGTTCCTGCCAGCTCCAGCCTGGGAGATGGGTCTGTTTAGTACCTCTGAATACTAACTAGGTTGTTTTCACCCAACAGTAATATGTGACAAATTAAACAATATAAATTTTATCTTGATCTTAATTAAGGCAACAGCAATATTCCCATTAACTTCAGTGGGACCAGAATTATATCAAATATTATTTAAACATTTATAATAGCATTAGATAATGGGTTTAGAATAATTAAGAGTCTATTGAAGAAATTTAGCTTGATGGTGGAAAGGCAAATTATGTCAAATGAACAGGAACTGTCGTTTATGGAGGCCTATTGAGATAGTCTTGTTTATTGAGGGAAGAAAACAAAGCTCATAGGAATCTTTCAGGGGCAGAGTCTGAAGGTCTTTTTGGGACTGAGAAAGAGGAGTGGGAATATTAAACAGATGTATGAGGTGGGAACAGCGTTTTTCACCATCACACAGACTCAGCAGTCAAGAGTATCCAAAAATTAATTTTCGATTGGTAAAATGAGATCCTAGATTCAGTGTAGGCTGTTTCAATTAGGTCTGTGCAGATACACAGAATTAATGGGTCAAATAAGTAATTAATGGTGTTAATATATCAATCACTTTTCTAATAAAAGTGTCTGAAACAAGTCAGGGGAAAAATCTAATAATTAATTTGAAAACTGCTATGATGCTTCAATTGATTTGGGGATGGAAGAAAAAGAAAAATTAATAAGAATCAAAAAACAATATCACTTTTCGTCCTCCAAATGGAGAGGAAAATCAAACAGAGAAGTGATTGAAATATTGTTTTTTATCCTTGTAAAGTGAATGGAAATGTCAACTATACTAGAAACCAATTCTTTATTGTAAAAATCTACACTTGCCCTATCCTTTTTCACATTTATTTGTGTGTGCAGTCCTTCAGTCCTCATTCCTGTGGAAAGTCATCTCAACTCAACTCAGTAGAGAAGCAAGTGACTGTGTGTGTTCTAGATTTGCTCATTAATCCAGAACATTTTAAGCAAGACCTTTCTCAGTGTGCCAGTATAAAATAATGATGAAATACTAAATGTGATCCATGTTTTTTTTTTTTTTTAATAAAGCATGTGTATTTCAACATAAAATGAAGGTATTAATCAAATTGATCTTTTCTAGACTGCTAACGGGACAGAAAATGGAAGAGAGGGAGCATTGGGTGAAAGAGTCTATTACTCATAAAGATAGCTTGTGTGGGAGTTCTTTAATTTTTAGTAGAAATTGTTGAGATTTGTGAGTGTGTTCATTTTTTGAGTAAAATGCACTTAATGAATCCATTGGTGGAGATGCAAGGAGTGTGAATTTGTAAGGGTAAACCCACAAAATTTCCATTTGGAAATTTGTTGACTGCCTATGCAATGCTACTGGATTTGGCTCAATCAACTTCTGCCTTATTAAACAAAGGTGCAATGCTATTGTTATGAAGGATATTTCACCACCATCATTTAACCTTCTTGTTCCTGCTCTTTCCCTCACACTGACAATGTGCAAACCAAATTAGCACATGAGTAAGAAACAGTCAAAACTCTTTCTATAAAAATCAAGGTTCAGCCACGTCTTCTTTGCAAAAAGTTGTCTTTGCTGTATAAGCATAATACAGGCAAATAATGGAGCCCAAAACAGTTGACATAACTTGGCTTGCTTTAGCTGATACCCTAAATCTTTGAGTGAAAGGAAGTTGTTAAAAGTACTTAAAATAAAATGAAAATCAAAACAAATGTGAGCTAAACAAATGTTTTTGAAAATAGGATTCCTAAGCAAAATGTGAACAACTATATTATTTTGCATTACTTCAAAACTGCATCATGAAAGCTGTCTCTTGGGAAGCTGAGATGTAGATATTGGTGTAGAAATACTAAATAACTAGGAAACTTTGGAAGAGTGGAACATTAAGCATTAGGTGACTGTGGATTCCAATTGTGGTTGCTCAACAAACTTCAGAGGGATCCAAGCAACTCTGAAAAAGCTTTTCAGCTGAGAAATGGTCTTTCCCTTGCATTGGAAGTAGCTATTCTCTCTTCATTTTACTTGGAGCCAAACTTACTCTCCATACTTTTCTCCCCTCTCCCTGGAAATTTCTGTTTTAATGCAACATGCACCAATATTGATGTTTCTGTGCTTTCCTACATCAAAATTTCCCTGATCTTTGTTCCAGATCAGTGCTGTTGGGTGTGATGTGACAAGCATACTAGTTGCAAGGGTATTTTGTATGTAGAACAGTGATTTTATTCAAACAGATTGTTATTGTCAGGTAGGCATTTTATTAGGAGAGTAAAAACTTGCTGCAGTCTGAAGGATTTGAATCTATAAAGTACACCTAAAAGTAGGACCCTGAACAGTGGACCAATAAATTGGAAAATACATTTGGACTGCCTTAGAACAAATACACTAAGCAAGCAAGAAAAGAGAAAAAAAAACAAGATTTCAAATAGCATGTGTTATTATGGTGTTTCATGATGTTTCATTTTTGTACCATGTATTTATCATATAGGTTTCTTAGTCTCTTTGTTCTGTATGTGTGCATAACTTCAAAAAATGTGTAAATATTTTCTAAGATTCCCCCAGGTTCTTGTAAAACCTTTCTCGCATCAATGGTGGTTTGTTTTCTCTTGCAATCCTATGCATAGCAAATAGTGAAGAGTTTTCACTTTGTGTTGTGATGACATCAGTCAATGCCAGTACGCAAACAGACATGCTTTAGTATGATAATGCACTTCACAAGTTGAATTTCTAGTTGTTAAGCAAATATGGCTGTGGCCATTTCAACTCCATTTAACACACATGGGAAAATATCAATATCAAGACAGAAAAATGATTTTCAGGCATCATAGAGGATGCTATAAACAAAGTGTAGAAAAAAAAAGACTAAAAAAAGGCAAAAAAAACCCTTTAGAGCTTTCATTTTTACAGTTCAGTGATTTGGTTCTCTTTAATGGTTCACTAAATTGTGTCAAGTATATACTCAGCTCCTGCTGCAGTACTTAAGGTAAACAACAAGCTTCTTTGGTCAGCTTCATAAGCCGTGCTGGGACATAGCATATCACAGCTATTTGGGTAGAAACAGCCACGCTAGCTCATTTAACATGACTGCGTCTGACATAGCCTGTATCAGAGTCCATGAGTGCTCTGTTACCACTCTTGGCCAGTATGGGGTTTAATGGGCACATTCACTGGCAGTACTCCCTCTGCTGCATATACCTTCTTTTTGTGGCTGAGTTGCACTAGGATGTCTGAAAGTCCAAGAAGTACCCTCCTATTTGACGTAGCACAGAGACCACTGTACAGTCCTCTACTTAGATGATGAAATGGATGGTAGACAAAAAGTTACAAACTGTAATACCTAAAACTGAAAGAAGACAGAAATGCCTTGTGGGACAGAAGAGTGGTCCATCTAGCCCAGGACTCCATTTCCAACACTGGCAGTAGATGTGCAGAGAAGTGCATGTACCTGGCCTTTCTATGCAGTCTGTTGTATTCCCTAGTGACTGTGATCATTGGATCAGGGATCTGAGGCAGTACATCTCTGCCTGATTCATTGTTGTATCAGCTGATGGACCTGTTATCCACGAAATTGCATATCACTGACAAAATCTGCCTCCTGTAACAAAAGGTTCTGGAAGTTCACCACCCACTGTGTAAGAAAGTATTTCTTTGTTTCTTTTCACCTGTTTCAAGCTCATTTCCTATTGTTTTCACTATGTGCTTTCTGGTTCTAATACTGCAGGCCTTGGTAAGGACAGTTCTGTACTAACCCTGATCAACCACCTTCATGATTTTGTGAACCTCAATATCCTTTTTAGCCATGTTGTCTCAAACTGGATTCTCAATCCTTTCTCCTATGTTAGTAAAGCTACTGGTACACCGCCTACACACATCATTTTAGTTGTTCTTCTCTGTCTTTTTCTAATTCTACTTTGTCTACTGCTCTACTCTGTCTTAAGGTGCACAGACCAGAACTGCAGACATACTCAAAATATGGGTGCAGCATGGTTTTCCTAGTGGCAAAATGATTCTCTTTGTTCTGCTGTGACTATCTTTCCAAATGACACTCAAATCTTTTTTTTTTTTTTTTTGGCTGGTGATGCAAACTGAAGTCAGAATTTCAGACAGCTTTTGTTAGTAACTCCAATAGTATTTCCATGAGTAGTTACCTATCTGTTCTGAGTATGGCATCAGGTAAATGAGGCTTATGTCTTTTTTCCCTTCATATATTCCTTCACAGTGATCCATGTTGAAGCTCATCTGCTAATGAGTGTTGTGTACGCTCACTCCGTGTGGCTTTTGGAGTTTCTTACTGTAAAAGTGGCATCTGATTACCTGGAAAAACTTAGGTATTATCTGCACACTGCATTCTCCAGATCATTGATAAAGATGTTGACTAATAATGGTTCGAGCACTGATCTCTAGGGGTTCCTGAGATTTATACCGGTGTGTCTATTATATGTTTAGTAATGCATTTTATAACAAAATGTTTTTTATTTATTTTTTGTTATTTATAATGTTTTATTAAATATTAAGTGTATTTAAGGCATAATTCCATAGCTTGTTCAGACCTCAAATGCCTGTGCTTTCATTCCAGTGGTATTTAGTTTTATAATATTTACAAATATTTCAGTTTAATGGTTAATCTCATAGAAACACACCACTGTTTTCTGTGAAAGGCTATCCATTTGCCCAGGTCCCAGTGCTAACAAACAGACTAAGGAAAGATTTAAAATTTGCAAACAAAATTTGACTTTTGTAAAAATTGAAAATGTCAAGCATCTGCCTTCCTCTGTCTCAGCTTGTGCATTTTGTGTCATTGCCCTACCATGGCAACAGAAGTAATATTAGAGAGAGACTCATTTCATAGTGTCCCTTTTGGCTGGAGTGAGGAGAGCACCTTTCCAGTATGTTGCTTGTTGACTATCATTATCCTGCAATTATATCAAATACGTTCTTGGACCCATTCTTCCTTGGAAAGTGGCAGTCTGTGAGTGACATTTCCAGAGCATACCTGAGTCCAGTGATTTATTGAGGCAATATATCATCAAGTAAGGTCCTTTAACCATGTTTTTACACATCAGATGATGCCATCCAAAAAGAAGGAAATCTGAGTTGCTGTTTAGTTGTGTAATAAAAGGTATGTCAAGAAGCAAGATGATCTTGAAACACTAAGCATGTTTGCCTCCAGGTATACCGACATCCTTGCACCTTTCACAAGCATGTTAGGGTGCTGAATAGGTCTCCATACCTGATCGCTAAGGTCTTGGTCTCCTTGACAACTAAACTTTTCAAAGATTACATGAAAAATGTTTTCTTTAGCCCTCGAGCTGTTTTAATGCCTTAAAATGTCAGAGAAAAGATCCTTTAGTCCCAAGAGTAAGGAAGAGGCAGTAATGGAGAGGGGAACAGAATATTTAAAAACATGTTTACAGAATTATTCAGCACCACAAGACAGCCTAGTAGGAATGCCCTCAAAAACAGGGGATCTGAATTTTAAGTTATTAATAAAAATTTATTGCTTCAGAATAGATTGGGTTTCTATGGCAAAGTGAAACATTTCACCTCTAATTTATCCTCCCTGAATTCAACTAAGGATGGTAACAGAAATGTCATTTTGAGATGCTTTTTGGCTGCTACTGAATGATAAAATTCACAGGGACTGAGCTTTAGCTTTGTCCTCTTCTTGGCACTTTTTATTAGAAACTTAGGGTTGTGTTAGCTGGGAGATGGAACCACTGTTTGGGTCAGGGTTGAGGATACATTTGCCTCTGTGGTATACTAATTTAGGTATTGCTAAAGCAATGGGCTAATTATGATAAAAGTCAATCTCTGTGTTTCATAATAAGCTAAATAGCCCTGTGCTCACTGTTTGGGGTGAGGATTTGCATGCAGGGACACCTCTGCATGCAAGAATTGGCCCTTTCCTTCAGACCAATTTCTCACTTTGGGTACCATATAAGATTTTGGCAAGGGTGTAGAAGGAGACAAAAGAGCAAAATGTCAAAGTGGAGCCACCGAGCTGTTTAGAAAGTGGACGTGCACAGAGGTAGGTCCTGGCCCCAAACTGGCAGCATGGAGCAGCTTTTCTGGTGGGTAGTGGAGCCTGCAGCGCTCCCCAGCAAGTGTGCCCTTCCTGAGGGGTGACATTGAGAGGTGACATGGAGAGAAAAGGCATGGCTTGTTTCTATGGCTCAGAGGCGGAGGAAACAAAAGTGCAGTGTGTCTAAAAAGCAGGCTGCATTGAGGACCAGTGGGCACTAGAGCTTTGGGCTTCTTTTTCATCAGGGCTTGCATACTGTCAAGGGAAGCTAGTGGTAACCTCTCTTTTGTAAGTGGTTGCCAGTGCCTCAGATGGCCTTCACCTAAACCTGTACTTACAGAGGTAATTGAGGAGGAGGTGGTGAGGAAAGCAGCTGAAGGGAAATCTTTGCCTGGGGTTCAATATTTGCAGACTTAGGAGAAGATCCTGTTGTCTATAACAAACAGAATGTTCATCTGTGGGAACAGTAACCTCATCTCAGTGTTGCTCTTCTGTACTGACTTCTGTACTGGTTTATCTCATATTGTCATTACAATTTTTTGTTCATCTTCAAATGCATGGAGTTCTGAAAGAAATGTAGTTCTTTGTAGCTTTTTCAGATTGAGGCCGAGGTCTGAGATCAAGACATCTAGGAATGGGAAGGCAGGGGATATAAAGTACTGGAATGATTGTGAATTTGTTTATCTTCAGCATATTGTCTGCCTCCCTCTCCCTCCCTCCCTCCCTCTCCCCCTCTCTCTCTTTCTCTCTCAGAATAAATCTCCTTCTCTCTTCAGTTAAAGTTTCTCTCTTGCTTTTCACATGCGAGGCAAGCTGGTGTAATTTCATTGACAGTTGTAGTCAGTCCTCTAAAAGAGGACTACTGTAATTTTTGACTGGTTCATTGAGTCTCTACCTCACCCAACTGCCGTGATTCAGATTTATGGAGTGCCACCCACTGGGTAAATAGTAAAGCCTTGTAGTAGTGGGTCATTTTGCACAAGATTTGTGATTGATGGCAACTAATTCTGTTACAAGAAAAGAGGTTGATTTTCAATCAAGGTACTCTTTTGTTGACGATTCTTCATTTTGCAAACATTACTCTGACCAGGCACCTAGACTTGGTTGATGACAATCCACAACATAATGATGAGCTTTATGAATCTCAATTGAATTCTGAATTTCACTTGCCTAAGCTATGCAATCCTGTCCTCAATTCAAGTGACATTAGAGTAAACTAATGGGTTTCTAGACTCATGCCTATTAATGTTGAGACCTGTATTTCTTGATTCACCATTCAAAGCCATAGTAAATCACTACAGTTTGAATTATTGCATTCTGGATATTGCCCCATTATGCCCAGTGATCCTGGGTTCATCCACTGGTCTTTCCACAGAACCTGATTCCATTCAGTTGGGTTTGGTTTGAACATCGTGTTTGAGAGACTTGGACCCCATCATAACAGGCCACAACAAATTGGAAGCTTTCTGTGATCACTGGTGCCCCAAACGGGAGCCACAGGCTGATGACAGACTTGCTGCCTGTGAAGTATTAGAGTATTTGTGATGCCTTTGACAGGGGATAGCAGACACTCTGCCTGTTAACCTTTGTCCGGAAGCAATGTTTGCTTTGGCTCTAGAAGACAGATGCAGTCTGACCCAGAAGCTGGGTATGTATGGGACTACTTCAGTGAAAGAATTGCCAAGTAATTCCCACCTATTGATGTCTTAAGTGGATGGCCATGACTTTGTCACATAAAGCTCTTGCCTCTTGCAGCTTTTCACAGGTGACTGAGCCCTGCTCTAACTACAGCTGGGAATTAGTAACCTCTACATCTCACTAATAAACTATTTAAAGCCCTTGAACAAACGTGCATAAACTCATCTGGCAGGGTGCTGAGTACCGACCTCTTTCTGCAGTTGGTACAGGTAAATCCTGTCCTATTCCTTCTCTCTCGAATGATCTAGCAACATTCCAGCATTTTATTTACAACATTTAAAGGAAGATGTTAGACCAGGATGTAGCAGCATGTCTGGATAACACCCACATTTATTTTGGGAATCCAGAAACAACACAGTTGGCATGTTCAGCTTGTCCTCAGATGCCTCCACCGTAATAACCTGTTTGCCAAGCTGGAAAAATGCAAATGTGATCAGATGGTTGTGGACTTTGTGGCTATGAAATTGCCCTTGGGGATGAACTGGGGAAGGTTCTTTGTGAGGTTGCTGCTGTGATCGGCTGGGCTTCCCTGGGGAATATGTGGAGGACATTGTGTCTGTGGTTCAGAGGTCTTGGAAAAATTTCACACACTTGTACCCAAAATTCAGAGATCTCGAGACTATTACATTCACAGAGAAACCAGAGACTAGATACCAGCCTTATTAGTCCTCCTGTGTAGGACAGGGCACACTTTGTTTTTAGATAATCTCAAAATTCAAACCGATAGAACCAAGCATAATGGATTTTGTTGTTCATGGAACCACTTACTTTTTCAGTGTTTTCCACATCTTCCTCTGTGCTGTACAAAATAATGACAAAAAAATTATGGTGGGGTTTCTAGAATGAAAGAATAAATTGATAAGTAGCAGCAGAGATGCTGCTGTCTCATGTGCTTTCCTTGAGGAGGAGAAACAGAGCATCAAGTCTTTGGACATTCTTGGTCATCACATATAAACATCTATAATATATGAAAGGTCAGACTGTCTAATGTCTGGCAGATTCTGGGACAAGCAATGTGTAGTGGGGAAAATTCAGAATTATATTTCCTTATATTTTCTTCATTGACACTCTTACTCCACTACTCATTCTTTACAATATTTCTTCCACTTCATCTTTCATTCGAAAGCAAGGAGAGATGAGTGCATACACATGTTACCAGTATCTTGTCTCCCCCTTAGCAGCACTTCACTGAAAAACCTTGCCATTCTCTATCTTCTAGGACATTATGTCTCTCTCTTACAGACCCTGAGCTTCTTCCCAGCTGCTCTGCTAGTACTTTCCACCTGTCCAGGAACCATCAGATTGTGCAACTGAGAGCATGGGAAGATAAATCTTTTATTTTATTTTATTTATGTATTTATTTATTTATTTATTTATTTATTATGAGCTTTGATGTTCTGAGTGGAGGAAGGCTGAGAACCCCTGAAGGAGAGGAAGTGTCACTCAGAATATGGCTGTATTAGGAGTTGCTCATGCTTCACATCAATTTAAATCTGGTTTAAAGTCCTCTGAAAGGGTTATGGGGTTTATCTGATAGAGACAGAGGGTAAAAGTCTTTTGTGTCTGAATTGCTGATTGATTGCATACAGTAGTACAACAAATAATTCTTATTATGACTCATAATTCACCTATGGGGTTTCCCATGAGGCTTGACAATAGATTTATGTGGGTTGCTTGGCTTTACTTTTTACCTCTGGTTAGGAAGAGGAAAAAAAAATCCCATCTATATTATTGTTTTCACAGAGATATTTCTTGTATAGAACTACTATTAAAAACATGTTTCCAGTTTATAAAAACTGTCTGTTTTATATTGCTGTGACATGGAAAGCTATTACCCCTGTTCTGTGTACCCATCTTAATATATGTTGTGCAGCAAGGGACCATGCCCCAGCTACAGAAAACCTGTAAAACAAGGCATATTACTGCTTATCTACAAGTACTTCATGTCACAAAGAAATTCTCTGTCTGATTAGCACCCAAGTATTAACTCCTTCACTGCTACTGCTACTAGAATCTGAGCTGGCTGTAGCAATTAAGTAATTTTGTGGTTCTGGCATTTTACACCTCAATAAAGTCATTGTTCTCTTTGGAATTCTCTTTCTTATTAATTTTCTTGATACACCTTAAGCTTTTCATTAGCTCAAGCATCTTTGTTGCCTTTTGGTGAAGTGATAATAAAATTACAGATGAAGTGGTAGCAAAATGACTCAGCTAAAATGCAATTATTGTTTCTTCTGTTCCTTTAATCAATAACATTTATCTCTGAAATATAATCATATAATGGACTCTATTAGTAACTAGTGGAAGGGCATGTCTCCCTTTAATGTCAATGAGTGTTCTGAAAGGTGTCAAGAGGAGAATAATACCCACTGAAGATGACATCAAAAGGCTGGGAAGATACTTGTGTTCCCCTCTTTTAGTCTGTCTTTTTGTCTAATTATCTCACTAATCGTTCACTGTAAATTAGATTTTATCTTGTTGCCAGGCTGGAGGTACACTGGAGCTGCAATGCTACAAAAACCTCCAGGAGACATTTCCTTCAAGTCCTCACTTTCTCTGGGAAAATGGGCACTGCTGTGTACTTCTGCAGGCCAACTTTGCTAAACAGCCTGTAGGAATAGCCAGCCCACTTTCTACCACATTTTTTTTTTTTTTTCTTTCAAGGAGAAAAGCCAAAGGAAAGTGTAACTGCTCTTTACAAAATCTGTGCACTAGAAGAAAGAAATTGAGAGGTTTCTTCCTAATCTGCCTCCCTTACAAACAAGATTTCATGGTGAAATTTCAGAGATAGCACTGGTCTTGCCCTGCATCAGGGCGGGTTTAGAGGTCAGGGCTGTGTTTGATTCAGAATGGGGAGGATAGATCGACAACACAGATGTAAGAACAAGCCTACAGCTCTGAACAAGTGGACTCTGTCCTCTTATCTTCCCTATCATGCGTCACATCTTCTGAATAGGAAAGCCAGAGAATTGATGCTCAGTGTGAGTGTGCTCCACAGCTCATTCTTCTGCTAAGTTTGTGGCTTTTTCTGGTTTTGAAGCTCTTCTTAAGGGTGTGATTGGAGTTGGAAAAAAAAAAAAATCCCTTCCACTGAATTTTAGTGAAGGCTTAAAGCAATATATTGGAAATTTGGCATGTTTGCCTGAGAGTAAAGTTTTGATTAAAACCCAAGGCATTCTTAACTAAAGGTCAAAATCCACCAGATCCCAAGCATTTAGTGACCTATAGATTTGTTTTACTGTTTTGTTTTCAGTTCAAAGTGATTATAAAGGATTCAGCCATTATGAGGATTGCTTCTTTTGTTCATGTGTCTCAGCAGACTCTGAGAAGGTGTTAACTGCTGGAAGAGATCCTTATCTTCTGTCAGAATTCTCCATAAATACAGCCCACAAAATTTCTTAATAACCTAAGGCTTTTTTATGTTAATAAAACCCACGAGTTTTCAAAGGGAAGGTGAAATGGAAAAGGCAATTACTGCTGAAACTCAGCAACTACAGAGAGAGATCTGTGATCCTGCCCTGGCAGGTGCACGCTCTGTCCACAAGAAATTACCAGGTTCTATCTTCAGAGGTCTGCAGAGTCAAAAGACTTTTGTTGTATCTGACTGCAAAAAAGTATTCAAATTTGCCTGTGGTGTCATTGCACCTACAAACAATAAACAGAGAACTAACTTTTCATATTAGAAGCGTCTTTCCCTCCTTGGTCTGAGAGCATCCCACCAAATGCTTTGCTTTCCCATCAAACAGCGGGAGATAGTTAGGCATAATGCTGGGGAAGCGAGGGGAGTTTGCCTCCTCCATGTTTTTCTTTTTTCCAGGTCGCACAGTGAGTCAGTGGCTTGAACTTGGAGTTGAAATCTACTCCCTCAACCCTTACCTGCTTGCTCTGAACAGCACAGAGTGGATAGATGTCTCCAAAAGAATGTAAAGGGAAATACAGTCAGGCAGATTATTGTCTCTGTTCACAAATATCTCTACAGTAAGCAAAGTTCATAACAGGAAGGTGGCCAATGAAGATATTTTTACCACAAATAGGAAGCCGGTATTAAGATAACAAGAGTATTACTGTTTTCTTCTGAAGTGTACCTGTAAATCTCCACTTCCCTTCATCCTGCATGTCAGGTGCCCTGTAGGCATGTGTGGATAACATGAAAAGTTTACATGGGCATCCCTTCTCCCGCTCTAGCTCCCCTGCCTCTGATCCTTTTATAGTCTCCTTCTCCTCCAGCATTATGTGCCTTGTCCTGCTCCCCTGTCTGCTCCCTCTCTCCCACTAGCCCCTCTAGCACATTGCCTGTGCTTTCCAATAGCTATTCCATCTCTGTTCGCAGTCACCCCTGCTCTGACTCCCTGTTCCCTCTGTCTCTGACTTTGTACAAGTCTTTAGATAAAATTCATTTCCAGACCTAAAGCTTTTAATTATACTAGAAAACAAGTCCTCAGATAATCTGCGCTTTCAGCAGGATAGAGGTCACTTAGGTGCTCAGTGCATACTTGAAAATATTGTGAATACTCGCATAGTGTACGTTTCTGTCAGAGAGGGACTTTCTGAAGGAGAAATGAGCATTTTCTACGTTTTTAAAAAGTTCTTGGGTAATGCCTAACCTTCATTATCTTCAGTGGACACCAAATGAACCAATAGCAACTGATAGTGAAGTCATGCTTTAATTTTGGCTTAACAAAGATAACAGTGATTACCTCCCTTGCTTGTGACAGTGGTGAGAGCTGTGAAGAGCTATCCCATGGAGCAGTGCAAAGGGAAATGAGCACAGAGGCACGCTGTGATGCCTTGTGATTGCTGATGCATCCTTTTACAGCCTGTCACAGCTCTGTAGGCCAGGGTGAGCAGCCCCGTGGGAGGAGACGCAGGCTATGTCCACAGGGCAATGAAGAGGTTAAAGTGGTTCTTCAAGCTCAGGGTGTGACCCATGAGGTGTCATATTAACACATCTGATACCTGTGCATTAGTATGAGCAGAACAAGTAAAAACCTGCTTTAGAGAAATTAAATTAAACAGTTGAAGGAAACAGTCATTTTAATAACAAGCTTCTATATAAAAAAATCCTGATACTTCATTATCTATTTATTCTTTTCAGTCATTCAATTTTATTTTGTCCTTCATAATTAAAAAGGAGACAAAATCAAGTCTTTAAAAATCATCTGATGTCATGATTTTGTGTAAACAATATTGGTGGAATGTAGGACTGGCTGGCTGTGCTCTTAGCCTCTGATAATGTTTTAGATTTCTCTTTATTCAAATCAAAATATTTTATGTTGTCTTAGAGATATCTGTTAACATTCGTGTGGTGATATAACAGTGGCTTTTCTAAGGTAAATAACAAGCTTTTCTGAATATCTGTAAATATTTTAGAACTATGTTAAAAATAGCATATTAAAATAACATGAAACTCAACATTTCCATGTTGAGTGGGGAGTTACTGGACATGTGGTCCTTTTTTGAAGGTATCATGTAGCTTCCTCTGAACTTGTCCTGCACTTGTTGGAGCTGTAACTACAGGCTAGACAGTGAGCTGACATCTGAAGAGGCACACAGGGACAGGTAGCAAGAGGAGAGGACGACCGAGGCAAGACTTAGTGGATTTTCACCCTCTCTGAGCTGGGGTAATTTTGAAGCTACAATAGTTTGCAGGAGCTGAGAGTCTGACCCAGATAGTCTTCTCTCAAGGCCAGAAGTGCAAACCAGACATGAGGACCCAAACTGAACATACCCTTCTCTGCATGAAGGGCCACCTGGCAGTGGCCCAAATGTGAAAGTCCTCAAAGCTGGTGAGGCTCCTGCTGTTGTTCTGCTGTGTCCTCGGTGTTGCTGCAGCAATGGCACAGAGTACTGGGCCTTGCATTACTCCAGTTGATTTGTTCAGGAGCACGATTGTTCTATTTCGTAAAGTTAATATTCATCAAATGTTAATGAAAATACATAACAAATAATTATGACAAATATACCATCTGATTAAGATGAAAGAAGATGACAATTCTTGTGAATTTTTAATCTGAAAAAATAAAGAACATTACATTAATAAGACTTAATTATATCATTAAATATTTAAATTTACTTTCCATCGTCAATTTTATTTTTATTTAACATATTTTGTTTTTAAATATTGCTAACATTTTTATGAGATTTGTTCATAAAACACATCAATAGATACATTTTTGTGAGGCAGCAGAAATTTTAACATAATGTATTCATTATATTGATCACAATTTCAATTTTATTTATCTTTAAAAAAAGCTAATAGAACCCTTTTACAGTTTATTATAATTCACAGTATCTCCATCTATAGATAAATATTTAATAGTGTTACTAATGCATCATGCACAGAATATTTATTAATTAGAAAATATGAATTACTAGTTGTACATTTCAATAATTTACATTTAAAATTAATGCTACATTTTTCCAGGAAACCATGATTAAATTTAAGGATCTGACTTCAGCTGACCGAAGCCAGGCAATTAAAAGTGCAGGCTGCAAACTTAGCTATCACCTCACAATGTTGTGACTAACTAATAGAGAGAACTCCAGACAAGAGATGATGACACACGACAGATGCACATCCTACAATGCTTGTCCATAACGTGGCTTCAGAGAAAAGGAGGCAGAAAGACATGTTTCAACACTCCCTGGTTTTCCTTGAAAAAGCCAAATTGTAGTTGCCTTTGGTAGACTTGACAATGTGGTTCTGCCATGCAGTCCTAGGGATAAAACTCACTCAGTGTACCAAGCAGCCTTAGGGAGCAGTTGCTGTACAGCTTTCCTAGGCGCGAAAGGAGGCTGAGGGAGGAAGACCAGGCTGGACCAAGGGACAGGAGCGGGGAGCAGAGCTGGGTACTGAAGGGCAGTTTTGCTTGTGCTCCAAGAAGCCAATGATAAGGATTCAAAGTCAGACTCTTCCATTTTGTCACTCTCTGTGAAAATTATGCAAGCTATCATAAGACTTGCTCCTAAGAGACGCTTGTTTAATATGTAAGCAAGGTATTTAGGTCAGGTGTTAGGCTGTGACTTTACCTTTGCCTCAAAAATGCGGTATCTGCCAAAACTCCCTTTTCTGTGAAACTGTACTTTTTTTCAAACTAAACTGCTGTTTTTCTTTTTGTGAATTTATTCTTTCCATCTGAGGTTTCCAGAAACTAATCAACTTCCTGATTTTTTTTTTTTTTTTTTAAATCTACTTTTTCTAAATGAAGAAATGTATGGCACCAAGAACAACTTCTCAGTAAGACCTGTTAAATACAAATAACCTTCCTGGAACTGTTTGCCCGGCAGATGTACACATGACAGACCAACCAAAAACCTTCCTTTGAGATATGTCTGTTAGGTTAATCTGCAATATAAGTATTCATTTTACTGTGTTATAAAACAATAACAGATATGAACTTGTCATTTAAGGGATGGGCTGAGTATTTTTGAACCTCAGTGGTGGCTCAGTAGCTGAAGAGGTCAGAAGAGATATCAATGCTTCACAGTATATACCATCTTTCACTAAAAAATTTAAATATGCTCTATAAAGTTAATGTTTTTACACTATGTACAGCTTTCACCTATCAAACACTGGACTGTGTTTTCTGATAAAGCCATTAACAGGCCCATGTGTATAAAGTTTTATTTATTTTTTGCCATGCAGTTGTGGAATAATAATGAATAAAGTCTACCACAAATCGCTGCAGAACTACATCAAGCTATTTACAGCTACCACAGGTGTACCACAGTATATATATTTGTGTGCACATTGCTCTGTGTGTGTGTGTGTATACACATGCATACAGTTGCACCACAGCACTATAATCTTTGTGTGCATATGTGTATGGAGCATTTATATATACTTATGTACGTGAAAAACTACTGATAAAGTTGTGTGGTAACAGTCCTATGTATGATGGTCAACATACCACTCCCTCCCATAATTTCATAATTACAGTAATAAAAGAAAAAAAGGCTTGCACAGCCAGGAAGCAACAGAGAAAAACCTCAGATTGGTTACCACTTCACTCCTGTAGTGACTGTATGTTCACACATGCATGCACACACATGCAGTTTCTGATAAAACGTGTTGTTTCTCAAAAGAGAGAGGGAGAAAAAAGAAAGGCCTGATGAAACCCTCAAGTTGTTCTTGAAATTACACCTATACCTGTTGTCGTTTTCAGGAAATCCACTTTGTTTAGTTGATAAACTTGTTTTGACTTTTCGGTGGAAACAGTTTGCTGGCACTACTTCCTTAACTGTAGGCCAAATTCTGACCTCGGTTTCATGTAACTCCCACTGCAGTCAATACGGGTTGTCTGTGTGAGGCAGGATAGAGCCTTTCTGTTTACAATTTCAAGAGCATTGAAAGGTATTTTGTTGTCATTAGTGCCTGCATTGCTAGAACAGCATTTGAAGATGTCTATTTTAGGCAGCATTCAGACCACAGATACGGTTAGCCTAAAATTCTCAGAAATACTGAAGTACACACACAGAAAAACAGAGCAGGAGGAATCAACAAAAGGGATTTCACTTTAGCTGAATACACTGTATGGCATCTTGATTTTATACTGACGCCCCAAAGTATTGACATGTAACAATTTTGGTGTAAATCACATGCTTTGATGTGCAGAAAAGTTATGGAGCATTTTATATGAAGTAATAATATTAAGTAATTCCATTGAACTAATTACCAGTTAATCTGACATTTAATGAAATAAGTAACACTAAAAGTGACATGAGGGCAGCTTTTATGGGCTTAAACTTTAATCAATAGTATGGGAGTCAAAGGTGTCATTTTTGCTGATGGTGGTGAGCAGAGGCAGATGGCATTTACTAAAGAGTTTCTTGCCTTCATTACTCTAGGCTGAATGATTGCTCCTAGGCAAATTACGAAAAGCAGTCTGTGTTCTAAATGATAACAAGAAGCAATGAGATTGAGGAAATAGATATACTTTTTAAAAATATATTATTTATTTATTTATTTATTTATTTATTTATTTTATTGCAGCTCCTTGTTGTTCCTAAGTATATGCCTGTTTTACAGGGTCCTGAATTGCAGCCCCAAAACAGGTACTGCAGTTTGGCTTTTGCATTAACCTGGGGTTCAGACTTATACTTGATGCTGAATTTACTGCCTGTTCACACTGTCTACTTTTGCCTCTCAGTACGATTTGAATCAGGAGAGAGGCAAAAGCTCCCCAGGCAATTCAGGTACAGATTTAGGGCTGGTTTGCCTTGAAGGCAATATAGTTATAACTGACTCAAGCTGCTTGGCTCCACAAATGCAAGGCCAAAAGCAGTATGGATCTATGACTCATATTAAATACCCTTGATTTTGCTCCAGCAGTAAAATAGTTACCTTAAGGGCCAGCTGATTTACACAGGACTTTCCTTCTTTCCTTTCTTCTTGAAAACAGTGTTTTTGTGCAATATGCTATTTGTGGAATGTGATTCCAATGTCCCATTTTTGGCTCTTGTCATCGTTCAAAGCTTCCCTGGTCTATGTTTATGTACCCTGAATGTATTAAAATGGCATGACTTCAATTTGCAAGAAAATGGTCATAGTTTGTATAGGATAGAAATATATGTATGCTGTATGTAGGAGTGAGTAGCTGTGCCAGAGTCAAACTTACACTATTCCAATACAATGTTCCATATTCACAGATTGATGATATTCATCCCACTTATTCACATTAGATCCAGCGCTGCTGTATAATGGGTGATGAAGTGGGAGAATAAAATTGGAATAAAGATTTCAATAGGAAAAAAGGGAATAGATTTTTTACTTTTTTGTGAAAAGTGAAATTAATTTTCAGTTACTTAGTATTACGTTACAGATTACTGGCACAGCAGTATAGACAAGCTTGTATGAAAACTATCTGCACAAGCCCAACCCAACTCATTGTTAAAAGCTATTAATTCTTTTAGAATTTTTAGAAAGAAAATGGATAACTTGCTCAAACTTATCCTTTCTGATGTTTTTTTGGAACATTCTGTACCACAGATGTGGCCAGAAACAAACTTTGAGTTAGGACTATTCCCAGATCAGGTTGGATTGGGCTCTCAATTACATGAATTCCTTCAGCAAGGATTCTAAGGCTTGGTCAGACCAGAAGGACATACATTAATAATACCAATAAGCCCTTTTCTGCAGCCAATTTGTAAATCTGGCTCCAAGATTACAAGACCAATGAAACTGTTGTGAATAAAGTTATTGTGCAGAATTTGGTCATGTAGCATGGCATTCTTGTGCCATGCCTTTCCTCCAGTAGACTCTAGTTGCTGCCAGCCAAGAGGAGATCATGTCTGTAGAGAACAAAATGCCAGCCCTCCCTGACACTGGTTTAGAGACTGTGATAAAAGAGAAGCAAAAAACACCAACTGAGCACATGGGTTAATGGCTGCTATTTTAGTCTCTTGGGGGCATTGCCAGCTGCCATTAAGTCAAAGTAGCCCTCAGGCTCTACTTGGTTTCATGATGAATAATTTAGGTTTTCCTGGTGCAGAGCCAGGTTGTATTGGCTTTATATGACAGATTGAGCAGATCTCCACTGTGAACACAGGAGTGAAAATATATGGTGGCACATATTGGTGCCATGGATCAACCTACAGCAATAACAATACTCTATATGAACCACAGATTCTTCACATCCTTAGAGATGTCTTCCTTCAGATATGGATATTCTTTGAGTTTTGTGGAACAACTTACCTGTTTGTGGTCAAAATCTTCTTTGGTATCCATTTATTTTAAGGAGTTAAGTACAGGACTGGATATTTTCTACCCACTGAAAAAAAGTAGTTCATATCTGAATAAATAACTGAAAATGGCTTCTCACTGTTCAGGAAGTACAATCAATTTGAAATTAGGATTATGGAAACATCTGTGAAAATTCAAGTGTCATCTCAATTTGGGCTCATTCAGATCCTGTATTTTTTCTACTTCCCAAGCAGTGCATTTAAAATCTAATTCTAATTAACACACATAGTTTAATTATAGCCAACAAAATATTCTCCTAAAATTGTGTATGCTGGCTGGGGGGTCGGGTAGTGAGGGAGGAGGCGAGGGGGAAACTAAACAAATGTTCACTGATTGTAAAAATCCTTGTTTTGTTAATAATAAAAATCTATAAAGACTTTAAACATACACTGAAGTTTGCCTCTCATGAATCAAAGTGGCATAAAAAGCATGAAGCAGGCACAGCTCTCCTACTCCTTCTTTCTCCTTGCTTATTTCTTGCCAGTTTGAAATTAACAAAGAAACTCTGCACTGGAATTTAAAACTTTCCATTTTGAATGAATTTTCCCATAACTTCTCACATAAAATATACAACAACTCTGCAGGTAAAAACAAATAAATCATGGTTGTCATGGACAAACCTTGAGAATATTTTGAAATGTGAGTGAAGCACCGGAAAAGCTGGGGTGGTCTGCTGCTGCATTCTTCATCGTATGTCAGAACTCTTTGGCACTACTGGATAGTTTGGAAGTCTTATGAGATTTTCAGTACTTCTGACTTTTATTCCAGCATGACAGGTGTTGAAAAAAAGCATCATTTAAGGCTGTTTTTGAATGCTTTCATTCCTGGATCAGACCTCACAGTGCAAAGTCTCCCAGCTTAGCGGTACTTTATTCTTTCATGGGCACCACTCAGTATCTCAGGAATTCTTTGTCTCCTGTGTCTGGATGTCTGGGGAGAAAAGATTTCTAGCCAGAGACTCTAGCGCTTTATCCTAGAATCAGACATCTTGCTTGTGCTCTTGAGAGTGCCTGGACTCCACAGCCCAGCTACCCTAGTTCCCTGAGCAGTGTTTCATGTCCACCAGCACCACCATGATGACTGCATGGCCCCTCAGAGTTCTGCTCAGAGTTCTGCTCAGAGTTCTCCTTATCTGCTCAGACTGCAGGTAAGATTTTCTTTCCAGGGAGTTTGGAAGAAATTTTTAGAATAATGTAGCAGGGAATCAAGAACCACAGGCCTAATACTTTGCTGAAAACTCTACCTGGTTGTTAACTTCCTCTAAGCTGTCCCATTCCTGTTTGGTCTGGTTTTGTTTGAGGCTCTGCTCATGTTTCGGCAGAGTTCTTCATGTTACATCAGTCCTATAAGGATCTCAGCATTTTGATGACAAATGTCCCAAACTTTGATCAGAGGAACACTGGTTCTTATGCATTTCTGTGCTGTTTTGTCATTTGCACAGGTTTTTCTAGTGCAGACTCTGAGGGGAAAAAAAAAGAAAAAAAGTAAATCTTGTCATGAGGTTGCTCTGGCAGTTGGGTAATAGTAAGAGTTGATGGATCTAGATTTCTTCTTAATGTCTTTCCAAGAAGTGTCGAGATCAGTGTTTACTGCCCTGGCAGTTATCTAAAATACAGTTGAACAGCATTTGCTTGTCAAGGTCAGATACTTTTTCACTTCATAATACAAAAAGGAAATTAAAATAAAAAATGAACTCGATAACATCTAGTGAATATATCCCTTTCTCTCATACATAAGAATGAAAGCAAGGAGTAACCAAAATTTTCTTGCTTTTTGGATCAGACTTAGCTCTGCTTTCAGCAGGAACAGGTTAAATTTGGAGTCAGCTCTAGCTAATCTGAATTTTAAAATGTTTTTTTTCTTCAGAGTGGCCTAGGAGATTGGGAAACATAATGCCTTTGGAAATAAGTTAAATTCAGCTCATTGTCCCATCAGTAAGACTAAGAATGTAAACTATCCCAAATTTGGCCCAGAAAATTATATTAAAATAGGAAGATGTTACCTCAAAAATGGATCTTCTCCTTGGCTATTTCCCATATGTGCCTTTGCACTGTATCCACTGACTTGTTGAAAGTAAGTTTTCCTACTGTGTTGCCAGCTCTGCTGAGTCTGAGGAAGCCATGGAAGACTGAGCCAAAATCTCTTTCCCCTCATGTCGCACATCCCATTGTCAGACTGATTCTAAAGGCAGACACTTCATTGCCAATGCTGGTGGAAGAGGCAGCAAGAGCAGTTTGATTTTCAGATCTCAAATGGATTTTACAGTGCAGAGAGTGATTAAAATCACCTTTTGATTTCTGAGCAAATGTGTTCCTGAAGTCACTTAAGCAGAACAAATATGGCTTATCACTTTCCAGATACAGGCTTTTGTTTTAAACTATTCTTTGACTATGTTTGTATGGACAACACTTTCTTAATCTGGGAGTCAAGCACCATAAGGTTTTGTCATAAGTGCATATTTTATCATGCATTCAAACAATAGATTATACAGTACCAGTGATAGTTGGCTTTCCTTCTCTTTCTGTCCCTTCAGTGAATTATAACAGACTCCTCTGGCAGTCTGTTAACAACAGAATGACTAAGGATGGAGCTTGCAATCCTATTTTCTGAATTCCACTCTGTTACTTGAAAAAGCATTTCCACTCATCATTTTGTAGGTTCTGGGTTGAAAGTGAGGTAGGAAGAATGATATCTGAAAGGGCTCAATCATTGCTTCTGAAAACAAATACCAGCAAACTTGCCAGACATTATTGCATAGACAGGGAATTAAACTACTTGTATATTATAGTATTTCAACCTCATTCCCTCTGTCGCATCATTCTGGGGATGTACTGGCACTGAAGGTGCTTTTAAATAAGTGCAGAGAGAGTTCAGTCATCTACTGTTTTGTCTGAATTAGGAATAATCCTAGGTGGAAGCCAGTCCCATGCCCTCTAGAAGATTAGTACAGGTGGTGGTTACACCACATTTATCCATAGTAAGGTATGGAAGAGAAAGACACTTGCAATGCTGAAATGTCTAATCTCAAAAACTTCTGTCAGCTCAGAAGAGAGCAGCCAGTTTATTTTTCAAGACAGGTGAAAGTACGTGATTCCAATCTTCTGGTCTCCTTTTGCAGAGATCTCAAAAATATCAGGGATTTGGTCTTTGTTTTTAAAGCTTCACATGGGACCTGACCGACATACAGGAAGGGACTGCTCCATCCTCCCTGATCAGAGCTGTTCAGCATAAGAGAGGCAGAGATCCAGCAGTACCTGAAAATTGAATCAAGGCTGGCACTTCCAGGCATCAAGGTGATAGACTCAGGAGAGGACCATAGATACAAAGCTAAGGCTTACTTAATTGCACATAGCAAGGGGATGTGACTAAAGGACCACGGACTATGAACACACCCCTAGTCTTGCTATTCGCTGACCAGAATCTTTAAGGGAGCTGTGTGGCAGCTATGGCTTTCTCAAAGCTGTCTTAAGATCAGTGTTTCCTTCCCTGCACATGTCCCATAATGAGGTGATTCCCTATGGTGCTTAACTTGCTGGGTCTTAAACTGGTGTTTAATATTTTCCACTATGTATTTCAGAGCTTTTCTCAGTTAATAGCTGTTCAGAGAAAGAATAAAGTTGTAATTACTCTTAGCTCTCAACTGTCAATGTAACATTATATCCACATTAGCCAGGAATGACATGGGCTAAAAATTGAGCTTGAAATCTATTCTCTAACAAATTGTGAAAACCCACAAAAAGAATAAAATAAATTGCACAGCTACACACGTGCAGTTAAAATCATGTCAGACATATTCAGAAATGTGAATGATTTTAAACACACTAAAACACAAGTGGGTTAAGTTTATCACCTTCCATTTTGATTTAAAAGATGTAGGAGAACATGTAGCTGAGGATTCTCTAAAAGAAGTAGTGATTTGAGTGTGTTGGGGGTGGTGGTGGAATTGGTTGTAGTTTTATTCATTTAGGCATATCTTATCACTCCTCCTTTTCTTCCTTCTTGGAGGGCAATGAGACAACCCAGATGCCAAGCTGTGGAACATGTTCTTCTGACACTAGCATCTGGCTCCTTGGCAGAATCCTCCAACTGTCATGCTGACAGCTTTCCTGTTGTGTCCTCGTATATTTTTATATAAGAAAATTGCAGATGGGTTCTCTTCTCAAACTAATACGCTATTCTGTTGACCCTTATCATGCAGAAATGTGTTGGTTTTATCTGTTTGTGAATGAGACCTTGGCCAAATACACTTCAAAAAGGATACTTCTCTGTTCGTCTCTGAATTTGTCTGCAAGCTGTCTGGGAAGATGCCAGAATCCTATTACACACCCTTTTTGTGCCTTTAAGCAGTAAGTCCTTCATTCTCTCTTATGTACAAATAGATTGCACTTTTTGCAGCAAGCACACTTGTAAAATACAAGCATATTTATTTAATAATTTCAGTGAAAAAAAAACCAACAACACAATTCTCCCTTGAAATGGGGAGAAATATGGTTTGGTTTGTCGTGTTTTTCTTTTTAACTGGAGGTTTTTGTTTATTTTTACTTTGACATTACCTAGTATGCTGCTGTCTTGAAGGATATTTTTTCCCCAGAGGTTTGCCAGAGACCTCCTATCCAGAAGGTGTCATAATGTTACAAAAGTAGCACAGTGNAAAAAAAAAAAAAAAGTTATAAATATTTCACTTACTAACGTCCTCCAAAATCTCCTGGTATTATGTAAATGGAATTTTCATAGTCCTGCACTGCATTTAGACACATCTGATTTATGTGGATCATGATGGGTTGTCCCAGTGACTTTACAGTGAAACACAATTGTACTTCAATTTAAGGCTGTGCTCAGAGGGAGCCTGGTGGGTTCTCGAATTCGGGCTCAATAATGCCCATATTGCCAGGATGACAACAGAGAATACTAAAAGTTCCTATACCAATTCTTCCTGCTCTCCTCCCCCATATAGATATCTTCCTATGAATACTATGTATATATCTCTTCCAAAACAAAAGAAAATAAAACAAAGACACCCTGACTCCCCCCAAAAAATCTCAGGTCGCCTTTAAATATATAACTTTGCTTGCATGAATATGATCAAATACAGATAAGAAAATATTGCAAACATGCAAACCAAAAATTATATGGAGCTCTGCTCAGTGGAGACTCCAGCTCCTTGGGTGTTGGCTGTGGAGGCACGATGGGTCTCTTAAAAGTTGGCACCCATTGAGAATATTTAGCCATGATTCATGAGCCCACTCAGGCTCTGACCTTCCACCTCACCCCCACCCCCTTCTCAACTTGAACTGCAGAAACTTGGATCCAAATGACTCCCTGATGGCAATATGGAATTTCGCCAGCTCTGATGAAGCCAGGTGGATTCCACTGAGCATGCTCTCTATGTCCACACCAAGGGAACCTCCTCGGAGTTTGACTGCTGTAAGCTTCTCCTAATTTATTCTCCTAGCAACAGATATTAAGACTTGATTGACACCAGGTTCTTGTTTGTTGCTTTTGCAATAAATAAAGACACAATGAGCAATTTTATTGTTCTCCCACCTCGGTTGCTCACTTTGTGTAGCTATTCCAAGAGAAAAAAAAAACAAGTCAGCATTAAAGGAAGAAGAGGTAAGTTGCTACAGGTTTCTTATCCCTATTATCACAAACAAAAATCTTTATAAATTTCCAACAAATGCAAGTGCACAGAAGCAAGCAGGTATGTACATGACTATTATGTTAACTGATATATTGTCCCATATCATTTTCTTATCTCAAACTTTGTCATAAATGAAACAAATGACATTAGAACTACTCAGGAAGGATCATAAATATCACGAATGAATTTCTGCATTAAGCATTAACTTTGATGGGGCCAGGATTTCAATCCAGCTTCCCAGCCATACAGTGCAAGTTATTTCCTGCTGTTTCCTTGCTTCTGTTTCAAACATTCTGATTCACCATTGGGTTAATCATCTACTAAATGCTGTCTCCAGGTGGTTTGGGTTTGCTGTTGTTATCTCCGTGGCCCCAAGGGACTATACCTTCCAAAGAACTGAGGGGAGCCCAGGCACTCGTATTATGCAAGAAATAGACAGAAACAAAATACATCAGTAACTGTATCAGCATGCTTTCATTCATACCACATTCTGATTTTAGCATACGTGCTTTTTCAAGCATTTAGCATACACCCTGAAGTCCCAAGTTGCTCCAGGTTGCGTAAGCATGCAAAAATTATATTTGTTGAAGAGGCGCAGAGAAACAAGAAAAAAAATATACCTTGCACAAATGGGTGGGGTACAATTAAAATAAACTTTATGGGTTAAGGTTTATATTTCATATTTAGGTGACTACTATTGTGCTCAGTGCATGCCTTCATTCCATATTCACAACAAATGTGAATGAGACTGATCACATGTATGATGCTTTGAAGAATGGGGTTTGATTCTTCAGTTATGGATCCTCTAGGCAAATCATTTATCTTATGTTATCTCCTTCTTGTAAAACAGTGATAATATTTTCCCATGTGTTACAGAGGAATTCCAAAGGTAAATTTATCAGTGATTATGAGAGTTTAACCACTACAACGGTGCAGATCATAACTGAATCTTGGGATTATAGAAAAGCAAATTTGGGACAGAGAGGAAGGTTAGTTAGTAGATTAAGTAGTTGGATTCAGGGCTTGACAATTGGAATACTGAGGATCATTGGGCAATCACCAACAATATGAAGTTTAACAGGAGCAAGTACTGGCTATAATATATGGTTTGTCAGGGCAAACATTGGCTACACGTACAGACTAGGGGACGAGAGTCCAGAAAGTGGCCCTGCAGAAAGGGATCTGGGGGTTCTGGTTGATGGCAAGTTGAACATAAGTCACCAGTGTGCCCTGGCAGCCTGGAGGGCCAACTGTACCCTGGGATGTTTCAGGCACTGCACTGCTGGCCGGTCGAGGGAAGGGATTGTCCCGCTCTGCTCTGCACTGGTGCGGCCTCACCTCGAGCATTGTGTGCGGTTTTGGGCACCACAGTACAAGAAGGACATAAAACTATTAAAGAGTGTCCAAAGGAGGGCTATGAGGATGGTGAAGGGTCTAGAGGGGAAGACGTATAAGGAGTGGCTGAAGGAAGTCACTTGGTTTGTTCAGCCCAGAGAAGAGGAGGCTGAGGAGAGACCTCATGGCGGCCTACAGCTTCCTCATGAAGGGAGCGGAGGGGCAGGCACTGGTCTCTTCTCTCTGGTGACAGCGACAGGACCCGAGGGAATGGCATGGAGCTGTGACGGGAGGTTCAGGATGTTAGGAAAAGGTTCGTTACTGAGAGGGTGGTTGGGCACTGGAACAGGCTCCCCAGGGCAGTGGTCACAGCACCAAGCCTGCCGGAGTTCAAGAGGTGTTTGGACAACACTCTCAGACATATGGTCTGATTTTTGGGTGGTCCTGTGTGGAGCCAGGAGTTGGACTCGATGATCCTTGTGGGTCCCTTCCAACTCAGGGTATTCTATGATTCTATGATTATCAGACATAGAATAATTTTAATTCAAAGAGATAAAGATGAGGTTAATGATGAGGGAAAACTAGAGAGAAGATTATAGAACTCTTGGGAGTATACTGTTTGTAAACTCTTTACTCTTTAAGACGTTTGTTCATCTTCAAAATATCAGCCTGAGTAGAAATCAAACTAAATTTTTCTCAAGTCTTCCTGAATTAGCACAGAAAATAAATGGATGAAGTTTGTTAATTGTATAAGCAAAAGATGGGAGAAATTGGTTCTTCTATATGCTGATGGTAAGAAAGGAGGTACCGTGAACCAAGGACTGAATCAAGTATTGAACAAATATTTTGCATCACTTTTCAGTAAAGGCAATGCCTAAAGAGTATAAGGATAGATAATTTCTCCATACATATCCACCACAACTTGTCTACCTTTCCAAAGTCAGTCACAGGTTTGAGGTGCTGTCCTGCCTAGATACCTGTCATTTGATGGCTCCTCTAAGGTCATGCAGACCAGGAAGTGCTCCTTCATCTGGATTTTTTTTTTTTTTTTCCTTCATGTCTGTAAGTCTCTGTATTATTACAACAGACCCAGCTCTGCAGGTTAATTTTTTTTTTCTTTCCTTTTTAAGTCATGGTTCTAAAGTTTCCAAGTTTCCCAATACCTTTCTGCAAGAGCAGCATGAAGTTTTTCCAGTACTCTATGATATATAACAAAACCTGAATTAAATACTCCCCAAAAACCTCTGAAGTTTGAAGAGTTTCCAGAGTTGTATGATTATTTTGAACAATTTCAATCTACAACAACAAAAGGTATCTAAGGAAAATGAGGACAGATTAACAGAAATTATATTCAAGCAAAAGCAACATTTAGATTTCTGTACTTTAGAATCAGGGAATCTGGATAACATTGTCTTAATACTGACAGCATATACAAGCCTACTACCAAGAGTATTTAATTAATATGCATATTAACAAGTCCAATGCAAATATTAAGAACAGCCAATTTAGTAAGTATCTATACCTAAAAAATGAAGCAAAAAGGTGATGAGGGCAACTACAGACTTCTTAATATGATTTCAGCAGTATACTGTCTTAGAACAGATTTTAAAGGAAAGAACATGAAGATAAATTGAATATAGGTTAATTACAACATTACTTTAACAAGGGTAGATCATCTCTGATAAACCCAGTATCTTTTTGAATGAGATAATAGACTTTTTAGACAATGGCAATGGACTGGACTTCATTCTCAAAGATGGCAATTATTCTTACAGGAGAACTCTCAGAAGAATAAGGAACTGCCAAAAGGAAAGTTTGTCAAATGTTTTCATGGCTGCTTTCTGGTATGATCCCATTTAACATATTGATTAGTGATACAGGAGATGCAGGAGTAAGAATTACAAGGTTATCTGTGAGATGTGCAGAGAACATAAAATGGGGAACTAGATGAATCTGTTGAACAGAGTGATGAAAGGATATGAAATTTAATAGCACAAATTGCAAAGCCAGGAATTTAAGGACCAGTAACTAGAATTTTTTTTTTTTTTCTTGAATATAATATATATTTATCAGTTGAAGGTAGTGGGAAATAAATATGGACATACTAGTTTTCCTGGAGGATGACTATCAGTTGTCATATAAAGCAACTTTGAAAAGTCTAATGTTATTGTAAAGTTTACTATAATATTAAGAGGCATTTTCTAAGGCATTTTGAATATGCAAAATATTATTTCATTGTTCAAAACATTGATAAAATCTCATTTCAAATATTATGCAAAGTTCTGGTCACCTGTGGTCATGAAAGATGACCTTAAAACAGAAGCAGAGAAACACTGCCTGTATGCTAGTATGGAGAATCAAAATGATCTTGTTCGTTAAGCCTAGACAAACAAAGGTTGAGAGGATATAGGATGATTCTTAGGAAATATATTCTGGGAAAAGTGTTAAAGAGAGGCAACAGCTATTTAACTGCAAAGGTAATAGTGGCACAAGAGCAATGGTTCTGAAATTATAATGAATAAAAGTAGACTGGATAACAGCAGAAGGTTTCTAATTAGTCTTGGAGTGAGATTTTGCTATATAGTAGCAATGTAAGGAACTGAAACTGCTTGGATATAGTCACTTATGGAAGAGTTAGAGTGCTTAAACAGGTGAAATTCCAGATCAGAGAAACTGCAATATAAGTTTTTGGATATCCAGTGTGTTGTAACTGTAGGAGAGTGACATAACAGTGAACTGCAGTTTGTGTGCTTTCTTCTTACATTGTAGGCATACCATAGCTCAGAGTTTCTATTGGTCTCTCAAAGATGGCCAGGAAGCAGGAAGCAAGTTCCTTACTTCCCTCTCTTGCTAGGTAGAAATTGCCCCCTGCACTCTCAGCCTGGTCAGGTTGCCAGGAATATGTAGTCTTTCTTTTGACTTTCTCTGAGGTGTGGGTATGATTCGCTTGCTAGGATCACTGGGTGACTTACTAAACCTCAGCAGTCTGCTATTGGAGAGAGCCTCTCCTGTCCTTTTGCAGGACTTTACTCTTCTGTAATCTGTTTTTTGTTTTAGTTCGTTAGAGCTTGCAGGGAAACTTGTGGAGCCTGGTGACATGTGGCACAGTGGATACGTAAATTCTTCCAAACGAGGCCTTGACTGTGTGCTTATGTCTGACCATATGACTGGATTTCTACAAAGCAATGGCACTTCAGGTTTCATGTGCCCGCAAATGTCTTAATGCTGCATTGCTGAAGCTGAGCAGGTACCTCCTGTGTCAAAGCAGGTTTCTTCACAACCTGTATATCAACGTGTCAACAATATGTAGTTGCTTCTCTAGACAGATTCAAAACAACTGCAATAATACAGGGAAGGAAAGGGAAGGAAAGGGAAGGAAAGGGAAGGAAAGGGAAGGGAAGGAAAGGGAAGGAAAGGGAAG
This sequence comes from Chauna torquata, assembly GCA_013399475.1. Classification (NCBI taxonomy): domain Eukaryota; kingdom Metazoa; phylum Chordata; class Aves; order Anseriformes; family Anhimidae; genus Chauna; species Chauna torquata. The sequence goes on along the minus strand of VXAL01014434.1, from coordinate 41,491 downwards.
GAAAGGAAAGGAAAGGAAAGGAAAGGAAAGGAAAGGAAAGGAAAGGAAAGGAAAGGAAAGGAAAGGAAAGGAAAGGAA
>VXAL01014434.1:9185-41395 GCA_013399475.1 Chauna torquata | reverse complement strand
AGAGAAAAAGAAATCAAAAGAAAGGAAAGAAAAGGAAAGAAAAGGAAAGGAAAGGAAAGGAAAGGAAAGGAAAGGAAAGGAAAGGAAAGGAAGGGAAAGGAAGGGAAAGGAAAGGAAAGGAAAGGAAAGGAAAGGAGTATTTACAAAGTGATTGTGAATTTAGTCTTAAGTAAAGCTGTATGATGTCTTTCTCTCTCTCTCTCTCTCTCTCTCTCTCTTTGGTAGTGAAAACCAAAACTGAACTGTTTGGGGTTTCACACATGTTGGAAAAACCACTAAAGATATATGCAAATTTTTCATGGTAATTTTTTTTTTTTTTCTGTCTCTGATTTCCAACATAATTTTTACCCGAAGACAGTTAGAATTTCACAACTCAGAACTGGCCATTCTCAGAGTGAATCATTTGTAAATTAGTGGTTTTACAATGGATCTGAGAAAACTCTAAGTTTCAAACTGAATTTTGGCTTCTCACAGACTCAGAAGGAGATTGGTGAACTATGAGAAACAAACCTGCCGCACAGATTCACTCATCCATACATAGACTGAAACCAGTGGATTTTGTGTATCAATGGTATAAAACTCATACTGATCTGCCTGGTCATATTTAGCAGAAATGTTTGAAATTTCTTATTTCAATCATAAAATGATGTAATGTTAATGAATATCAATATTTTAGGATAGAAAAAAACAGACTTAAGCTCCATCCAGTTGCAACAATGTAGAATGAATTGTTCATATCTATATGATTATGTTAAAGAAGACATAATTCATTTCCAGTCCCTCGCCACTACCATACTATCTCATAAGTGCCACATCTATGTCTTGTAAGTGTCTTGCCTAATGAAGCCCTTTGGATACTTACAACTGTTATTGGCTTCAGTAGTTATCTCCTAAGTATTCCAGTATAGCCTTCTTCAAATCTTGTACAATTTGAATATTTTACTGGTTCTAAATAGTGAAAGGTTGTGTTTCTTAATTTTTTGTTTTCTTGTTTAATTTATAAAGCACACTAGATGCAGATAAAATGGTTTCAAAACCCTAGAAGTGCTACTTAATATGTCAAATTAACCTATGTCAAAGATAACAGCATTGTTTTTTGCATATATACGTGTGTCCAGTAGTGGGCATGGCTAGAGATAAGAAAATAAAACATAAATCTTGTAAAGAAAAAATCAGTAATGGTAAGTCAAATTGTCATGAAAGGAAGAGGTTAATGAAAGCAACTGTGACAGGAGGAAAAAAAGCAATTTTTTTTTCAGAAAAACTTCTAAGATTCACTACATTTGACCACTGTAGACCAATGACTTTCTACCTCCTTCAAAGCTTTATAAATGTCTTAGCCAGAAGCTATACCCCAACAATGTATTGCTGCCACGAATTCTCTCCTCTTTATTTTTAGTGGTGGACACATGGTAAAGACTACCACGGTCAAGATGAAAATTGAATGTGTTTTAACATTTCCTAACATATGAAATATTTACTAGTAGAAAAATCTCCCAATAAATGGTTACATACTCAAATACTGTAAAAAATTTGGCCAAAGAAACCACAAATGCACATTATTAATTATTAAAATTTATACATTATGTTATTTAGTTTAAGTACAATTTTGGCTTGAATAATAAAGTACTGGTAGGTTTAAAGAACTCTGTTCACTGTGTTTTGAATTAAGGCAGACTGCAGGAGTTTGTTTGTGGATATAATTAAGAATAACTTCAAAAGGGACATAGACACACCAAGATTCTTAAAACTTAAAGCTCAGGCGCTTCCCAACCCTGAAGATGCCTGGGTTTACTAAAAACCAAACCTTGAGCTTTTGAATTTACAATTGTACCTAAATTTTATGCCACGAGTGAGTGTGTAAACACACCTTGCTTAGATCTTTATCTCCAGAAGGTTCAGGAAGCCAAAACAGATAGAATTATCTAGTTTTTGAGTGGTGAAGCTCATATCCATTTTTCAGAATTTGTTTCAGCAGCTCTGTGTTTAGCGTGTTAGCTTCCATGAATCCTATTCATAGATACCAAATTCCCCACACAAGCAGGATGAGCCAGGCTGCATAACAATGTAACACAGTGTCTAAAATTTGGTATTGGAATATTTGCAACGTATAGTATTTATCAAATACCTTTGCAGATCCAGCCCCACCTCTATATGAATTTGCCCTTAATGTTTCTTCTTATTGCAGATTAGCTGGGCAACAAATCAGTGCAGACAGTCCCCCGGACCAAATCACTGCTAGACATTGAAACCAGTGGTTTTCACAAAGTCACAGATCAGTAATTCTAGGCTAGCTGATTTTTCAGGAGAGAAAATGAATGCTTTTTAGTAATTGGACATTACACTGACCTTAATGAAAGTGTTAATCAGCAACTTGATGGGTACTTAAAGTTACACCTAATGAATTGTTTGGTGGTACGGATAAGTAATGCAGAATGAGAGGTGACACAATTTTGCAGCTTTACACTCCAAGACAGCTTTACACTCCAACAGCTTTACACTCCAAGACATGATCAGGAACTAGATTTGAGCAAATACAGCAACACACAGCCAGCTAGCCACCACACAGCACCATCTAGGCAGTTCCTAAGGTATCTCACATTGTGTCGCTGAGAGAACGGTCCTCCTGAATGTGGCATAGCTCTACTTCAACATAAGGAATTTAAGGACTCAGTAAACACTTCTACTCTATCATTTTAGTTTAGATTTAAGCTCACATTTAAGCTCAAGTTTCCTGGCTACTCAGAATTTGTCTCACACTTTAGACTCTTTCTCCATATGGGAAAAGTCAGCTGAGGTGTAGGACTGGCTTTGTTTGGAACCCTGCCCATGAAGGAAGATGCATTTGACTGGCAGTAGGTCAGGCTTGAGTTTGCTTACCCATCAGTTGACTAAGTTGATAATGTGAACTGAGACACTTCAAACCTGTGCTCAGAAAAGGGTACATAGGTGGTACAGACTGATGGCACTCCTCCAAGGTAGGGAGTTGGCTAGGTTTTGATATTCAAGAGATAATAGCTGAATCACTGTATCAGACAACCAGGCATTTTTATAGGAGGGTTTGGCAGAAAAGAAGTAGTGTAGTTCCTGTTAATCCATAAGCTGACTGTTGACCTTTTAGAAGCTATTGTGTAAAGGCAGATAGAAAGCATGAATCACACAGTAAGAAAAACCAGAGGATAGATTTATGATCGTGAAGAGGTCTGACAGTGGCTCAGCTTAGAAAATGAGAGCTTAAAGAATCTGGATGTGTTCTGTAGGACTTCTGTTTAGCTTGAGATCCCACTGTACGGCATGGACTAATAAAGTGGGCATTTAGCCTGTTCTCCAGGCTAAACAACCCCAGCTTTCTCAGCTGCTTCCCATAAGACTTGTTCTCCAGACTCTTCACCAGCTTCGTTGCTCTTCTTTGGACATGCTCCAGCACCTTGATGTCCTCCTTGTAGTGAGGGGCCCAAAACTGAGCACAGTATTCGAGGTGCGACCTCACCAGAGCCAGGTACAAGGGGACAATCACTTGCCTAGTCCTGCTGGCCACACTATTTCTGATACAAGCCAGGATGCTGTTGGCCTTCTTGGCCACCTGAGCACACTGCTGCCTCATATTCAGCTGGCTATTGACCAATACCCCCAGGTCCCTTTCCACCAGGCAGCTTTCCAGCAATTCTTCCCCCAGCCTGTAGAGTTACATGGGGTTGTTGTGCCCCAAGTGCAGGACCCAGCACCTAGCCTTGTTGAACCTCATACACTTGGCCTCAGCCCATCAATCTAGCCTACCCAGATCCCTCTGTAGAGCCTTCCTACCCTCAAGCAGATCAACATTCCCACCTAACTTGATGTCATCTGCAAACTTACTGGGGTGCACTCGACCCCCTCCTCCAAATTATTGATAAAGATGTTAAAGAGAACTGGCCCCAGTACTGAGCCCTGGGAGACACCACTAGTGACCGGCCTCCAACTGGATTTAACTCCACTCACCATGACTCTTTGGGCCCGGCCACCCAGCCAGTTTTTAACCCAGCAAAGAGTACGCCCGTCCAAGCCATGAGCAGCCGGCTTCTCCAGGAGAGTGTCGTGGGAAACAGTGTCAAAAGCCTTACTGAAGTCAAAGTAGACCACTTCCACAGCCTTTCCCTCATCCACCAAGCAGGTCACCTTGTCATATAAGGAGATCAGGTTCATCAAACAGGACCTGCCCTTCATAAACCCATGCTGACTGGGCCTGATCACCTGGCTGCCCTGTAAGTGCCATGTGATGGTGCTCAAGATGACCTGCTTCCTGAGCTTCCCCAGCACTGAAGTCAGACTGACATGTCTGTAGTTCCCCGGATCTCACTGTGGCCCTTCTTGTAGATGGGTGTCACATTTGCTAGCCACCAGTCAAGTGGGACCTCCCCTGATATCCAGGACTACCGATAAATGATGGAAAGCAGCTTGGTGAGAACTTCTGCCAACTCCCTCAGTACCCTCGGGTGGATCCCATCTGGCCCTATAGACTTGTGTACATCTATGACATGTAGCAGGTCACTGACCAGTTCCTTGTGGATTATGAGGGCTTCATTCTGCTCCCCGTCCCTACCTACCAGCTCAGTGTGCTGGGTACACGCGGAACAACTGGTCTTGCTACTAAAGACTGAGGCAAAAAAGGCATTAAGTACTTCAGCCTTTTCCTCATCTCTTGTCACTATGTTTCCTCCCACATCCAATAAAGGATGGAGATTCTCCTTAGTCCTCCTTTTCTTGTTTATGTATTTATAAAAGCATTTTTTATTGTCTTTAACAGCAGTAGCCAGATTGAGCTCCATTTGGGCTTTGGCCCTTCTAATTTTCTCCCTGCACAGCCTCATGACATCTTTATAGTCCTCCTGAGTAGTCTGCCCCTTCTTCCAAAGGTCATAAACCCTCTTTGTCTTCCTGTGCTCTAGCCACAGCTCTCTTTTCAGCCAGGCCAGTCTTCCACACCGGCTCATCTTTCAGCACATTGGGATGGCCTGCTCATTATCACGAAATACAAGTGAAATATCAGTAAACTACAGTTTGTCAAGGGTAAGGAGAGAGGCAGCAATATGCAGTTAAATTGAATTTAAATACTGAGGTGAAACTGTATCCTTAGATCCCTGGGACCAATGGACCAAACTAAAAACTGCCTTGAAACAATATAGTTTTACTGTTTCTAATAGACCTACTCTAGTTTACAGCTGTTGGTTTAGATTGGTTTAGAGGTGTAAATTCACAAGCTGGTAAGCAACTAGTTTCTCTTCCTGTTCTCTTCCTGTTTTTCAGCAGAAAGTTCTGATTCATCTACTCTTTAGGAAAATCTTTTTGAAAAGAAAAGGAAAATCTGCTATAAATCCATAAAAAGCAATTTGAAGTCAAGCACAAGAATATCTTTCTAGCTAATTGTATGGGGTTATTTTGAAATTGTTTCCAGTTCTAAAATTATTTTAAAAACTCTGAACCTCACGTACATGAGTGTTTATGCATGTACATCTGTGTATATGCACCTGTGTTGCAAAAATATCATATATTAGCAGCTCAATAATCCTTTCATTAGCCTTACAGTAAAATATTTCCCAGAACAGAAAATGCAAGGAGAATTCCATTGTAGAAAGCAAGAATGATATAACTGCAAAATGCTTAGAAAGCTACAGGCAATTCTTAGTGTTTTTGTTGTTGTTTTGTTGTTGTTGTTTTTTGGTGTGTGTGTGTGTGTTTGCTTGTTTTTTCTTAATAATGAGAAACATAGACATTATCTACTCTTGTTGTTGCTGCAGACTCTCCTGTTTATCACAAGACCTCTTGGTTTGTGAGTACATTGTGAGTACTTTTAAGATGCAGAGACAGGTGGAAATTTCTATGGGATTTTATTTCTGGGTAGAGAGGAGGGGTGTCTCCAAGAATGTAGAGTTCAGGGATGCTAATCACTGCTACTTTTAGCAGTCAGCTTTATTATGATCAATGTTATTTATTTATTTATTTATTACCAAATTAGAGGGGACCTAGAGCAAACTTCTGAGCAGTTATTAACACAAGTCCACATTTGCTGGAAGTAGTGGTGCCTTCAGATGAACTGCAATAGTTGGGAATTACACAATATCTATATCATTTTTCACAGCTTTGTCATTAGCTGGTAATGATTTGATTATTTTGCAGATGAATCACAGTATAAATCTCTTTCACAAACACTACCTCTAAGTATTAATCAAAACCATTAAGGCAAAGCAGTCAGTGCAAATTAAAAAATTTGCATGTCTAAATTAAAAATTACAGTAATACATCATAAATAAATCTTTTAAATTCTCTATGGTCTGTATGAGCATCCCCTTTTTGTGTCTGTAATAAGCCTATGAATATAGCTCTTTTTTTCCCCCCATCTTTTTAATCAGGCTGTAATCAAATTTTATAGGTAGAATTCAGGTCTCTCACTTTGAAGTCCATGTTGGATCTTATTGGAGAAAGAAATTATTTTTCTCTCTTCATCTTTCTGAAACCCAGCAAAAGCAAAAGAACAGACTCAAAGACAAGTGTGAAAGACAAGAGTTCAAACCCATCACATATAATTTGCAGTGTCTTTGGCTATAGCAAAGTAAATATTTGTAAAGGGTGATATATCTTCTGCAAATAATTTTGAACTATGAAGAAAATGACTGAGTTGTGTTTTAGGTACTATTTCATTTTAGAACTATTAACAACTTACTTCCAGCATGGAAAAGATTAGAGGAACCCTCATTAATATAAGCTACTACTGAGATTTAGAACATGCTCTTATTCACACTAATAAAATTCAGAAATGTTAAGGACTAGCTCAACGACCTTGCATTTTTTGTATAATTACTGACCTTCATTTGAAAAACAGTATTCAACGTGCAGAGCTTTGCTTTCCTATTGCTGCTCTTCTATTTACAAGTTAATCCAGGTGGCCTGTAGTAAGAATTTTGTTCATCCCTTTTCCTCTAACCTCTGACAAAGGACATTTGGTGAAGAAATTCCTTGCAAAGCAGCAAATACAATTTTGAAAGTGTTTGCCTGTTGACACTCTTGAACAATGACCTCCCCTGCATGAATTTTGCTGTGACCAGTTCCATTATTAGCTCTTGTTTTTGCTGCGATCTTTTGGCTTCACTGTCTCACAGCAGTCTGATAGCTGAACAACTGGCTCCAAAAGGGGACCTTTGTACTAACTCTGGAATGACACTGAGAAGGAGCCCTAGCATCCAAAAACCTTTCCCCTCCAGTGCTTTCCTTTCAAGGTCACTGGCTTTTCTTTGCCTTGAGGGTGCACAATAAGAAGTTACTTTTACAAGAATAATTTTAACAAAAGAAAAAAAAATTGAAAGCAGAATAAAACTAAGCAAAAAATGAAAAAAAAGAAGAAAGAAGGAAAATTCTGGAATCAGACTAGATTTACACATAAACTATATAAAACATAAAAAGAGAAAAACAAAAGACCTGTGCATGTGTTACTTTCCCGTCAGTAGTTCTCCATGTGCAGATTCATTGACTTAGTTGATCTATCAATTATTTGCTCTGCTGTTTGAGTGGCTGAGGACACAAAGACCTTTACGATAATTGGTAGCATACCTTTCAGAGGTAACAGCACACATACCTAAGAATATACTTCAAGACAAGTCTGAATATCTGCTTTAGCCAATTTCTGTGTAGTTGCTTTAAATTGTTCATTTGTCATTTCTTTTGTTACATTTCTCTGTACATACGAATGGAGTTCAACATTAGGTTTTCAAAATAATAGGGAACCCCAAAGTTTGCAGATGGAATTGCGGTTCAGGAGGTTTTGTTTCATGGATGATTTGATTTAGCCTCCCAGTCCACAGATAGATAGATAGTACTTAACTCTTAACATCTGGTTAGATATAGGAATTGAAAATGCATATCCGCAATTCTGGACTAGTGCTTTCAGATCCGGACAGACTCTTGTGCCACTTCACTATTAGATAATAATTAGTGGTTTGTAATTTGGCACTTATATAATCCTTTCCATTTATGCATTCAAAATGGCTTTCAAAACATTAGATTTCAGATAATGTTGTCCAAATAAAATAATCAGAGTTTACCTGTTTTACACTAGGAATTCAGAAATGAGAACATTTGGTATTTTGAGTCTCTGCATATAAGGTCCACTGCAAGATCTGGGCTTAGGATCTGATGAAGCTCATTGATCATTCAGACAAAACAAAACGAGCAATTATCCAAAAAATGCCACGAATCCACCAGATGCAAGAGAAAATAAATCGTTTGCAGATTCACAACTCAGTGGCATCATTGAAACAAAAATGAGAGAAACCTTTTTCAATTTCAAAAATTGTGTTGAATCTGTCACTTCAATTCAAGTTCACTAAGGACCATTCAGGTTTTTATGGGTGGAGGATCTGATCCTGCCTTTTTATATCCACAATCAAAATGTCACTACCCACTTATTCAACTTTTATCTTAGATTTCTTTGGACTGATTAGGGTTTGTAGCAAAAGGACCTTACAGCTTAGAAAATGTCACTTCCAAGATCATTTTAGTTCATCAAGGCTCAAAGAAAATAAAGCTTCCAACTCTTCTATTGTGGGATGGGTCAGGGCTTGCATTGTGGCAAAAAGCACAAAGCAAAATATCTTTCGCCCCTTCAAAAAACATGAAAGTACATACTAACACAGCAGCTGTGACCTCACTTTCCCACATCAAGATCTTAGAGGAAGGAATTTGCTGTGCAGCTAACCTAACGTTCAAAATTTTACCAACATTAAGGATTATTTGGCATTTCTTCTCATAAGGGTATTTGGGCAGATGAAGGTCTCCAGCAGTGCTAAACTTGTGCTGCAGAAAATACATTTTTACAGAAATAAAACAAAATATATATTTGCATAACTTTTCTCTTTAGGCTTCTTCTTCTGTTTTCTTATAGTTTTCTTTGCAGTGAAAACTTGATGTAAAGCTACTGCATGAGACAGCATCAGATTTCTATTTAGAAAGTGTCCTAGAAAGGAAGTTCTGCTTAAAGAATTCAATTTCAAAGAATATTGTGACTTTAGTATATGGGTTATTATTCCTGCTTTTAAACCGAAGTTTTCTTGCTACCAATCAATGTATATATGTAGTAATCATCATGTCAAAATTCATAGACATGGTTCTTCGTATTGAGCTTACACTCATACATTTATTTAGTTTGCAGATTTCAAGAAAGGAAGCTTCCTATTATTGTTGCCTACAGATCTAAGGGCTTCAGAATTGCCTTCAGTGCTTTTCAGGTAGGCACAGCTTATCTATTTACCTAATCATATATATTGGATTTGTTTCTTTACATGGGAAAGGCAAGAGAACCACCCCTGTCTCAGTGCCTTGTAGCTCTTCTTTACTACTAACTTGTTAGAGCTGGGTAATGACTTCTCACTTGGCTTAATGCATCAGTTCTTCAAGGAAAGAGAGGGCCTGCGTGCTGAGGGGTTAAAGGGTAGCTGGATAAAAGGGTGGGTGTTTTTATGCATAGGGAAATGTTTGTATATACAATAGTAAGAACACTGCTTGAGAATAAGGTATCTTTTATACCTAGAAAGAAAATGTCAGGTTTGTAGCTTGAGTCCTCTGATGTCAAGATATTTGAGAGGGAAATTTAAAGACTTAGTGTGGATTATTTTTACGTTACCTTACACAGGTGTTTTGTTTTATGCGTAATCTAGAAACTTCACCTTAAAATGTGACACTTTCAGATTTTCCATATGAAATATAAACTTTGGTCATACTGTTTAGACAGAGGTTTGTGCTGTTAGAAATTGTAAATTTCATTTTATCCTTAATGAAAATCTGGATCTTTTAGGAAATGCAGTACCTTTTTTGGATAAGGAAGAAAGGAGTTTACTCAGGTTTAAATTGACACAATAGAGTGAGTTCAGGATTTGTGAAAGTATTTAAAAGTTATTTGCTGTATCTGGATTGAGGAGTAGTTGAGTTTTCTGTAGTCTAGTTTACTGTCCAGATTGAAGACCTGGCAAGATCCCCATACTGCAACTGCCTTCCGATCCTACACCCTCAGCTCTCCTTTTTGTGCAATTCTGAGTGCACACTAGATGTCATCCCACTCTGGAGACAGGATGTGGCCATTTAGCACTCCTAGAGCTAAATTTTGAAAAGTGCTTCTGGATTCACAGGCATAGCAAAAAGGCCAGATGATATTGAAAATCAAGAGCATATATATACATACCTAAATCATTAGTACATTTTAATCAAGAATTTTTTTTTTTTAATGAACATTTTAATTCTACATTGCAAAAGGAGAGGGAGACTACTTGAAGAGTGATTAGGTGGGAATATTTCTTTTATTTAACTCCTTAGTAAATAGTATTTTAATCAATGCATCCACTAAGCAGCATTGAGGTACCTTCTGAAAAATCTGCCAATGTAGAAAGACAGTAAGGATTCTCAGGCCAACCTGGTGATGCATGTTGATTTTGTTTTTTTTTTAACTATCCAATAAAATTGCTCAGATTAACAGGTCACTCAGACTTTTCCAGGCTCTCTTGGTACTTAGTGGTGGGACAGGCAATGCACCAGATAGGCTTTTTAAGTAACTGCACAGATAAAGTCTGGACAGTTTTACTATATATGACTTGCCAGCTCAAGCAGAGAGACTGACAGTGTGGAAACAGCTTGTCAGAGCTCAGGTCATGGTTAAAAACTGCTAATGTTAATGCTGACAGCCTGTAAAGTCCCTGCTATCCATGATACCTTTAGTCAAGTTATAAAACACTCTAGAGGACTGTATCTTTTTCCTTCTTGTTCACTATTTTTCTCTGTTTCTGTTATTAGCAAAAACATTTAACTAATTTTATGAAAATCCCTTGCTTTAATCTGTGTGTTTCAAGCTGAAGCCTGCCAGTGGTGCCCAGCACTGCAGCATCCAGCTTCTTTGTAAAGAGGAAGATGTGCTTACAGATAGTCAGGAACAGATATTGCCAGCACAACGGGGATCATCCTGCTCCATGAACACTCCCTGGGCTGCATAAGAATGCCTGCTGATTTAGCTGAGATTGCTACAAATGAGGTCATGGAAAGTGGCAGGCAGGGGATGAGCTCAGGGTACACTAGGAAGTAAGCATCATTGCTCCAGTTCTGGTGAGAATTCACAAAATAGCAAGAGCTGTATCATTTTTTTGCTGAGTTTCTTTTCACACAAATTTCACAGAAGGCAGTCACACCCAAAAACATGGGTATTGAGGGCAAATCTGTTATTTAGGGTGGTCCCTTCTTACCTTGAGACAAGATTTACGTCCTGCATGAAGTCCAGCACCCTCCCTGCAAAATAAAACTTCTTAAACTAAACTGCTTTTTTATTGTTTTAAACTGGGATCATGCCTTTGCTTTCTCCATGTACTTATCTAATGCACTCTATTATCACTAAATAGTCCCGTTCCATTAGAGAACCAATATGGCCACTCCAGACATATATCAGATCTAAAAGCTGCATATTAGAAAAAACTGTCACAAAGAATATTGGAAAAGATGAAGCCTGGTGATAGACTAGGCACAGATTTAGCGGGGTAATTAAGAAAGCCTTTCCCTTCCCACCCCTTTCCATAGTGCCCCCCTACTCTTCTGTAGCAATGTTAGCATCATTGACTTTTGAAGTGTGACAGCTTATCAACTGCTTTTCCTTTCTGCATAAGAGATGTCATAAACTCTGATAAGACAGTGGGAGAGGAGGGTTAGCGAGAAGAAGATGGGGTGTAGGAGTGTTACTCTGTCTGGGACTGTGCTGACAGTAATCTGGTATCCTGTGTCTGGAGTAGTTCCATGAACGAAGGGACTCCAAGAGAAGTGGTGACCCAGAAGGATCTGGCTGTCCAGGAAGATGTTAAATATATGCTGCATGAGATGTTCATTTTATTGAGGTCATAAAGTTTTAACAGTTCAACTTGAACAGGAATATTGTACCAGAGTTATTATTAGTTGAGGGGGAAAATGCACTGATCACTGATGCATGACCGGTCCAGTTGAATGGAGTTCATAGGGTTTTGTAGATATACCCCTCTGATCACATTAAAAGCTCTGACGATCTAGTCTGAATGTAAATAGGGTTCATTCACAAGTTGTTTTCTTGAGGAATGACTGGGAATCATTTTTACCATTTGTTCTGCTAGAATTTGAGAAGTTGCTTGCAAATTCATTGAACATACTCTTGGCCAAGGAGAAGAAAATACAGAATGGAAGTAATGTTGTTGACTATGGAATAGTCACACAGAGAAAAAAATAGCAGGATACAAATAAGAATGCAGACAGAAATAGAAGACAATAGAAACATATTTTAAAAGAACAGAAATTAAAGAATCAGAGCATGGATTTCAAGTCCAAGAACCCTGCCTGAAGATAGTCACTTTTTTTTTTTTTTTTTTTTTCCACTACCAAACCAAACCCAGTAGAGCAAGCGCTATAGAAATAAAAAGCTCACAAGGTAATTCTGTGCTGTTAAAGATATCTTGGTACTAAAAAACAGTATATGTAAGAGCAAAGGTAGAGTTTAGACCATTTAAATCTGAGCTGAACTTTTTCCTGAAATAGCATACTAGAAAGAAAAGAGCTATTCCTTTGAAAAGATCACAGAATTGCAGAATGGTTGAGGTTGGAAGGGACCTCTACAGACCATTTAGTCCAACTTCTTGTGCTCAAAGTAGAGTCAAATATCTCTGTTAACAACTGTGGAAAGAACTGTATCATAAACATTGGGTGAGTAAAGAGTAGAAGGAAGTGTTAAAATATCATCAGATGGTATAACTACTTTAAAAATCTCTTTGAAAACATGTTAAGTGGCCAACTGGTTCATTGGGGTGCACACATTTCAGGCCAAAGGAACTCAGTCCCCAAAATAACTCCCAAATTAGGATATTTTGTTGGTGGTAGGCATCAATGAAAAAAACCTAGAACTTAATGCACTGCTTTTCTTGAAGTCTTACACCACTGTCTTCTGCAGTGGTCAGCTTCTCTTTGGTCTTACAGAATAATTAAACAGAGTCTTGTTTTGATCATGCCTGTTTGAAAAAGTAGTCAGTTCTGTAGAAGTTCTCCAGTCTAGAAAATGTCTATATTTTATAAACTTCTCTTTAGCCCTTTGTCCTTGTTTTCTGTTATAGATAAGCATAAGACATATATACCTGTGGCATAGAAAAAGGTGATACCAAAGTAGTTGCTTAAACAATATGAAGTTAAATGTTAATTATTAGAGCTTCATCCCATGTTGACTTTCTTGTCTAAGCAAATGGCATGTAAATTACTGAAGCTTGACAAGTAGCCTCCTATTTTGGCAAACTTTAAAAGCTATTTTATTTTCAGAATACTTGGTAGCATATAGCTGTTTGAATTTGCAAAGTTTTTTTTTCCCCTTTGATTTCGTCAGCATGAGTTGCTTCTCTTTTTTACCAGTCTGACATGCTTTCTGTTATTCTAGATAGTGCTCATATTTCACACCAGCTTCAAGTGCATTTCTTTCTAATCCTTTTCTCAAGAAGACTGTAGTCCTCCTCTCGCAAACTGCGAAACTTAAACAGACTTCATGAGATACAACACAACTCCTAGTATGTTACTGCAAAAGAAAACTGCTAGGAATCTGACATATAATGTAAGGTAAACAGGAGTGAATCATGTATGAGATCTGCAAAATTTGCTTTTCAGTGGAAGAAAGTTCGTTATGTGTTCTCTCATCATAACTAGATTCAACATTTGGACTGAAGAAGTCCAAACGTTGTGCACTAGTTTTTTGCTTAAGATTCTTTTCTTTTTCTTTAATTGACAGGGCCACTGTAGATGCAACGCTGTTGCCTGATGTAACAAATATCTCCCTTATAGTATGAAAGTGTTGCACATGTGTTGTGGTTTAACCTGGCAGGCAGCTAAGCACCACACAGCCGTTCGCTCACTCTCCCTGCAACAACCCAGTGGGATGGGGGAGAGAATCGTAAAAAAAAAGTAAAAGCTCATGGCTTGAGATAAAGACAGTTTAATAGGACAGAAAAGAAAGGGAAAATAATGATGACAATAATAATAATAATGATATTAGTAAAAGAATATACAAAGCAAGTGTACACAATGCAATGCACAATGCAATTGCTCACCGCCCACTGACCGATGCCCAGCCTGTTCCCGAGCAGCGGCCCCCCCTTTGCCCCTGCCAGCCACCCCGGTTTTATTGTTCAGTATGATGTCATATGGTATGGAACATCCCTTTGGTCAGTTTGAGTCAGCTGTCCTGGTCCTGTCCCCTCCCAGCTTCTTGTGCACCTCCAGCCTCCTTGCTGGCAGGGCAATACGAGGAGCTGGAAAGTCCTTGGCTCTGTATAAACACTGCTCCGCAGCAACTGAAAACATAACTATTATCTTCATCAAAAAATCCAAAACACAGCATTGTGTGAACCTCTACGAAGAGAATTTAACTCTATCCCAGCCAAAACCATGACAACATGTAATACCACTTCCTTGGCTGATGTACTCTAATTCTGTTCCATTGTAGTGGAGCTACACTGATTTATACTGACTGAAAACTTGGCCCACCTTGTATATCAGTTCTTTGCATAACCAGACAAGGGGGCTTTTAGCCATATGTGAGTAACACTGCTATTCATTTCAATGTGAGCTTTGTCTGAGTAGTCCTGATTGCAGGATTTTGCCCTCAGGCAGAAAAACCAATTGGATGCATGTAGCTGAGACAGTTAAGAAGAGTTAATGTACTGCCTGTGAGGTGAAATACTGTGGCACTAGGAGAAAATAATAGAAGGAAAATTTCCTGAGATCATTTCCTTGGATAAAGTCATGAAGAAGCTTTACGTGAAAACAAGCGTGTCTGAGATAACAAATTCTCTACTGGGGCAAACACGTACAATTATGTATACCACTAGAGAATTTATCACAGTGAGCACAAATAAACTTGTCAAAGTTTCTGGTATCTGACAAGATAAAAGGAACAGTCCAAGTAACAATATGTGTAGGGCCAAATGTTCATGCAATTTATGTTACTAATTTGATTCAATAAGACAGAATCTCGCACTACAGGAAAGTTATTCGCTAAAGAGAAATGACATACTTCTATGGAAGGTCTGCATGATACCCTTATAGTTTTATTCACTGCTTACTCAAATGGTGTTTTTTGTTTGTTTGTTTGTTTGTTTTGTTTTTGATTGTTTCAGTAGGTTCCATGTAGTAAAGTTTGTTGCTGTGTATTTAGAACACCTTTGCATTGTGGCTCTGCCTTTTCCTTCTTCTTCTTCTTCTTCTTCTTCTTCTTCTTCTTCTTCTTCTTCTTCTTCTTCTTCTTCTTCTTCTTCTTCTTCTTCTTTCTTTCTTTCTTTCTTTCTTTCTTTCTTTCTTTCTTTCTTTCTTTCTTTTTCTTCTTCTGTGGATTCTCAGCTGTAGGTGACACTATTGTGATGGCTGCATTTCAAAGACCTCACCTGCTCTGTCATCTTTGAATTTATGTTACACTTCATGGTATCAGCTCTAACGATCTTATTCTCTCGCTCTCTCTTTCCTTTACACCTCTACTCACTTCCTGACACTTGACACAATAAAACACTTTTTCATTTAGAAACTGTATTTAACCCCTCTTCACCAACAGCCTATTACTCAAAAAAGAAAGAAAAGTAAATCCGTGGGACACTACAACTTTGATGATTCAAATTTTTGTTCATTGCAAGTAAATACATTTATACATTTGCTACAAAAACAGGGTAGTTATAAACAACAGTTACTTGTGCATATCTCTATTTAAAAATTCATAAATGAAATGTGGGCTCCTTTAACTTATTTTTTTCCATCAGTCTTTTATAATCGTGCTTCATTTCCTGGCAGTTAAGACAATAAAAGAAAACTGCCACTGTGTTGAAGACAAACTTAACCCTTGCATGCAGATCCTTTCAACCAATGGAACACTTTAAATGTTTATGACTTGGCACATTTTCTTAAATATTAGGCTTCATTTAAATATACACCAAATGGTAGTGGGGAAAAAAATTAAAAAAAAAAAAAAAAGAATTTAAAGAGCCCTTGCCTTTATATATATCTTACAAACAGAGAAACACAACTTATTCATCAGAAATTCTAATAAATAAATGAGCAGGGTATTTAAAAAATGTGATTATTGTTCCAACATGTAACCAGTATCTGGAAGAAAAATATATATGCAAAAGTTTGGTAATAATCACCCACAGAAATTGCATAAAATAAAATCCTTACTTAATCATTTCATTTCCTTTTTGCTTAAGACATCATTAACAGACAAAGTAGTCATTCTTTTAAAGTAGTTAAAAATTCTAAGTACTTAGTGAATATTTTGAATGATTAATATTTAGCCTATTCGTTATTCATGTGCTGTTCACTTTAGCTATTTGTGGTTTGTTATTGGTAGAACAGCAAGAACTCTGAAGTCACATAAATATGTATTTTTGAATAGCAAAAGATTATTCAGCAAAGATTNTTTTTTTTTTTTTTTTTTTTTTTTTTTTTTTTTTTTTTTTTTTTTTTGAGAGGGGCTATTATATTATGTTCTTGTTGTATCCAGCCTATATTATTTTCTATTTCTTGAATCCACTTGTTTTTGTATGTCTGACTGAGAAAGAACCATAAATATAGTGGAGGAAGTTAAATACAGACTTTACAAATATGGGTACAAAGAGATATGTAAAATGCTGTGTCTTCAGCGAACAGATGGACCAAGAAGTTGTTGTGAATCTGGCTAGGAACTATGGTGAATGATATTTCATTAGCCCATATCAGTTACAGATCTGTTGAACAAAATAAGATTCCAGACATTTTTTTAATTACTCTCTTATATGGGTCAAATCACAGTTGTAGGAGCAAATGTTCACAAACAGCCACTGTTCAGGGTGCCCCAGATTTTAAATGCCCAGTCTGAAGCATTTTGAGTCTGGTGGACTTGCTGAGTACTTTTTTTTTTCTTAGACCCAAACCCAAAGATGACTCCCAAGTTGAGCTTCAGAATACAAAACATCAGAAAGGAACAGTCAGTTTTTGAAAGTCATGTTTCTCCATCATATGATTTCTCTTCTATCTTATGGATATTATGTCCTCAGAAAGGCGATTCTTTCTTATTGTGCCAGAGAAGGAGTCAGGAGATACGGCCATAAGTGATCACTTGCTCTGCCACAGACCTCTCTGAGACTTTAGATAGTTGACTTAACCTGCCTTTGACACCATTCCTCATCCATACAAAAACAGCTGCTAGCTCTAAAGTGTGCAAAATAAGTGCGGTAGTACTTCACAATAGTCAATTCAATTTCAAGGAAAAAAAAAAAAAAAAACCCAACGAAACAGTCAGAGACAAGAACTATGCATATCTATAATCTAGGGCAATATGGCCTGAATCTTGAGTGCTACTGTGATACAAGTAATTAACATTTTTTCCTGGAATGAAGGCTGTCAACACATTTTTTAATAGATTCCATGAATTAAGTCATGGTTTCAAACAATTTGGTCTGAAGTTGTGCATTAAAACCGTGGTGAGCCATTAAAAAGATGATTTACCAACTGTCGGAAGGAAAATAAGAATTAAGAAGGTGAAGTGAGAGAGAGCTGTGTGACAGCCACCATAGATTTTCCAGACTGAATGCTCAGATGTCTCTTTACACATGGGCCTGCTGTAAACCTTCAGTGCAGGTACAGAAGTCACACCTGTGTTTGTAGCAAGAAACCATTATTTCTTTGTCAGTCTTTTCTTACCACCTATGTAAAAGATTCTAGCAAAAGATCCACCTGATGTTAGTGCTAATAGCAATTTTGTTATGGTAATAGCAATAACCGTACTGAAATGGTATCTTTCTGAAAAATGTAATGCATTAGACCTAAAGTCTTTTCATGATCAAAACTCTGATGATATTAACTTCCTCTTAGGTAAACAATTAAACTCTACTTTCAACCATAATCTGAAATGCATCACCTTATAATTTTTTCATAGAACTAACTCCCACTGGCAGTTCAGTGATTCATAAACACTGGTGTACAAAGCTGTCAGACTGTCAGTATTGGAGGGTAAGGGAAAGGAATATATTGTCCCTCACAGAGGATGAGGGAATTTATCATGGCTTCTTTTTGGAGCTTGGTACAGGCTGCTGTAAGCACTGCTTTAGCTCTAATAAGCAAGCAGACATTCTTGTGTGAAAATCAATAATGTCTCACATGGGTGTTAGCAATGCCTGTAAAGTAGGAAATGTACTCAGCTGTAACTATTAAATGCTACTGAAGGAAACCCTCACTTTTCAAAGCTACAGGAAATCAGTCTTTTGAAGTGATCATTTCCTTTAACTCTTTTGGTGATTCCTGTTCATCTTTGCCCCCTACTCTGCTGATGAATAAGTGACAATGCACTACAATAGCCTTTTAACAAGAAGTATGGAAAGCTGAAAGTAATTCAAAAGGCTATTTTTTTTTGCTGCAGTAAATAGCCTGTCTGAACCAGATACAAGCTTCTGATGTAACGCTGTTTGTCTTTAAGTACCTTCAACAGAGTGAATCTGCTTCTGTTTTGACATTTTGCTGTCAAATTTCCCGAATGCATAATTACAGATATATTATAGAAATATGAGTGCTACAGTCAGGTCTGCTTCCAAGTCATAGATAGATAATTCTATGAATATCAAATCTATTATCACCCTTGCTACTGACAGCAACAATAATAAAATCATTGCATCAGCAGAGGAAGCAAATGATGCTAAAACATACAAAGGGAATATTGTATTGACAAAGCATACAGAGAGCCATGTAGATGGATATAGTCTTCTATACATATTATTTTAGATTCTTTTGGAATCAAACAGGGAATTACTGACTAGCAAAGATGAAAACCACAGATCTTCCTACTTGTTTTTACAGAAAATCTGTGGTCAGGTTCCCAACAGGAACAAAAGAGAAAAATTAAGTCCTTGTCTGCAAGGACCATGGTACTCTTGATATTTGTGGCAAGTTAACTTGAGTCTTTTCATGTTAAAGAGCTTTCTCTTCACAGTGAATGCTTATTTGTTACAATTCTTCTGGCATTTTAATGCAAGGTACTGAAACAAGTTTGCAAAAGTGTTTACTGAGATGTAGGCTAGACTGACCTGCTGCGAAGTACAAATGGGTATGTGCTTGTTACAGAACAACTAATAGATTCCTAAGTCCTCCCAGGTTATTGCACAGGACTTTGTTGGGTACTGGGGTCAGCTCTTTGCTTACTGGAGAGCCCCATACTGCTCTAAGAATGTTCTAACCCATCTAACAAGTCACCTTATTTAAATCCTAGAGCTCAGCCAGGAACTCCTTTTATAATTTCAGCATGCAGGGTGTTCACCTATCCATACTATGCTTGTTTGTACAATGGTCATGACTGATATTGTATCATGGTGCCATACAGAAGTCCTATACCAGATCACTCTCCAGAAGGCTGGGCTATATTATGCCAAATAAAATACTTAGGGGAAATGCTTAGCAGATGCTTATTTATTGCTCCAATCCATGCAAAGCATTTCTCTTTTGGTCCCATCAAAGTAATTAAAAGAAAAACAAATTCATATCACCAGAGAAAAGAAATTATTTTCAAGTTCTAGCTTCAGTATCTTTCTTCTATTCCTAAATCTTTCAAATACACTATTTTTATTCCACAGACACTTGGGGTGTAAAGATCTTCTTTCTTCCTGTGCAGATAACAGATTGAAATCAAAACAAGAGGAGATAATTTTTCACACAGTGTATATTTAAATTGTGAAACTCCATGGCACAGAACATTGTGGATGTTAAAAAATTACATGAATTCAAATGTCAACTGGACAAATGCATGAAATAAGACTCAATTGAGGTTTCTCTAACATGAAGATATCTCTGAGCTGCAAGGAGAAGTATTGCTGCAGGCTTGTCCTCTTCTTATACTCCTCCCAGAACATCTCCACCTGGACTTGTCAGAAACATGGTTTTCACTCTGATACAGATGTTCTTGTGTCCCTAATTGTGAGAGCATCCAGCAAAGGCTTCATGAACCAAGGTTACAAAAGATAATTTGGATCTTTTGTTAGACAAGGGGAAAGACAAATGCCTTAATGTTTTTGCCATCACAGCAGAAATTCCATTTCTCAAATTCAAAAAACCTCTTTGACCTTCTAGAGATGATGTTTCTATCTAGAAATTTTCTGAAACCTCCACATGAATAGTAATCTAGTTATGATTAATCAAGCCTTGCAGTGTTGTGGATAATCATCTTTACATATCTGTGAATTACAATGGCCTGATGGAAGTTACAAAGAAAAAGTCTGTGTCACATCAGTTGTTCCAGCAAATTATATAATTCTAGCTATACAAACACTTTCGTAACTACCTATGTGTGAACCTCAGTATGTCTCTCTGTGCTGCATTTTATGATGTAGGAGGACAGTATCTTCTTCAGAACTGTGCTCATTGTCACTAACAAACTTTGATGATTTATCTACCTGCACAAAACTAAGCACCAGACTACTGATAAGTAGCAAAATAATTTTTGAGAGGTTACCAAGTGATTCTTCATGCTAAGGGGAAATCACATGCAGATTTCTGTCACTACTGCTCCAAGAGGAGCTCAGCACAGTTCTAGGAAATTGGCTTTTGACATCCTGAAGTCTGAGACTGATTACCTGCAGCACTATTCAGATTTAGCTAGTTGAGTCTGAAAGCACTATATCACGTAGTACACTTGAAGAGAACATGTAGGAGGAGGAACGATGTATTTTCAGTGATCCTGAAAACCCTCAGTGCCCTGAGGTACAGATGACCATCACTTGAATATAGATTTGCTGGTGGCGATTTGTTTATATGTCAGTAAGGGAGACTGACATTCACTGGTGTTCTCTCCACGTTACTTAGCCGCTCTTTGAAAAAGGTGCTAACACAGATGAAGCAAAAGCAATCATAGGAAATACCTGTCTTAATCCTAAGCCATGCAATTGCATTATTTCTAAAAGGAATTCGGAGTACAGTACACAGAAACTCCCAGGGTCCCTGGAGCAGCAGGGAGCATGGCAGCAGAACAATGTGCCATGGGGTGTCTGACCACAGTGCACAGGGCGTGTTGAGAAATATTGCTGTGCTCCATCCGAAGTTATGAGCAGCCACAGAGCTGTAAGTGAAATACTACAGCACAGTGAACCTGCATAATCTACTGGGAGTGTCATGAGAAGATATGACCAATCTCAATTTTTTATAATAATGCAGCAAATCCTATTATGCATTATCTCCATATCATTTGGCATGCATTGTTTATGGAGAGGGTCTCCTCTCAAAAAGGCAAGAGGGAAGACTGACTTCTTTTGGTTGCTGGAAATAAAGGTGTAAACTTGATATGTGACCTACAGTAGTTACTGTGTTCCTCAACAACATACAGTCATCTCTGCAGGATCTAAACAATGAATGGGTCCATTGTCTGTACATCCTTCCTAGCAAGAAAAGTGCTGTTTTCTTAAACTAGGGAAAGTTCTACTCAAGAAATTATACTTTGTTGTACTTCAGTGAGATAGTATCACCTGTAAACTTAAGTGTGGGTATATATACAGTCCATGACAGATGTGTGTGTACGTATGTACTCTATGTGCATGCCAGTTGTGAACATCTGCCTGAATGAGCGTGTTAACAATGAATTACTCAGGTAGACTTGACTTTTTTTTTTTTTTTAGTGTGAATTAACAGCTTCTTAACTTGTTACTACATCAACTGCTAATTAGTTCCTGAGTGTAGTTCAAGGTGTTGGCATTCATTACAAAGATTTCTTTGGTGGTTTGGATCTTTATCTGCCTCAAAGGCAGAATCTTCAGGCAAAAAAGTTCTTCAGTTTATACAAAGCAGATGAGAGCAGGGAAAGGAGATGGGCTGCAAGGTCTGGAATTGGGGCCACAATGTGTCAACTAGATTTGACTCCATTAGTCCAAGATATGTGTTCATTTTAAGTTAGGAAGGTGAGTTTACCATCAGGATTAAAGGTAAGATTAATAGAATAAAGATAGGGAAATCAGAACTGGGAAGTTCAGGAGATTACTGAACTCAAGTTCAGAGAAAAATGTGATGTCTATTTCTTGATTCTGAAAAAAAACATCATAAAATTGTAGGTGTGATAACAAAGGCCTGTAGTAAACATTACCAAGTAGTGGTAATAAGTTTAGAGGTTGACAAATGCAGTCTTTATGTTTAAGAATGGTGAAAAAGCTGATCCATGGAAATAAGTAAGTCTGTAAGTTTTTCCTTAATACTATTAAAGAATTCAGATAAAATATGAAGGAGAAGATAAATACATGGAGGCCAAAGGAAAATATGGCATAAGACAGCAACTTCTTTCATGCAGGGTAAGAGTATCTGGTTTTCATTGGATAACAGACTTTTGAGAAGAAGAAGATATAGCATAATATATTTATCCTGAAGTTTACCAACATATGAACGTTTAAAGTAATTCAATTTTGAAAAGTCTTTAACACTTAGCTCCTAATGAGATTTTAAAACCTTGATTTTATTTAAATCAGTTAATAAAATCAAGTTAGTTTCAGAAACAGGTGATTAAGCACATGTTGTAGAAATGAAAGCTTATTTTTCCAAACCTACCCTATTCCTTAACTTATTACCAATGTGTTAAGTCCATCTACACAGATATGAAGACTCTTACCACTTACACATAAAATATTGGGCTATATCTTCTTCACAAAGAAGACTTTCTAGCAAAATCCTAGAAGAGGGAAGATATTTTATTCCAAGGTATCCAGCTGAGGTAACCACTAGGTAGAGGGAAAAAAAGTTTTGGGTTTGTCTAGCTATTTCAAGACAGTAACAGCCTAATGTCTCTTGCTTTCAGAGCAAAAGAGCTATAAAAGCCTTGCCTGAACTGGCTATAGCTTATCTACATCGTTTCTCTTCCTCTTGACTTTCAAGGAACAGACTGTTTCTTTAAATATCCAGATCATAAACTGAAAGAAAATAAATTGACACTTCTGCTCATTTCCTAACTACTTTTTTCCTTCTCTAGACTTGATCTGCCTAGTGCCAGAAAAACCTAGTGCTAGAAAAAGTGCTAGTGTTTTATTAGCAATTGCATTTCTTTGATTTGCAGAAAAGTTATAGTACATTTTATTTAGAGTGCTGCCAGATTTCTTTATTTGGTGGAGTTTTATTTTACATGAGTTGTTCATTTGCAAGAGTTCAGCCTGCACAGAAGAATCAATGGCTACTGTATACATGTTAATATGCTACACTACAAAAAAAAACCTGTCTTTCTCTATAGAAGTTTTGAAAAAACAAGTGTCTTGGTGTCACCGGTGGAGTGGTTGACAGTATAAGGTTTTGCATGAATCACTGTGGACTTGTACATGCACCATATATTCCTTACTGTATAAATATAGATGATGGGTACTTCATTTCACTTGTAGCGGTAGAAAAGTGTTAACATCTATATACTAGCCCAGCATAACTTTTCTTAGGAGTGTTTCATGGAATGATTAGCAGAAAGCTCTCCTTTGCTTCTCCTCAGCATCTTTTTCTCTTCCAACAGGCTTTTATATTTTAAAATACAGGTATAACAATAGGAGGTCCCAGGTCTGAATTTTGTTGGTAGTTCTAGGTACTCCACAGATGACTAGAGGATATTCATCAAAAGCAGTGAAGGACAACTGAAACTGGATAAAGGAGATTTTTGAGGCAGTGAGATTTAGCCACAAAATATTAAGATTTTAATCTATGTGTGAAAATAACAGACTAATGTTAATCTCAGATATAATGTCTGACCTATGCATTTCCCTTCAAACATAAAAAACACAAATAGGACTGCTTCATCTTGAAATCAGAAATATTCTGATTTTAATTAATTCATTATTCTGTGAATGAATAATATATGTTTTGGAAGTATATATACCGTATCGTGCTACATATGTAAAGTTTTCAGTGGGTAAGGAATAAAGAAACTTCATAGACAGTTCCATGTACCTGCAATATTGCTTTTTACATGCTATGGAAAGAGAAGACTTTTTCTTCACAATATCTCTGCATACACACAAAAAATGAACATCCTCATATTGCTAGTCTTAGTACCTTGATTTCCTTGGTTGCTTCTGCACTGTCTTGTAAGAGCACTCTGCGGCTGGCCCGTTGTTGCCGAACCACCTGACTGCCCACTTTCCCTGGGCCTCAGGTGGGCCTCTAGGGGTGTTTTCAGAGCCATGTGGCCAAGGTTCTGTGGGGAAGGAAACACTGTCCTCACCTCTTCTTGAGACCTCTGCCTGAGGCTGCCGCCACCTGCCCTGCAGGGCAATGGGTATTACTGCATGGCCCAGTACCCCTGGAAGCACATAGTGCCTTGGAAAAATGCCTACATCTGGAATTTATTTGGCTGCTGGTACTGCTGCTCTGGCACTGGGCAGTATGCCCTCCACACACGCTGTCAAAGAATCACCCCTGAGAGTCTGTGGGGACAGTCAGTGGGACTGACTGCAGCCAGAGCCGGGAGGGGACCCCTGCCACACAGCTGCAGGGGCATCATTCCCCTTTCCTTCAGGCTCGAGGGGTGGCAGGACCTCCTCGCCCTCCTCACCCTCATGCTTGTAGGCCTCCTGCCCTGTGTTACCAGGTGACCCCATTCCGCCTGGCAACAGCTTCCCAGGGTGAGGCCTGCCACCAGCCAATGGCAGGCCTCTGCTCAGCAGCACCTTGCCCTAACTAGGGCTGGCCGCCATTTTGTCTGTTGGTGGTGGTTGACCGCAGGTGTGTGGTGGGTCAGCCTGGGGCTGGTGCTCAGCCTGTCCCAAAACCCCTCAGACGCATGCTCAGGTGCATCGATTCTCAACTGGTAAGAGGTCCGCCTGCAGCCAGACAAAACCCAGGGATACACTGATAGGCAGTGTATTATAAGAGCACTTATTTATAGTTAGGGTAGAGTGCTGCGTGGTCCCTGCTCATCCCATTGTCTCCTATCATCCAACCCACTTCCCTGTTCCTCCCTCTTGTTTAGCTCCTGGTTGCCATGCTTGCCCAATTTCCCATGAACCAAATCTAATCCTCTGATTTTGTACCCTTGGAGGTATGTGGATTTTCCTCTACAGAAAAGCTCCATAAGGGTCCTCCATCTCTCCCAGCCCTGCAGAGGACTCTTGTGGGCTCTGATCATTCTAGTCCAAGCCACAAAGCTTTCTTCAAGAAGATGATGTTCATGTAGGGAGTGACGCAGGGTGACTGTGGGATATGTTGGTAGTCCAGTCTCCAGTGGGAAAGACCATTGTGTTCCATCAAGGATTCAGGCAGGCTAAGCCTGTGAAGCAAGTACTTGTTATCCTGTTTTATTGTATGCTGCCAGATACAGGTACAGACAGCTCTGTGGAAACTGGAGAAGACTAATAGCCTAGAGGTCTGGATTCACGTTCTCTCCCTCCTTCCCACATTTTCCTGATAATCAGAAAAGCTGGTAGATAATGGTGAGAGGCAGACAGAATTCCTTACAGCAGACAGCCTGAGGGATCACAAGTGGGGTACAACTCAAGGACTAGCTGAGATTTCTCAAGGGTGCTGGAAAGGCTTGTGGAATAATCAGCATGTCTGAAGCAACTCGTGCCTAGGTCATGCAGCATAGATATAGACAGGGTCCCTCAACGTGTGGCACTTTTACTTTGCTTATGCCTAAGGATTATCATGGACCTCAAAAGCAAGCTGACAGAACAGTGAAGACAGTGCTCATAAATCCAGCCAGTGGATGTGTTACACTCTGTGCACCCAGTATTGAATACACTGGGCTCGTTCTTGTAGGTTTACTTTCTCATTACTTCACTGATCAGGACAAAACTTACAAATGGAGGTAAGTGTAAACAGCATTCAAGCAAACACAGGATAGTCTTTTAGAAGATATAAATGGTACTTTCTAGATGTTCTGTCAAACGTACCACTAACTCAGTATCAATGTCCCTTCATCCCATTTCATTGCTATTAGGGCATATCATGAGAATATACATAAGACTAACCAGTAGGGCAAAGCAAGATTTTGTATATTTCCTGTAGACATTTGATTTTTTTTCATTAGTTCACTACAAATCATAATCAGTCACAGAATATTTATGCAGCAATGAATAAAAAGGTATGTTCAGTAGTTCATACTGATTCATGCATGATAGGATCCATTTGTTTCATGCTCTAAAAATTCTGTATTAATAACTAAAAACTGTTTCCATTTTTAGACTTTTAGTTACATAACAGACATTTTTTGTCTTTAAATATTGTTTGAAATCCACCTTGCTTTACAAATGCCAATCAAAACCCCCTTCTTTAAAGAAGTAAGATGACTGCAGCTGTGAATTTTTTTCATCAAAATAAATTAAGGTAACATGTTGAGGTAAAGGCAGAAAACTCTAAATATGAAACCGAAGGGTAACAGCGTGGGTAAAATATGACTATCCACTGTTCTGTTCAATGTATAGCAACCATTTAAGAGACAGAGTTAACTTTAATTCAGTGTAAATAATGAGTTTTTAGCGTTTAGTAAACCTGGAAGACTTTGGAGTTTGCCCAACTTGAATAAGAATAGGAAAGTTGGAGCAACTCTATGTGCTCAAAGCAAGCAGTAAAAATTTTTTCAAGGATTGGGTTTTGGGGAAGACTACTTGAATTTCCTGCCTTCTTTTTGGCTGCAAATAAAAGGCAAGAATCAATTAGTACAGAGATAATGAAAGAATAATAGGAAAAATAAGGAAAAAAAAATTTTAAGAGGATTCAGATTAACTTTACTATGTGTTCTCATTTTATGCAAATAATGTTTCCTTTTCCTGTATTTTATCCCCACTGGAAGGAAATAAAAAGTATACAATTTCTGCCCAAATATTCCCCATTGCCAAACACAAACGTTCAAAATCACATATCAGGCTTTTAAATGATGAGATCAGCTAAAAAGTGGCTTGATTTTTAAAAGCAATACATCTTTTTGTGTGTATATATGCATATGTATTCTTTTAGACTTCTTTAGACAGTATTTGAGATTTTAGCATCGCCATGTTCCACTCCCCACCCCCCCAAATAAAAGGGCTAAATATTGAGAAGCCTACAATAAAATCACAAATATTGGCACTGTCATGTC
This sequence comes from Chauna torquata, assembly GCA_013399475.1. Lineage (NCBI taxonomy): Eukaryota > Metazoa > Chordata > Aves > Anseriformes > Anhimidae > Chauna > Chauna torquata. The sequence continues at coordinate 14,310 of VXAL01014434.1, read as the reverse complement.
TCCCCCAGGGCCTGGTTAATAAAATGCAAACTAGCAATAACATAAAATAAACTCCCAGGACAACAGCAAACCTTGCTCTTCTGCTGTGTTACCACATGATGTAGGTAGTGGGTGGGCATGTAGGAGGGTGCACAGTAGAATACAAAATAAACAAACTCAATTCATTTGAGGAAAAAAAGCCTTAAACTGATCTGTATTTAGTGAGCCTTGAACAATGAATATGGCCTAAAGACTACAGCAGCACTGGTGATAACTGTTGCCTACTGCAAAGCATATTGTAGGGCAAATGGAAAAAGTCTCAAAGTTTTATTTATTTATTGTTCATCACCAAAGGCAAGCAAATGCTAAGGAACTTGTGGCAGTGCTAACAAGGGAGGCAGGGTGAATCTGATCAAGTTCCGACCCCTGCGCCCCCCCCTCCCGCCCCCCCAATCAAAGGATTAATGGGTATGCTTTTTTCTGGACATTCAAGTTGATCCCTGCGTACACATAGGAGACTGCAAAAAAACTGTTATCTCTAGTTGAAATCAATGGCAAACTTTCAGATGTAGGCATTAGAATGTAATCAAATTACTACTTCAGTACAGAAGAAATCTAAAAACTTACATAAAAAAGAAAGTATGTTCCCTTTCCCATAAAAATTAGTGGTGTTGCTACAGTAGAGAAACAGAAGCCAAATCTGAGCAGTTTTTGGTCACTGCAGAGGCTTCTGCAGAATTTCCCAAGCCTGTGTTGGCTTGGGCAGAATGACTTTACTGCTCAGCAACAGGCACAAGAAATGAAATCAGTCACTGCTGCTGCCTGTAGCTGTGCATTAGAATATGCTGTAGTGCTTTTTAGCCTGATAGAAAATACCAAAGAACTTTAGAAGACATAGTTACACCTGATTAAATTATTTAAAATCTCTGGAGTTACATCTCTTTTTATGACATTAAATTGACTTACCTGTTAACTTAGGGAGTGTTCAAAATCCTACTAAAATTTTATTGTACTTAAGCTATAGAGGCATCTAGAATGGCACAGTGAATTATGAAGCAGCACAGAGACATACTATTTCTCATTAAAAAGCCTTTACCACAATTAGATAGATCTCAGAAGCATTCTTTCTATCTGTATTGCTGTTCAAATGCCATTTTTACTATTCAAATGTTTCGAGAATTGATTTTAATTTCTATTACCTTTTCACTGTCATTTCTTCTGGGCTGAGAGACTACTGGGGGGAGAGAAGAAGCAGACAGCAACAGAGAAGACTATCTTGACTATCAAGGCTAACCAATCTACTGAGTTCTCCAGAAATGATCTTAGCTACTGTCCAGATTCCACTTTCAGAGAGGAAAGAGGGTCTTATTCCTTTTCCTTAGAAAATACTAGGAGAACTTAATTCCCTTTAGTGATGTTTCAACAGGGTGGGAAAGCCTTAAAGAAAGCAGAAATGCTCCCTTGAAAATACCCTGCAAACAGAGTTTTGCTAGGCATTGATTTACTTTGTAAAAGCACGTGATATGCTTGGTAAAAGCATGTGATATACTTGATGTCATCAATTACTGAGGAAAATGAAAGACTGATTCCATAGCATTGTGTGCAGGTCTGTCCGCTTACCAGTCATGTACAGATGCTTTGCTATGTCTGCTTTAGGGGGAATTTTTTCAGGGTTTTCATTAACACTTAGTGATAAGAATTGTCTGCCCTCAAAAATTCTAAAACTTTGAATGTTCATGAAAAATTGAAGTTTATACTTCGACCAGTCCTACTGACCATTTTTGTAATGGCTGCATATATTTCCTCAAGCTTTTCAGGTTGTCATTCCAGTTAGAAAAGAATTTGTTACAATTCACACAGAGGGAATCTGCTTTTATTTATTAGTTTGTTTGTTTGTTTGTTTGGTCTGGTCCCGTAGATTCAAATTTTCTCTTGCATGAAGCAGTCAAGATTCGCCTGGGTCACTTGGTCTGAAGTCTCAACAGCAAAGCCAGAATTCTTAGGTATTTCCCACAATCCGTCCTCAGTTCCAGGTTAAAATCTGCAAATCAGCTTTTAATATTGCCCCAAATACAGGAGATACATGTATAAAATAATTCATTTCAGAGTTAAGGACATGGATGTCTTTTCAATTTAGTTGTTTTTCAGTGTTAGTCATGGATACTTGCTTATTTGCACATATACAGACATATCTACACCCTCAAGTAGGCAGATGTAAATATCTGATTTGCATGCATATATAATATATTTGCAAGAATGTGTGAGGCATTCATGTCTAAAATAGAAAATCTGGCTCAAGGTATTTTTCCAGTCTGAGAAAGTTTTATTTATTTATGTATTTCTCAGATAATTAGCATAGAATCTTACAATGAGCTTTGACTTAGCTGTCATTGATTTAGCTTAGGAAGTATTTGGTTAGAAGAGATCAATTAGGGAGAGTTCTTTGCTCCCTTGAAGATAATAAAATCCTTGGATGGCCAACTGCAGGTGGATAACAGTACTTTTCCAGCCTTCATTGGGATATTCTTTTCTGTGTATGGAAGATCAAACATGTTTAGCTAAGCCTAAAGGGAAGAGAAGTAACCATAAGGGAATTTTGTAATGGAAGCAAAAAGCTAAGTAGCAAAGGACTGTGGAGGCATTGCTAAATAATACCTGAGGTGTGGAGCAGAAGGCTTCTAGCATTTGGATCAGGGTGACTTTCAAGAGAAATTTGTCCTTCTGCTGTGTACTGAAAGCAATATAGTTGTGATGATAAACCTTTCAGATGGCCAGATTTAAGGCTAAATGCTAAAATGTGACATCACATAATTTGTTAGTCTAGAGAACTTCTACAAAACAATTACTTGAAAAATGTTTACAAACACTTAAATCTATGACACTTATGAAATAAATATTTATTCAGAGCATTTAGTAGGGAGAATGTGCATGTATTTGGGAAATGAGCTATTTTTGTTGGTGCATGTATAAAGATACTAGGGAAGAAAAAAGACTGTTTATGACTTCTTACCAATCAGCAGCTTGAAATAATTCCTAATGTTAGTTTACCTGATTTTTGTTGCTGTTGCTGTTAAACTGAGAGTATATTTTAAGACATTTTCCTCTGAAGTTATTGAAGCATATCTTTGACCTTTACTCAAAACTAATGGATTTTTATCTTGTAGTTGCAGGTGTCTAAATATGTTTTCTTTGTCTTTAATGAAATTTAGTTGTTGGTGAAAAGCTGTCTTTATTGACAGACACATTGTTTCACTTTAGATTTGGATTTCTCAGTGTTTTCTTTCCAAGCACACTGTTACTTAATTTGTACAAAATATAAATAGTAAGCCCAGTTGCAAAAATTCAAAAACATGTATTTGCTATCTATTATTAGTATGTTTCCTTTCTGTTAACACAGGAAATCTCACACAAACAAGTGCACTGATAACTGTGATAAACAAGTTGGTGTACTGCTTTTTTTTTGCTGCTCACAGACTTGAAAACTGTAAAATATATCTCTATTAAAATGAAAAAAAAGAAAAGAAAGAAAAGTAAAAAAGGCATATTTTACCTAAATGACAGCAAAAAATATAAACTTGTTCCCTGCATGTTCAGAATCAAATTCATAAAACTGTTAGTGGTATCATTTTTGGTACTGCAACTGGGGTAACAGAAACCAGTGAGTGAGCCCCAATCCCCAGTTTTCTTATTCAGACTTCAGATACTTGTGGAGCATAAATGCTCATGTGTGACACATTGGATTGGTAGAAATTGACCATCAATTGCCAAGGCTGGAATTTCTCATTCTCTCCTACACAGTGTGTGGGTAATTTTTTCACTTTTTATGATGTTTTTGAGATTGATTCCAAGAAGAAAATGCTGAGAATCCCTTTCCTAGGTTTAACCCTTGTATGGAGTGCACCTGGAAGCAGTCCACACCTATGTCACACTTCATACCTTGCCTCTTTTTGTTCTCTAAGTTTGCCTCCCGCCGGGGACAGTGTGAAGGACTTTCATTTTCTCAAACTTTCTGCGTTGGTCATATTACTGATTGTTTTTTTCAGCTGGGGGAATCTTGATTTAGATGAGATCAACTTAAATACATGAGCTGTTCCTAGGTTTTTGCTCTTGTTTTACTTTTGCTGCTATTTTTAACTATTGAGGAATATAATAAAAATATTATGGAAGTTTTTGAATATGCCAAGACTAAGAGCTACAGGAAGCTTCTCCTCTGCCTTCCTGCCCCCTCCGTCATTTTTCAGAAGTTATTTAACTACCATGAAAGTAAGAGGAAACATCATCAGATTTCAGATACCTGTAGTGCGAAAATTAGGGATAGCATCAAGTAGATTGTCAGTCTACCCGTAAGCAGCAAGTTCTGTGAAGCACAGAATAAAAATATGGGTCAGACTGCACAGACAAGATAAGGGAAGTTAGCTAAACAGTACAATTGGTAGGAAATTTTTTGACCAACTTTGTGATAACTAAAAGGTGATGATTCATGAAAACAAACTACAAAACAGTTCACTTAGACACTCTCCTGATACAAAAATTTTAAGGAATAAAATATTGAACATTTGCTCAAAAATCCCATGTTTACATTTCAAAAACACTAAGCTATTGAGGAGACTGAGATAAAATGATATTTTAGAATAAAAAAAAGTTAACCTTTTTTTTAAAAGTGAGAAGAATAAGCAAAATATTTTGACTTATGTGAAATATTTTTGGTGTCTCAAGTCATGAAAGTGTTAATGAACAGACTTTTTTTTGTCCTGGTTTAGGATGGGTACATTTATGAAAATTGGAAAAATTCTATACGGTAGGTGTGTCAGTTTCTTTGTAAATCCCACTAAAAAATACACACTTTTAATACTCAAAAAAGACGCTACTTCTATAACTGGGACAAACTGAGTTCATGTGTTAAGAAGTGTTGTGAACATTTTCCTAGATTTCAGAATTTATCTGTGACATTTATAAGAAACAGCCCTTCGTAAGCATATGTAGCTAAATCACTTGAATAGGTTCTCATCTCGTGATCACTGGAAAAACACTGTTCCTTCTCACATACATTTTAAGTATTTCTTTAGAAATTCTTTTTCATAATATTAGTGCCTCTTTACACCCTTCTACTGTCCTTTTTCAATTGTAATAGGCTAGCCAGATGCTT
>VXAL01014433.1:81126-103768 GCA_013399475.1 Chauna torquata | reverse complement strand
CAAATCCAACTCTATTAAGAAAAGGCAAGAGAAGCCCACTCGAAAAGAGACCATATTCTGTGCAATACACAGGGTGAACTTGGTAGCACAGAAGAAGTCAAGTAACAAACAGATCCTCTCAGTGAAAGAGAGGATCCCCTTGCTCCACGCAAATGAAACTATCATGGGCTACACTTCTCACGATCAAGACCCAGAGCACCAAAAAAGAAAAGGATGCTTCATTGTTGAAGATACTATCTCAAGAAAGGATGCAACATGCAATTCCTTGTGCCACTATATTGTGTGGTCACGTGCAACCAGTCAATTTGTTGGGAGTTTCAGTGTTCTGCCCTTTAACAGAAGAAAGTGTTGTTGGAAAAATAAATTCCAAGACAGTCAGACAACAGTAAAGGAAGATATGGAGGTACACTAGCTCAGAGATCAGCAAGGTTTATAGTATGCCCTGCTACTTGTTTTTTCTTTCCCAAAGAAGAGGGGAGAGATGTCAACAGAAGTGCAGAAAAATAGCAGAGATGTTACATTTCAAAGAGGTAAAATGCTGCCAAACAGCACATCACTTGTATCTTGCAAGCCTCTGCTTCATCCAAAAGCAAGATATTAATGATCCCTTTACTGAAAATATTTCACTCTTCTTCAAGACAGCATCTTCTGTGTCCCACTGAGATCAAAACTCAAAGGGCCTAGAAGCTACTGCCTGTTACAAATGGCTGTGAAAATACCACAGCACAAGCTAAAAGCTCTGCTGCATATCATTCAGATCTGTACCACCTGCTACATTTGATGCTCCACTTCTAGATTACAACACTTCTTTTACCTAGACAAAGAATATTCACTATGTTTTGAAAGGTGAGGTGCAAAAAGGCCTTGCAATAAGGTGATTTATATAAGAGATGGCCACCATGAACCTCTTTAGGAAAGAGAAACTATCCTAACATCCAAGAAAAAAATGTATGCCCATAATGAACATCAATTTAGATGTGCAGAATACAAAAAAGGCAATTTGAGTTCTTATAAAATGGAATAGTCCAATAAAACTATTTAATTTTTTTGCAAATAATATTGTAAATCGTGGAAATAAACTATTTCACATTGCCTAGGAAAAAATGAAATCCACCTAGATAAGATTATCAACAAGGTCATGAGACTATTATCAAAAGGAATTGTCTAAAAGGGAATTGTAAGAAGTTGTGGTACACTTGTAATGGGAGGGAAGATGCCATTATTACTGTTAGGTGTATGCTGGTGAGTCTTTCTTTGATAAACTTTCTCCCCAGAAGACAAGAGAATAATGACGTTACAAAAGATAAACTCAAATTTTCAATTTGAAATACACCCGAGCAAATCCCAGATTCAGCAGAAGAGAATGCTGCTGGACGGGTAACACTTCAGTGCAGGTCCATTCTCTTGAGAAGATTAGCATAGGTAGCAAGAGTAGAGATTTTCTTCTTGCAGTCATCCCCTTAGGCAACGTAAAGAGATAAAGGAGAGAAAGTACAGGAGAATTCAGTGTTTGGGTCTGATTCAGTCTGCGAACTACATGGAGATATTCTTTCAGTGCCAATGAGTTCATTTTGTGTGCATCTGTCTATTAACTGAACTGGGACTGTTAAACTCATTTCATCAGGGTCACTAAAACAATTAAACAGAATAATGACTTTTATTTATTGATATTCTCCTTGGCTGGATTGAAATCATGACCTAAACCTGAGAAGATATCCCATTTACCAGTCCTATAAATGGAAGAACTGTTTTCTAATGAAATATTGACAATAAATAAACAGCTGACACCACCCTGCTCCTTTTCTGATGTTAGTTATAGACTTTCTTAGCCAGCATTTTCCACCTGCGAGGTTGGCAGGGAAAGCCCCAACTTGCCATTCGAATATTACTGCTATGGAATTCTTCCCACTCACTGTTTAGCCAGAAACATGAGTCATTTACAAACTTCTGACTTTTAAATCCATCTCACTGTGCACTAACAACTCTGAAGCAAATTATAAAAGCATAAGGAAAAAAAAAACACAGCAGATTCATTAGAGAATAACTAACAAAATTTGGCTTACCACAGGATTCCAACTGCTAAAACTGAAGTCATATTTCCCCATAAGCTGTCTACTCTGATCTAAATGCTTTGACTGCTCTCCTACCAGCAGCCTAGTATAAATGGGAATAAGTAATGAAGCCATCTCTCTGCTGTGCTAGTTTTCCTAGAATATAACCCCTGTGGTAATAATTACATGAGTTTATCCATCCTGGTGTGAACAACACCAGAGTGTCAATTATGACAAATGTCTGATGCCTGTGAGTGTCTTGTGAAGAAAATCACCTGTTTCCATTCACTTAACTTGGGGTCAGGGTTTCCCACTGGGACTAACAGCTTTTTTTCCTGCTGTAAGTATCCATTTGAGAGTTGCTAGAAGGTGTTATGACAAACAGACCTACTCTTTCAGCACTAGCTTTTTCTTATTTGGTAATCTGAGCCTAACTCTCACCAGGGGTTTACATAGGAACACCTACCACTGTTTTTCATTTGTATTATCTCCTTTGGGTGATACTGCTCAAGACATTTCACTTTCTTTTCCACATCATTTGCAATACAAGGTGCAGATTTCCCAAAACTCACTGGTGACATGGACTATCACTGACCTTCCTCTAGCCTCTTGGGGCTATCTCTTGTAGCCATTTGCTATTTTCAGTTTTTGAGCCAATTATCAGAGGAGTCATATGTAAAAACAGAACCACTAAACCTTGATCCTAGGAATGCAAACTTCTATCAGGCAGACCGAAGAATAGTCCATTACATGGACTGTTAAGAAGTAATGGAACCTAAAAAGCCTGAATCGGATGACATACTCCATCTGGCAGAAGAAAACAATAATTAGTATACACAAAACAGCTGACATTTTCAATCACAGAGTAGTAGTGTAAAATATACGTGTACCTGAACAAGTATGCTCATCTGCAGCCTAAAGAATGCATGTATGAAGTCAAGAGCAGCATATAAGCAAAAAGTCACAATAAACAAGGACTGAAGTTTCCTGTTTTATATCAGCGAGGAAAAAGATTTTTTCCTGTGGGTACTGTGAGTCATTCTTTTAACTGATGTATTTTCACATACATTCTGTCCGTCTGATCCTTTCACTTTTCACATGTGTGGTTATCATAAACTACACCAAGGAAAGTAAGTTAAGAATCACCTCACTGGATCATAAAAAAAAAGCTCCCGCCAGTCCAGAATCCTGTCCCTAACAGTGGACATACACAAAAGCCTTTGGAGGAATGTAAGCACAAGGCAACCACATTATGACACTTCTCCCTAATCCTATCCCAAATCCCAAACACTTTAGCTCAGGAACTTCCCAGGCTGGATGTGGCCTATATGAGTTTGGTAACCTTCAATGGAGCTCTCTTCCATGAATCTACTTCCCTCTTCAACACATTAAAGCTCTCAGTACCACAACATCCTTGGCAAACAGTTTGGCAGACTAAATTTTATACGTGCTACATCCTTTACTATGTATATGTATCCTTTGAAAAAGTTCCAAGTCGTACTCAACAACATGAAAGGTTTAGTGCTGCTTTTTCCAGGTGAGGTTTGCCCTAAAATTCTGGACAACTTCTAATCTGGGTATTGATATTTTATCTTCCTAATAATTCCCAATTATGTTATATTAATTAAAACTAATATTCACTCCCACTTCTCCAAAAGACTTCTGGCACAAGGTTTCTAGAATCCAGAATCCCAGTATGGTATGGCTTATGGTTATATGGAGCAGCTAAGGCATCTCATTTCAGTTAAGAAGAATAGCAATAGGACATTTCTTCCTTCCTCTATTTAGAAGTAATATGAAAGAGGACTATATACCAAGGATATTGTGAGAAGGAAAAAGTTTGACAGCAGGAGCAGGAGGAAAAAATGTACACTTACCTCAAAATTTACAGGGAAAACACCAAAGAAAATAATGCCATTGTAAGAATTCCTATCCTACCTATAAACATAGGTGAGGCCAGCACTGAGCTTTGCTGTAGAGGAAAATGAAGGGGTTCCTATATAATGAATAATGGCTATAAAATGCTTCAAGATGTTTTTAACTGAAATATGCTGCTGGCATACTATATATATATATATGTATTTTAAGATTTTAAATTGTTGTGGGAATTGTTTCCAAATCTACATGCAATGTGGATGGGTACATATATGTCTTGGATTGCAGCAAATTCCAACAGATTTATCATTCTTGGCTTATATCCTAGGAACAGGTTACAGACTATAACAGATACTTTAAAATACTCTACGAGCTCAGACAGCGAAGTAACTCTGTATTATGCTGGGCACCACAATACCAGGAAAATGTCAACAAAACTGAGAGAACACCAAAAACCACCAAGAAAAAATGATTACAGGTCTAGAGAGAAAATCTTATTGATTCCTTTGAAAAGATGTAGAATAGGTAATTCTGTATACAGGCTATAGCCTGGTTAACCCAAGGACTTAAGGATATTATGCCTGTAAAATCAAATGGAAGACATAAACACCAGCGAGACAGTGAAAAAGACCACTAATCCAGAGAGTTACATGAGAGACTGATGAGCTAAAAATACATAAGAAATGCTAACTGGCAACCAAGAAACATTTTTTATCAGTGAAACCTCCGAACTTTAGAATGTGCTTTCAAACAAAGGATGTCATATGGCTTACATGTACTAAGACACAGAAGACAGCAGCAGGACAAGGTTCCTTTTTAAAGTGCTAGTAATGCACTATGATGCTAAGATCAAAAATCTCAGATTAATTGGCTGGTATGGACTTGGAGCACCTTATTATTTGGATCACAGTTGTTTATGTGTGGCAGGAATGAAAAAAAAGAAGTGAAAATGGATGAGAGTCCCAATTAACTCTGCAGTGTACATGTATCTCAAAGGGGAAGCCCAGACCTATTTTTTTCCTGAATGAGCCTGATTGAGATGATGACTGCTGTAACACAAACATCCTCCCTAAATTTTATCATTTTCTTCATAGGTGAACTCTCAGAGATCACATGTTCTGTTGCCACAACACTCCATGTCTTTCAGCTTCAGCCAAATTTGTACTAATAACCTGGAAGGGTCAGATTTTGATTGTATTCTTCTTACCATTAAAAAAAAAAAAAAAAGAGCAAACATTTTAATTAAATACTTGACATGTAACAAAGACTGAAAGACTGCCCAATGAGGTCTGCTTCTCTCTTTGTAAATAAGCATCAGCAGGAACTAAGGAAATGGATAAGAAAGGATGTCCTCTAATCAGGACAGCTTTCTCATGGTTGAATGACACAGAGGAATCATAATGACTAGCCCTTCACTTGCTGTCCTTTCATCAGTGGACAAATGCACTTGTTCCAATGGATCAGACAGAAATGGAAGTCACACTCCAGTAGACAAAGAGACAGTCCTATAATCCATATCCTCTCTAATCTGCCAAAAGAAGGCAATTGGGAAGACTTATTCTACCAGCTACCAAATGGAAATACAGCATCCAGCTAATAACCACGACATGCTGGTATCTCTAAACCAGAATCTAACCGTGGTACTAGATCAAAGGTATTTAATATGTGAAAGATCAAAGGTATTTAATATGTGAAAGTGTAATGCAGACTCTACATCATTGAATGTAGCAAACAGCATACTATGAATCATACTGCTCTTAAGGCAACACACCATTTGGTTGAAACATCTGGACCCACAAGAGTCAGCTGTTTCACTAGGTGATTAAATACAAGTCTCACCTGCTCTGAGCTAGGGCACAGAAGCAGTGTTTGTCAAAGTGAGGAATAAAGGAGGCTACCTGAAATGTAATATTACTTTCCCCACTACTGTAGCGCAAGCAAAATTCAAAGACCACTAAAGGAAATGTAATACAAGTACATAAGAGAGAGAATACTAAACTGATTGAATTAACCCTTGTCATATTTGATTCAATAAAGCTTCCTCTTTTGAAATTATCTAAAGCTCCTAGAGAATTTCCAACTCATCACAGAACTCAGCATCAAAATGATACTGGCATTAGTAAAATATTTTTCAATATTCTTATCCCATGCATACCTCAATTATCTTTCCTCCCTTCTAGGATCAGTTAATCAAGCTAGAAAAATGAAATCTCACTTTTGCAGAACCTGCCTTTCCTGAAAGATAACTTCAGTTTTAACACAACAGCCTTGGTTGCTTTTTAACCTATGAGCTGTTGGTTTTGCATCCTGAAACTGAAAAGATATTTGTTACTTAAGAATATACTCCAGATAAACGTGTTTCACAGTCCTTTATAAAATGCCAGAAAAACATTAAAGATCAAGAAAAGTGTCCCCAAATGGAGTACAGAATGGCAAATAGGTCTCAATGGCATTTTTATTGTTGTTATTGTTGCTTGATAGAGTAGAAAATAGAGACATCTTCAAAGGTATGTTTTCCCTGAATATGCAACTCTACAAAAACAGAATTCATATGCTGAAAAGGTTACAGTCAAGGTATTAAGCCCGTATATACTGTATCTCTTCCAACTCTCCTAAGTATGCTCAGGTTGTACATTTTTTAGACTTCTAAAGATTAGAGATTTTGGATGCCCCTTGAAGTATGAACAACCAGCATTACACAAAGTGAGCCTGCAGGAAGCACCTCCCTGAATACCCTGTGTTAAAAACAACCACATCTTGACTGTGGCCTGTACAGAAGAAAAAAAAATATTTCCACCTTCTGTCAAGGCCAGGAGGTGAAGCTGAATGTTGCAGCCTTAGGTGCGGGAGGCAGCTTAGGGCTGTTCCCTCTTGTTTCGAGTAGTATCTGCCAGGGCTAAAAAGAGAAAAGGACAAATTCCTGAATATGTCTTTGCTTTCCCTCACTCCGACGAGGTGGTTGCATCTTCCTATCCCCTTCCTTCCGAGCGGAGCCCCATCTCTCCGGCTGACCCTCCTGATTCATCGCGCCAGATCTCCCCCAAGCCGCCTGCACCTGACGGCAGAGGAAGCGCCCGCTCGCCCCCGGGCGGCTGGTTCACACCGCCCGCCTCTCCCCTTAACAATAAAGTTTCAAGCCGGCCGTCAGTCTGTCGAGGCAACAGGTTGTCACAGCCAGGGGAAGGTGAGTGCCGAGGGTTATTAATAGTGTTCCTTCATTAGTTAAGGGGAAGACAAATATGACACCGCCACCAAAATCCCTGAATATCTGATACCAGTGAGGAGTGGGTATCACCTGTCGAAAACAGAAAAGAGCAAGAGAGGTTAGATAAGTGGGGTTCCTACCCCGAGTTCCACCTCTTTTTGACCACCTCCGCATCTAACAACCTGTTCAAGCGCGCTTAGGAGAGATCCGAAAGGTAAGTTGCAGGAAAACGTTAAAACTTCCACAGCAAACGGTGGATTCGCCCGCTCTCGCCTGAAGGAAAGTAAATAACGGAATTCCTCCATCACTCCGACCCTAGCGCCCTTCCCACAACCAAAACCCGAGAGACAAAGAGGTGCAAATCTTCCAAACACAGAGGAGTGGCTTCCCGCAGAGAAGACTCCAAACGAGAAGCGAGGGACATTAAAAGGAGGAAATAGGTGATCACGTTGAGGGGGTATGAGGAGAAAAAGCGGGGAGAAAGTGAGAAAATGGAAACAACAAAAGAGGGAAGGGAGGGGAGAAAGTGAACGAGAACGTAAGGGCTCGTTCAAGAGGATTTACTGAAATGCTCAGTCATACGCTAAAGGTTAAAAAAAAAAAAAAACCCTCCAAAACACGTGGCAGAAAGGAAATCGCTCTTTACGCACAGACGATCGTAAGCGATGGGATGAATTTGCTCTCCTTGATGTGGTCATTAGGAAAATAAAAGAAATGTGTCACCCTGTTTGCAAAGAACTCACGGCTTTCTGCTTGTCTGCAGCTTGAACTTATGGCGTGGGGGCTTCTTGCTGTTCATTTAATTCTCCGATTTGCTTGCTTTTGACAAGGGTGGTTTGATTTCTACTTAATTTCCTTGATGGTTTACTTCGTAAGAATATCAGCATTCTGGCGCTGGTGGAAGGGGGAGTTGATCTATATGAAAGCTTCTGTGCAGTCAACTTGGAAATCCACGGTGTCGATTTTGCAAATAGTTCGGGCAGAAAAATTGGCAAAATCTCAGAAATAAAGAAAAACGCGTCATTCATCTCAGAGGGATGATGAGAAAAAGGTGAAGTGTCGAGTGTGAAACTGCCAGTTCGTGAAACGCCTTTTATATCAGAATAACATAACAGTTTTTGACTACAGCTCGGTGGTTAAAAGCTTCTAGAAGTTTACTAGCTGTCCTTAAAGCGGATGTTCCCCTGAGATTAGAGACGGCCCTCAGCCATTTCTCCATTTTAGATGGATCCCTTTCGCAACCCTACGTGCAGTTGCTTCTACTTTTCCGGCGGTGAAAGATAGGGGAAATGTCACGTATGCTACACAAATGGCTATGCAAAAGCCTCATTCGCAGCTACTTTTCCGGCACTTCTCACTTCCTACCTTCCACAACATGCTTAGGCCGTAGCGGCCTGGCAGAGCGGCGGCAGAGGGAAAGCGGGGCGGTCCCGGCGTCGCCAGGGATGCGGAGGGAGCGGCCGGGCTCCCCCCGCGGGCTCCTTGCTTGCAGGGGGCGGCTTGACCTGACCCACGTCTGCCAGCACAGCAGGCAGCGCTGGGCATCGCCTCTGCCAACTACCGGCTTGAGCTACTGGCGAGGGCAGCCCTCCCAGTGCGCTGCGTCGTCAGCAGAGCGGGGCTGACACGGAAACGCGACTCACCCGCAAAGAGAGCATCTTCGCTGGCGGATGGGCAGGAGCCATCCCTGTTTGTCGGGACCTAAAGGAGGCTCTGTGGCTCCAAGTGCGAGGGAACCTCAGCAACGGCGCTGCAAAAGGTTCGCAAGAAAGCAGAGAAACCGTGGAGACTGAAGCCAGCTCCTTTGCAGATCGCACCGATGCTGAACTTGGCAAAGGGAAGCGGATGAGGATGTCGTATCGGGCTGGAGGCGTCTCCACTGGAGGCAAGAAGGGACTTTTCTCTCTTCCATCAGTTAAGGAAAAGAGACGCCAGTTACAGAAGATCATGCAACCAGCACATTGATTTCTCTTGCAAATAGTTGTATATTGATGGGGCCACATTTAACCTAAGCGTAAAACAGGCTAACGATTGGCGGGTCTAAACCTGTGCTACACGAGGCTTTTTCGACTCCATTCTCCAGGCTGAACTCCGCTAAGGCAAGGGCCCGAGTGCAGCCTGTACTGCGCCCTTCCACCTCCCCGCTCCGCACGGCTGCGGGGAGGAAGGGGGGCGGCTGAGCGAGAGCTACCGTGCGGGACGGAGAGCCGAGCCCTTCTGCGGGGCTGCCGTTTGGCTTGGGCAAACACCCTGCTGCGCAGCTCCGCTTGCCCTGCACATCAGGGAAAGACGCGTTCAACGCGGGGAGACGGGCTCGGCTCCCCCATCCGTCGCCGTTGTTTGTCCTTGGAGAAAACAAAGCCTTCCTCTTCTAGGAAATATACAGAAATGGGGAAAAAAAGTTCCAAGGAGAGAACGACAGTCCCTCCCACAACGAAGACTCGCTGTTTAAAACAGAAAAGAGAAAAAAAAAAAAAGGGACCCCAATGTCACCTCCTCCTCCATCCTTCTGCGCTCAGTGGCACGCTAATGACTCACCCGTTACAGCTGAACTTGGGCCGCGGAGAAGAGGACGGGGGCCCGTACTTTTAAAAAGCACTGAGGAATTACGGAGAGAAAGAACAGTTCTCGCAGCAGCCACCTCCTTTTTAAGGCCGCTGTCTCGCAGCCCCGTTCAGGACATGGGTGCCATTGCGTCAGCGGGGTCGGGCTGTACCCGCTGACAGCAGCGTGGGGGTGCTGCTGCCACGCCGCCTCCCTCCCCCGTCTTTCCTTAAGCAGAGATGCCGGTTTTGAGACGCCAGTACCGAGATGCCAATATTCCTGCCGAGATCTGCCCTACTACTGGGCCCTCCTTACCTTGGCTACCTCAGCCTAACGGCTCCTGCCCAAACTCAGAGAACGAGTCGGACTACTTGCCGCGCTCCATGGGAGAAGCGGGCACCGCTTCCCGGGGAAAGCAAACCTAGAAAACACGTTACAGGTCCTCGGTCTCGTTAGCGGCTCTTCTGACGATGTCGCGAGGTGCCCGGTCCCGCCCGAGGACCCCGCCGCTGCACAGGAGCTCGGCACGGGCACGTCGGCACCTCGCAGCTCGTTTCACCATGTCATGTCGCGGAAGCCTCTGCAGCAGACTGTGCATTACAAACGGGATCTGTAGGATTCGCAGGGATGTGATAATTAATTCAGCGAGGATGATGCTTAATATGGACTGGCCCGAAAGAAACGAGGTCTGAAAGGAATGTGTGTGTGAAGGGGAGGGGGAAGGCAGAAGGGGGAGACGTTTCAAATGTTTGAACGATAAGGCAAATGTTCAAAAGCTACATTACATTTGCTTCCCGACCTCGAGAGCAGCCTGAAGCTTGGCATATGCTGCAGTTCCTTACTCATCACCGAATGTAACTGGTAAAGCTCGTCCTGACTTACTAAAGGCAAAGGATCTGCGCTGCACCACGAGCGCTTCCACCGCACCCGAGAACTTGACCTTGGCACAACTCTTCCTCCAGTCGCTATCACGGCAGACTGGCTCCGCTCCAGTAAGGCTCAGCCTCCAGCCCTCCTGCAGGGAGCGACCCCCACCCGCGTCCTCCCCCCAGCCCGGTCCCCACAAGGGCATCCCCGTACCCCGTCTTTAGCAGACCGCTCGCACCCACGGACCGCTTGGTGCTCTGCAAACTGGAGAGCGACAGCCGGCGGCACTTCGCCACACGCAGCTATATAGCTGGCGCGGGGCCAGCCTTTCCCGGTGTGCCATCCCCACACAGCACTGCAGCTTTGGTCATATGAGCAGGAATGATGATGAGAAAAGCACTTTTTAATCTTTTCGCACTTGCTTCCCTGTTCAAACAGTTGCAGGATGGCTATGACTGACGTGCTCAGTGCTGAGGATATCAAGAAGGCTGTGGGAGCCTTTTCAGGTGAGTGCTTTTTTTTTTTTTTTTCTTTTCTTTTTTCCTCCCTTTCGTCTCTTCAGCCTAGGACAGCAGTGCATTTATTTCAGCTGTGGGATGATTACAGGATCCAGCTAGATAAAATATCAGAGAGGATGTGTTTTCAGAAGAGCAGCGAAGGCACGACAGGTTTATCAAACGGAGGGCTGCATCCTTAGCAAAGTTGCTCTGCACATTACAGAGGAGAAATAGTCATTCATTTTTAAAGGAAGGCAAGCAGTAACTGCAGGCAGATTTTGCTTCCAACGAGAGGAGACTTTCTATGGGAACAAAACCCTCGGCGAACTAGGGTGGATTACGTCCTGAAGCAGGATAGGGGAGTCAGCCGTGGATGGGGACAGCTTACCATCGCCCCCGAAATTCAGTTTCAAGTATTGCAGAACTGCTCTTTCTCGTTTCAAGGAGATAAGAAATTGCTTTTTCTTACTTCCTATGTGGAATCCCCAGGTGGGTTCTGCTTTTTGGGATGGAGCAGAAGGCAACAGTAGCAGAGCAAGTGAGTGCACTGCTGGACTGCAGAAGCTTTCTGCAGGGCAAATGGCTGCAGCGGTCCATACGTCCCTCACAGACTCCTGAAGTTTTCGGATATTCCCTACCCCTTGTATTCATGGCAACCCCTAAAAACTGACAGCAACCACTCTTCGTGATTAGAGATTCAGATTGTTAAGGTTGCTCCCAAAGAAACGTCAGCGTTATAACCCCCCCCACCCCAAACTACCTGGCTGCCTGTACCACCCAGGACAGCAGCCTCCTTTTCTCCTGCTCTGTGCCATGACCTTCCCAAACAGACACAAGTGCAAAACCTGCTGAGCCCAAACAAACTCAGCAGCTGGAGAGTCGCAGGGACCAACAAACTGCTTTGCTCCATCCAGCAGCTGTCTTTCTCATTAGCTTTCATTGTTCTAGGGCCATCTCCAAGTCCCGGAGCAGATGCAATTAGGAGCAACTAATGACGGATCTCAGTCAAGCAGATCCCGAATGACTGAACCTCCTTAATTTTACGTAATAGGAAAAGCTGCGGTGGAAAAAAGGATGCATCCCCCCCTAAAAAAAAAAAATCCACAGCACATCTTGGAGGTCACTGTACTAGATTTAAGGCTACATGGGTGGGACAAAAGCGGGTGCGGTTAAAGGACAGGAGAGGTGGAGCAGGTAAATCCATTTACCTCCACTCCGATTTCCAGGGCTCTGCTTTTTCCCCAGCAATTGTGCCTCACAAGGTCCTGCAGGCAGCACTGAGCACAGTGCTCCCTTGCACTGTCTGAGCTTACAAATCATGACTGCACATACCTTTAGCAGTAGAAATGCAATACTCCAATTTCTAGCAAGTCTTCAGGAAAAATGGAACAGAACTAAAGCAGCCATGTGCTGTGAAACAGTTTTCATCAATGCTAGGCTCCATGGGTGAGTAAGAGTGCTTTTTTCCAGGGGTGGAAATGTCAAAAAGTGACAGCGATCTAATAGTCAGGGTTCACTCTCAGAAGCCTGTTTTAGCGTAAAACTTAGCAAAAAAAAAAAAAACAAAACCTTAGCATTTAAGTTTTAAGGCAATGAAATGAGACCAAGCAGGTTAGACTTCAGTTTCCAACTCTCCCACAGAATTTCTGTATGACCTTGGGCAAGTCTCCATCCCTCTCTAGCTCAGCTCTTCATCTGCAAAACTGAGACACTGACCCTTTCAGTTTATTTAAATTAGTGTTTGTGAAGCATGGGCTATTACAGTACAGATATCTAGCTCCTACAACTAGGCTAGAACGTGCTTTTGCCTCCCAGGGTACAACATGCAGCAATAAGGAAGAAAACCACAGGTAGGTGTATGCATTTTAATGATTTTCCTTAATGGTTCTCTGTCTTTTCATCTCCTATAGCAGCTGAATCTTTTAACTACAAGAAGTTTTTCGAAATGGTAGGATTGAAAAAGAAGAGCCCAGAAGATGTAAAGAAGATTTTCCATATTCTTGATAAAGACCGGAGTGGCTTCATCGAAGAAGATGAATTAAAGTAAGTAAAGATATGTCCTTTGTCAAATAACTTCACCTTAAGAATCTAATTTCCTGTTGTCTTTTTCACAGGACTCTAGATAATAGCATACAGTTTAATCTGCTGACTAGTATTTGTGTGCAATAATCAGTTGTTTGCTGATTATATGTTCTCAAGTGTGTTCAAGGTAGCTAGTTGTAGCTTTCACTGCAGGATCCCTCAAACACGAGCGATCAATACCTCACAGACAGTTCTTCAATCAAATGCAGTTTCAGAGTAAAGCACTCTTCCTGAATGCTAAAGGAGTTTTATCTTCTGTTGTTGAAGATACTACCCTGGATTCCATTTCATATATCAAAACAGTAATACAAATAAATACAAAGTGAAACTGTTCTGAAAAAGACCTTTCCATTTTTCCATGCCTCCTCTTTAGGTTTGTACTGAAGGGATTTGCCCCAGATGGCAGAGACCTATCAGACAAAGAAACAAAGGCTCTTCTGGCTGCTGGAGATAAGGACGGTGATGGTAAAATTGGCGCTGATGGTATGTAATTAAAGAAACAAACTTCAACAGCAAAAAACGAGTATTACTATATTACTCTTGCACACAAGAACTGAGTAAATCTAGGAATCACTGAGGGCTGTGACCTTCTGAAGGGCACCATTTGGATGTAATGAACTGTCAAGTATTGCTACATTTTCCACACCTTACTTGCAGGCTTTAGGGGAAACAGGAGCCGAATTCTGACACTAGAGGGGGCAACAGTTTACAGAACCAGAGATGTAGTTAAGCACACTACAGCACAGGACTAAGTACCAACGCAACTTCTTTTAAGATCAGTTTAATTGTTCTGTTGATTTCAGTGCAGTGAGGGTCAGGACACTGAGACTTCACAGAGGGCCGACTATAAAACTTAGAAAAGAGAAAGAAAAAAGCTGAGTACCAGCATTTCTCCTTGATGATTAGTAAAGAAGAAACTAATGCTTTGCTAAGTCATCCAAAGTACAGTCAGAAATGCTACGGCATTTCTATACAATAACAGCCTATCCAGCTTTTGCTAGTGTTTATGCGGGTCTTCACAGGCAAGAGAGCTTGTCACTCCCTTTTTCTAAATATGAGAACTATGAGGGGAAAAAAAATTCCTCTCACTTCGCTAAAAAAAATATCGCTGTTTTCAATTCCCCCTTGGGATGAATCAAATTAGCCCATGAAAAAAATCATCTTTTTCCCTTTTTTCCTTCTGTATGCCTCAGACACACTGGAAGAGACATGAAGAGATGCATTTCTGAATTACATCTTTCCTCACTGCAGGAAATAATAGCAGGGTTTTGTGGTGAGAGTACTAAATCACCCAGACAGCAGGCAACTGCTAAGTTTTCACCATACTGATAAGCCATATAATAGGTTGAAATCTAAACATATCTGAAAAAAAACCCTCACATTTGTTACCTGATCTCTGAGATTAATAGAAAATGTTGTCTCCAAATAAAAAGCAATAATAATAATAAAAAAAAAGGAATAAAAGGCAAAATGAGGTTACCCAACATCGTCTCCTAGTTTAGAAGCTGAAGAAATGACAAACACAGTCATCCACGGACATGTTAGTCAGGTGATATATCAGCTAAATTGCCTGTTCATAGCACACTGGCATATCAGTGACTATGATCCTGTTTCCAGTCTAAAGCCTCTTAATTTATCAGATGATGATTACATTATGGTTGCAGTGGAGCAATTGTGAAGTATCCTGGGGAAGTTCCTGTTAAACTTTAGCAGTGTTATTGAACCTGAGGCATGTGTCATTATTCGACATTTCATATGCTTTATTATATGCGTCCTTCTTATTCCCATTAAAATGAGTGGCACTGATACTAAAATTAGTGGGCACAATTTTCAGAAGAAAACTTGATTCAGGTAAGTAAGCTTGCAGCTGATTGGCCAACCTCACATCAGATACATTCTCAGTTCCTCCCAGAAGGCTGCAAAACAAAAATCACCTCAACTGAAATAAAAGAAATAATATTGCAGAATCATTTCGGCTTACACGAAAGAATACAGCACTAACATTTTGATGTAAGACTGACCATGACATTTTTTGAAGTTGAAACAATGCCTGAAAGCTGGCACATAATAACAAAGTGATATGAAACACCTTCCCTTTTCCTAATCTCTTTCTTCTGCAACTTTTACTCTTCCTTAACTCTGAGGTGGAATTACTTTCAATTGACTTTAGATAGTGAGAGTGAAGGACTTTTTTTCTTTTGCTTCTTCTACCCATATCCCTTCTACGAAGTATCTGTTCTTTTCCATTTCTTAAATGACTCTGACAACAAACTGTTACACTGGAAAGGCTTGAAATACATGCAAAGTTAACAGCTGGGACTGTAACCAAAGGGTGAGGATGACAGATTCGTCACACTTTTTCTTTTGGTTCATAAATCCAGTTGCAGATTATAACTGCCTACCTAAATAAAATGTAAAGTCATAAATGTACATCACATTCATATCCAGCATTGTAATGCTGTATTTCTCTTACAAACCATTTGTTTATTTCCTTGTAACTGAACTGTCAGGCACCACCTTTACCCCTTGTTTCAATCAGCCTCATACATCACTAAATGACCACAAACACGCAGGCTTTCATAGCAGTTAATGTTAACTCACTGGATGGCCCTTGAACTCTGTCCCTCAGGAGCCCATAGCAGTTGGGCTTCATGGATTTTTTACCAGCACAGCGCTGTTTTTCTCAGCTGTATCATCACAAACATCAGTCTCAACCTCCTAATCAGACTTCCTCTAGTTTGTACAAATTTCTCTCTTAGGTCTCCTGCTTAAAGCATTTTTTCATTTCTGCAAGACTGTTCAGCTTAGAAATTATTTTACTAGCTTACCTCTTGTTCACTCAAGATTTGTAATTTGTGGTTGATCTGCCAGTTTCAAACAGTTGAAAACTTGTAGACTGTTCGTGCAAGACATGATCACATTCTGTGGGATGCATCTTCCACTGATGTGAACAGAAGATGAAGAATCTGAAACAAATGCAGGCCAAAGCCAGGTTACCTAACAAAACTCCAAGCATTAGCTTTCAGATCAGATTGGGAAGTGATGCTGAAGCAGCATTGTCAGCTTCAGGAGAATGTTTATAGGAAAGAGGCAGAAACAAAAATGAAGATTTCTGTTCACAATGTTTTTTTTGAAATCTGTTTTGTGTGTTAGCAGTAGACATGCACATCCTGCCTTTCAGTTTCTTGGTATTAATAGTCTTGAGAAAGTACATAGAGAATTTTCAAAGATCGTGCACTATAGATGGAACAAATCAAAAAAAATTATCCAAAGTCAAAGTCTTTTACTCAATACAGCTCCACTTCTAAAAATATTTACAAATATTTCAGTTATTTTCTTTAACAGTTGTAAAAATGAGGCATAATGCATTCAAAATGACAACTGGTAAATCATGACCTTGCCACAGGTAAAAGTCATCACAAAAGAGAAAAATCTTTTGGAAGTCCTTGTTCTCTTATCTGTCTTTGTGCTCTAATATCTTCTAAAATAAATTAGTGTAAGTCATTATTTATAAAGTTTCCTAAATAGATTTGCTAGCGTGAAAAAAAAAAAATCTGATGAAATTATCATCTTGCAACACATTCTCTGTAATTCTATCTGTCGTTTCAGTAAAGTACTACAGGGTACGCATTAGCCTGGTATATACTACTAAACTACACTAAACACAGTAAGACAATCGTTTCAAGTCAGAGCTTTGATGCAAGACAGCTAGTGAACTATTTTACATGACAAAATAGTCTAAATCCTTGTAAGTGAAAACTATTATTCGTGCATTATTAATTTTGTTTAGAAGGGGAATTGCAGTCAGTCAGAAGGGTTATTTCACTGACAGGCCATTCAGAGGCAATAAACATTTACAAAAATGACCAACACGGAGGGGCTAGTACATAGTGCCTCATCTCAGAAGTTTTGCATATGCTTGTAACACAAGCCGTCTGCAGTTGAGCTAACCTTCATATGAAAATAAAGGGCAAACTAGTTTACAGAATTATTCAACTGGAACATCTCTGAAACATTTAAAGCATGTTGAAAATCCTGGAAAAAGTAAGAAGTGTATAGCAGTTACTCATGAAGGACTTTTTTATGGTTTGGCGGCTATCAGAAAGCACCCTTGAAATATATTGCCATTAAGTGATAATACCACTATCATTAAGTATTATAGAAATTTTTTCGCTGCAAGTTAAATAATGTTTTCCAAATATATTCAGTAGATACAACTTGTTTTAAAAAGGATTTAATTTAGCAGTAGCAAGTATGACAACTTGTTCTAATAGAAAATGCATTGTTAGCTTTCCCTTTTGAAAAGGTTTCATCCCTGGGAGTTCATGTTTCTCTCTGTAGGATTTAGTCACATAGTGATTTAATAATCATTACTTTCCTTTTCTGCCCAGAATAGTCTGGGTTTCTACCACAAGTGCTTTATGTTATCTCTTAAATTCAGTTTGCAACACTTTCGATCTACATATCCCCACCAAGTACAGGATTTACACAGGTCTTATGTTAAGTAATCTGCATAACTAATCCTAATTTGGATTTACATCTTTCAAAATGATGGACAATTGTGGATTTAATGTAAACCCTTTGACACTTATTTCTCAGTCTATTTTGTCAGCATTTGGCAAATGTTTTTTAGACACATCTATCAAAAGTGCTATCTGTTTGTACATACCAATCAGTAGAGATTTCACTGGTTTGCAGATTAGTGTTTTTCAGACGAACATTAGAACGTTCTGCAAAACGCCTAATTTTACCTTCTATCTTTTTTAGTTGAAAGACATTACTCTTCATTATGCCAAACTTCAATAATTTTCTCTTGAGCCTTTAGAGATGACTACCTCCGCTATTTGTCATTTTCCTCTCAGCTGATTATGTTAAACCTATAAACCACTCTTTCTGTACACCCACTAATCCTTTTATCATCTTTGTTTCCCTTCTTGGGATTCCCTCCAGTCTGTCGTTTTTAATGCTCTGAGGCACACACAACTGTGCAAGGTATTCTCATGTGTGACTAGTCCAAGGTTAGATGGAGTTAGGAATTTTAAACTCCATGGGTAATACAATATTCAGAGTGCAGTGTGCCAGGCAGCTACTCACTGAGATACAAGTGTGCCTCTTCCATGCTTTATCACCCTGCTGAAAGGCATTCTATATATTAAAACATAAAATAACCTCAAACTGCAAGTAGGTATGTAAATATTATGGATGTAACACTAATAAAAGCTACAGGGTAAAATCCTGGCCCTCTGAAATCACAGGATTTTTTCCTCATTATCATCAGTGTGGTCAAGATTGTTTCGTAGGTTTTTACAGCAGAGTCAGCCTTCAGATTTTGTAATCTGTCATTTTCAGTCAATTTGCCAGTACAAAATTCAGTTTGAGTGTAATATATTTATAACACATGGACACAAGTACTCTGAAAGACTCATTAATGAGACTCTTTGCCAAACTCTGATATAAAGGAAATTTATCTGACTGCAAAATTAAATTCCTAGTTCTTGCCTTCATCCCATTGAGATTGACAAAGGAATAACAGGGAACTAATCGAGTTCTTCACAGGAATAGTGGTGGACAGTTGTGACAGTCTGGCATGTATAGCATCCCCCTTCCTTACCCTCAAAAAGTTATTTCACTTCACTATAAGATTTCCTAAGTCATACTTTCACTTTAATTAACTTGGATTTCTTTGTTCTTCTGTTATTGTGATGTTTCTGCTACATCAGTGACTCGGTAATCATTATAATATGCTTCCTCCTTCTTTACTTTCTTCCTTTTTTAATATTTTATTTTTTTTTTCCCCTTCTCCAGAATTTGCAACTATGGTGGCTGAATCATAAAGGCTTTAACCAATGCAAACCCTTCACCCATCCTTCACTGCCCAATTCGAACCACCTTCTGCTGACTGCTTGGGCTCCTGTTTTATTTATTTATGCTATTTTATACTCCAGCTCTGTTCTCTGCAATCCTGCAACTCTGTAATGAATGTGTTGAAAGACACTGTTAAAATAATAAAGGTCACATCAATCTGGGCTTTATTCTCTCTCAGTATCACTTGTTTCTTATTTCATGTAGGCTTGACACACGTTGAGTGAAAATTTCACACACACACACACACACACACACACACACACCACTGATACCCCTGCTTCTTTATCCCTAGCTAGGGTAAAGTGGGAAGAATTTTAAAAAATCATTTGGGATAAAACGTGCATAAAATGAGTCATTCAGTCCAAGTTACAAACTGCGGCAGAACCAATGCGTTATTTTTAAGCCATCCCTACTAGATGGATGCATGCTCATAGCCTGGACAATCTCTGCAATTACCCAACTTCATTTGGCAGTTTGTTCTTTTGACTTAAACAATATTACAGCTAAAATGTATTTCTTAACTGTTAACCTACATCTTTCCTGATGCATGTTTGTGATCCGTAAATTATTTGTGATCAGTACATTATTTGCATTATTTGCTAAATTTGCCTCATGGAGGGGAATTTTGGGATAAAAGAATATCAATTGGTGCCAACCATGCATAGGGATAACTTCATAATCTATCAAAATGGGGTCACTTTTGAAATGCAGGATATGTTTACTAGCAGTGTTACACAACTATCCAGGACAGGAATAATGGACTACTCAAGAGAAACAACATTATGAATTTCAGGAAAGGGGGTACCAAGATTTGGCTGTGACGCTACTGTTGACATTCCCATTGTGAAAACAGTATATCAAAAAAATTGCATCAAAAAACATTTCTTCTAAAACTTTACCAGAAATGTGAATATCTTTCTTTGAGTTACATATAGGAAACTGAGACTTAAGCTAAGGAAGCAACTAGCCAATAGCCTATGACAGAGCCTTTTTTCCCAAATCCTAGTCAGTAACTGAAACCAAGCTACTGCCTTTTTTTTTTTTTTTTAAATATCAAAGATTAAAGGGGAAAAAATCACTTTCAGGCAACATTTTCCCCACATCTTGACAGAATCTTGATTACTATGCAATAAAAAGGAAGGATATTTGCCATTTTCTAACTCTTCCCTGCAGTAATAATACCTTATCTCATTCTGACTATTACTAATTTAGTATTTTAAAAAAAGCTAGGACTGAAACACTGTCACCATCACATTGTACAGAATACCATTCTCTGCCACAGCAATTGCCAATGCCACTTGTGAAGCCAGAAAACACTCCCTAAAGCCATTCTAGATTTTCACTCTATAGTCACTTACAAGGAAAACTTTTTGCTGAAACTGCTGTTCATTCAAAAGAAATCCTCGGGTTTTGCACAATGTATATATGGATGTGAAAAAAATGTATTGATTTTTAAGTATCCAAATAAAGCAAGTGAAAATGGATTGCAATGAAGCAGTTTATTTACTTTTTTCTCGGCAGCTGCTGACCTCAAGTGGTTATAAAGCGTAATTACAAGAGTATACTGGGCTACAGAAAAATACTAGGACTCCAACCACTGAAGTATCACGAATAAAGATCCACGGAATCACAGAATCGACATAAAAATCGTTATATAACCAAAGCCTTTTATATTCTCTATCTTGGAACCTGCAAAGACTTCTATTTTAATACATCTCTGTGTATGGCGTGAAAACTAATTCTATCCAGGGATTTAACAAAAAATAGCACAACAGAACAAATAGCAAATAAACACAGCCACTGAGGAGTCTAAAAGACGATATACAGTACATTATTGGAAATAAAGTATGTTACAAAAACATTAATAGGGATATTTTACTGGCATAAGTCTGAAGACCCCAACGATTCCTGCCTCAGTCTTTCTTCCCATTATTCCCTCAATCCCTCCTGAACAAGCAACACTCGCGGCCTAATTTGGCCTAAAATTTTCCACTACATAGTAACTAGTAAGATTAAAAGAAATATCCTTTTACTTTCAGATGGAAAAAGTTACAATATGGATACCACTTAAAATGGGTACAGAGACCTCCAAAATAGCACCTTCACTTTTCGTGGTAGACAGTACTTGATATTCTAAACAAGAATTAACACCTGACAAGCCATGCATTTATTCAGTTTATTCCAATATGCAACCAGCATACTTAGATGGCCCATGTCATCAAAACTCTTAAAATCTGTTTTAAACCATTATTGTTAACTGTATTTTAAATTCAAAGTTCAAATTTCAATATTTCATGCCTTTACCACTGGAGGAAAAAACAAACAAACAGGTGTCTAATAAAAATACATTTCTGCCTGAACCTAAAATGACTGTTTCATCAATTATTAAACTATTACTTCTTTCTCTACTGATTCCTCAGTGTTTACCTTAGATTCTTATTTCTCCCTCCCACATTGCTTCCAGACCTTCCCCAAATCTTGAAATGTTCTATTTCCAATTAAGAAAAACTCTCAGAATTTTCTTGACTGCTTCTGTTAGGTGGAAGTTACCTAGTGGCGGCTCAAAATGCTGCAAGCTTAAATGCAAAATTTTAAGTTACAGTAAAATATAAAATAAAACATTATATACAATGTATTAAATCATTCACTGTCATATCACTCATTTTAGTGTCATTAAGACTGTCACAAAAACTACAATGAAGGCTGAAGAAAACAGAATTTGCTACAAAATGAAATCAGGTTTTCAGCAGAGCGTGGATTATAACATGCTTGACAAATACAAAAATGTCCACATTACCCTGTGATGTACTATTTCATACAGAAACGTGTTAACTTTCACATGCATAAGCAAAGGAGAGAAATTAAAGTTTCTCTAAGAAACATTTACCTTAATTTTCTTAATTGGCATCTTTCATCATCATCTTTGTCATGAACAGTAAATGTTCCATAATTTTCTCCCCTGTTGTAATGCAGTAGAAATTACAAAAACACCTCCAGCCATCACACCGAAGACAAAATCTTAAATAACCAATATACATTCTTTCATTAGATACATAGCCAACAGTTTGCAGCAAGACACAACTGGGTGATTTAAGATACGTAAATTACGTTTACCCATACAAAAAAGATACTACTTGTTCATACTGACATTATATATTGCTAGGAAAGAAATACAGCTCGCTCTCAGCTGGAGCTCAAAAGAAGAGCCAAATCCTCAAGTCACAGACAAAACATGATTTCCTGACAAATGACACCAAGATTCAACAAAAGAGATTTACACCAACAGACCATCCCCAACTCTTAACATTCTCAGATCACCATTTTACCATTACCAAACCTTTAATCAACAAATTCATAATTGTTTATGCTTTACAGGGTCCTGCCAAGCATTTAATGCAGTTTCATGGATCAGCAATTTTCCACATGCCTTATTTTGGGAATCAATAGACTGGAGGCAATAACACCTGTTCATTTTGGAGAAAGTGAGCTAGAATTCATATTTACAGTCTATCCAATAGTCTTGAGCTCATCACTGCCTAACATCCCATGTTCGCTTCTACTCTTTACTTCGTCAGAGCAAAGCTTGCTCATTTGCTTCTTTTGCCTTTTCTTGCCTTTCTGAGATGCATCTTTCGGGGGAATGTAAGAATGCTTTT
>VXAL01014433.1:49868-81121 GCA_013399475.1 Chauna torquata | reverse complement strand
TTTCTATAGTTTCTAAACACTTTTGAAGATCAGAAATATAGTTCACACTCTCCCTTCCAGCAACACACAGTTTTAACAAAGCCTCTGTGCTACAGTATCTAAACATTGACAATATTCCATCTGAAACAGTTAATAGTTACTGTTACAGAAATAAAATTACAGCATTTCACAATATTTTAGACAAGTTCTGCCTCAACAAAATAATTCAACACCAAAGATTATGAATTTACACAAGGTTTACTGAAGACAGAAATTAGCCCACACGATTGTTACTAATGAGCATAAAGCACAAAAGAAGATCATTTGACTTCAAAATCCCAGGTGGAGATTCAGGTGATCAGTGGATAGAGAACATTTTTATTTATAAATCAATTGCAAATGAAAGAGAAATTTTGTAGCATACATTAACCCATCAAAATCAAGCTGTGATTAAAGCCTCTGCTGATGTTCTTGTGCTGACACCACCCAGAAACCATGGGTAACACATAGAAGAACACAGACTTTAGCGCATGCAAGTGATTAGAATACCTCCTCTATGTCCTGGACTCTCTCATTGCTAAGGTGCGCCTGAACCTGAGCTGCTGCACAACCATACCTTCATTCTGAAAGTATTTTGGCAGATTCTCTTTTCCAAAGAGAAACACACTTTAGAAATCCCCAAACTTGCTACAGCTCCAACATCTAAAACAACTTTTCTGCTAAGTAAGTGAGAGCAAACCAAAATGCTTCTAAAGGGGCTTAGCTGTGCTAATGAGAGATCAGTTGTCAAAACCTTCCCAGATCGTAGGATGTTCCAGTGTGGGACAATTACATCACAAGGGAGGAGGTACATTTCTGGTTTGTGCTCTCTGGGTTAATAAAATAACAAGGCTTAACAAAGCTTGATACAGTTTTAAAGGCAGAAATTAATACATACACAAATACTAGAGTCACTTCTCCAGCTGCCAGACAAATAGAAGGAACCGCAGTAGCTACAATAATATAATAATACAATAATATAAGGATCTAAACAAAAAGCTGGAGGGCACTTAACTAGGCTATGGAACATGTAGCTAGAAAAGATATTTTTTCATAAATTTATTTAGTCTTCCATCTAGGAAAATCTAAGTGAAGGGATCCTATCAGCGCTTGAATCAGAATGGCCAACTCTTATTACAATGATTTTTACTTCTAGGGGCTACTGAGCCTTGAGCCATTAACGGCTCATGTACAAAAATACAGTTGGTTTCACTGGTGGTACAGTGGTACAACACCGGCATTAACAAACCGATACTCAGGCCTTCAGGTGGTAAGAATACAGTAACTACCTACTAATTCCAACTTTGCCACTGTGGAGCTTCAAGACAGGTGAAAAAGAAATGGAGAAACGGAGGTCAAATGTCTAACAGTTAGGCTTTACTGGAGGGATAGGCTATGGGTTGCTGAAAAGCCAAATGGTTCAGAGTCATTTTAGGTTTNCAAACTTCACTTCCAGTAACTTCACAATGCATGCAGTTTAAAAATAATCTATCACTAGATACTAAAATATATAGGTAATAGCAAAGTATCAAGCACTTATTACTGCTCTAATATAGAGACAAACCAAAATTATGTGGCTGTGCTAATTTTAGGCTTCTTTCTGGAGATGAATGAAGATTTTCTGTCTTAAAACATTTGCATTCCACCCCCCTTCTTAAAGTAATTTTCAATTTTGCTGGATACAGCACAACTGCATCCAGTCTTTCAGCTGCAATGGGTTGTTGAAATTGAGCTATTGCCCAGCACCTGCTCTTAGTCAGACAGCTCAAATCAGAGGTTAGGGGAAAAAATAAAGATTTTATGTAATTGTAATGCAAGTCTCCTTTTAGCTTTGCTGCAGTCAGTGTTCAATTATGTTCTGTAACAACCTCCATTACTAGAGCCAGTGTTTTTCTATTCCTCCGTGCATGCATTAACTTTCTTGTTCACACGTGATAGCCTTCTTAGTAAAGCAGAGGAGTCTTAAGAGACATTTGCCCATAAATTTAACGAATCTACATCTTTTTTTGCCTGCTGAGGATCCTAGTGTTCAAGTGTATCTTCATTCTGAATGCTCCAAAGGAAGATAACTGGTATAATGTAACTTAAATTATTTCTCACTGAAGGCCTGATAGGTCAAAATTAACCTAAAATTTCATCTAGTCTACAGAATACAAAACACAAAGCAGATAAAAATGAAGGGCTCCTCATGTAAATTTTTTTTCCTGGATGTATCCTATTTTTACAAGCTCAGGATCCTACTCATTCAGAATTTTTATTAGTTCACTCTGTAGCCCAGATGTTTAAGACCATCAGAAGCAGGAACCAAGGCTCTACTTCTGTAGGAGGAAAGTGACGAAGGGTTCATCTAGCAAGGCTCAACAACAAATGGAAAGGAAGTAGCTGGTGTGAACAGCTATGGGAGTCCGGGAGGGAGAGCCTTGCTGTTGAAGTAGGAGAGAGCAACAAAATATGTATGGAGAGAGAAAGCTCTAAGATAGCGGCCAGAGGGTGAACAACACAGAAATTCAGGGTCTGGGACTTGGGGAGATGGAAAGCCAGAGCAGGAAGGACTGGAGATGATTAGAAAGAGGATTTGAAAAGCTTAGAGCAGGAGAGGTTTATTATAATATAAACACATTGTAATAAATTGACCTTGAAAAGAAAGGACATGGATAGCGTGGAAAAGTTCATGCCTAAAAATTAACCTTTTAGACAAGAGGGGATGATAGAAAACAGAGTACTGTGGTCTCTCGAAATTTTTTAGGAATCTCAAGTATTTTTCTTCTCCATCCCCCATTAAAGCTCCAGCTCCTGGAGTCACATGGCTGACTCAGTTTTCAGCAAAGGCAAAAAAAAATCTAGCTGTCATGGCGGCAGAGAAAACCTTGAAAATTCAAACCCTAAAAACTTAAGCACAATACAAAACAAAACATCACCATTTATTTTTTATTAAATCTCAAGATTTGAATGTAGTTCGTCTTATAGGTTTTAATGTAGAAAGTAGCATTAGTATAAACCTAGCAGCTGCCTTCTAAGCACGGACAGCAGCCAGAGGTCCCAGAAAAGACTCCCAGCCGATACCATAGTTGTCATCACCACATAACGAATACTGGAATTAAGGGTAGCTCATTTGAGGATGTCATATACTCATATGTTCTGAATTCTACAGCCCCTTCATCACAATGCAAAGGCATCCTCAGTGCTCACTTCCCAGCATTGAATCACCCTAAGCACAACTCTGCGTGAAAGAGAACAGCAAAGACTGCTCCAGTAAGAGCGTACTGAGATGTGAGAAAGGTTCAGGCCACACGCAAGGCCACAGTAAGTCCTCAGTCTGTCACAGACATACCCCCCATTAAGAGAGAGATCTAAACTACATGAAGACTTCTGTATGAGGCTTTGGATCCCAAATCAACTGCTCACATCTAATGCTTTGGGGTATACTGCTAAAAACTACATAAAGATTTAGGTTTTGTTCCCAGCAATTTTCCTAGCTTTACTATTTTTCAGTGCAATCTGATACTGAACCGTGACTCTGATTTTCCTATCTACTATATGCAAGAGCAAACAAATAAGAAAGATTCAAGCTGAAATTTTTCCAGACATATTCAGAAAAATTGTTCCCGAATATCCTTGTGGATTTTAACGTATCCCAGAGAAATCTGTCCCTTGTTACATAATCATCGGAGAGGACAAAACAGTTACAATTAGCATACTCAAACCAAGTTTATAGCCTTGTAGAGATACCTAATCTACATATAACAATTTACCACTTTTCATTGATGCTACAACCACCATTCATTTCCGACTTCCACTTTCCCAATGTAGTACATCAGAAATAAATGACGGGTATGCCAGATCAGTCAGAAGCACTGTTGTAGCTGCCAACGAATCCTTTGGCTGATTCCACCATTTCATAATCATCTTAAATTTCAGTCTACCGAGCCTCAGACAGAAAGTATTCATATCCATGTCTCAGTCCCTACCACAAAAGAGCAAGAGCAGAAGACCTGGAATTATAATGCTGTTATCAACAGTGTTCTAGAAAGCATCCAAATTCATACTTCTGTGCTAATAGCCTCACTCTGAAGAAAAGAAACAAAAGGTAATTTTGGGGGATGCCAAATGAAGTAGCCCCCAAAACCAGACAAAGTTTCTATTTCTTATACTATCTGGAGAAAGCGTAAAGAAATAAAATTTACACATCAGTTCTTGCAGTTTTCAAAGCTCTCCAGACATATCACTAAATACTCACAGCCAATGCTGAAAGAACCTATACAGATTAAGAGCCACATGAACTCTGAGTATCCACCTATTTTCAAGGTATTTCTGATGCTGTTTTGTCACAGTTTCTTTTTAGTAACATAAGATTTAAAAAAGAACAGATGAGATGGTTTGTATTCAAGTGATTTCTTACATAAAGATCTTTTAATTCCTTTTCTCAACATTAAAGCCCTCCTGAGAAGCACTGCTGACTCCAAGGATAGCTACATTAGTTCCTCAGTATCCTTTATTAGGCAGCACATTCAAGTTACAGGTTGTAACCTACTTAACCCAGAACATAACCAGAGTCTTTGAATTTGAAATACAAAAACAAGTCCTAGGAATAGTAGTGAGCTCTCCCTCACCAAAAATCACTTTTTAACAGGTGTATGTTGTGAAGGAGACAGTGAATTGTTCGGTGCCCTACAGAACTGGAAGCCAAAACCATGTATCAGTCTAAAACACCATATGACCTTGGTTTAATCCTCATTGTAAACCTTACCTTACCTTGCTTCTGCCATTCCTTGCCACTCCTACTGGAGCTGCAGTGCTACCACAACTGCTTTCTGGAGCCTGATGAACTGCAAACCGCACATGGACATGTGTGGTTTATCTGCTGTTTTGTGACCATCGCCTAAAGGAACGTGACTTCAAATTTCAGGGTCCTGTGGCTACCAGGACAACTGAACCTGCTCACGTTGGACAAGGGGCACTTCCCACTCATAGGAATCTTGTTGTATTTGATAAAGAAATGAAATGTGAATAAAGGAGTGCTCTACTTCTCTTTAGCTATTAAGTACAGAATTTAACTTAATCAATACTTCTCCGGGGTAAGGACTTCATCCTGTGCTGTTTTTTGTTTTAAACCTGCGGGGTTTCTTTCCCCCTCCCTCTTCTTCACGTATTCAAGATGAGAGAAGCTTCAGTGAGCACTGATACCAGTATTCCAATTTATTCAGCAGCAACCCCTGTGGACTGCTAACAGCAGAATGCAATTCTGCTTAGACTACAAAGTGTAGATAAGTAATTTGAACCTTAATCTATCACTGTCAACATAGGTAAGAGAAGAACGATGAGCTATGAGAAATCAGGCAGAGGAAAAGATTGAGATTGAAAAAAAAAGTATGGGGCAAAAGGATAGCTGAAATAAAGAGAGGGTACAAGTCCATTAAGAGCTGTACACACAAGTGCATACGGAGGTAAGTAGGAAACGAGGGAATGGGACAAAGGACCATGGTGCTCAGAGAAAAGTAGCAAACAGGAAAAAGGACAGCCAGGTTCTAAGCAGAATTTTTCAACAGCAATAATGATTTCACTTCCAACATAATCTATGCTTTCTATTACGCTGATCCCAGTGTAAAAGAGTAGAGACATTTGAGACCTCAGTAAATGTTGGCGGTTGCTACCACATTACAGCCGCGATCAATAAATCTCAAGTACATCATCATGAAGCCTCAAAGCCTTCGCATACAAACCTGTCAGTAAACTGGGACAATATTACAAATAGGCAAAGGATAATGCAAAGATTGCAAAAACAGAACAACACACAGATGAGCAGATTTCCTGGAGGATGGAGTGGATGGCAAATAACATGAAAAAGGAGGTAAACTATTTAGATGTATGTGACAGAGAACATCGATAAAAGCACATCTGTCTTATGTGGAGTATTCAGGGATGGACAAGAAAACATGGAAGGCAATGGTCAGACCTGGGATTCTTTTGCTGTTAAAGGAACCCCCAGTACTGACCACAATGCTACACTTCTCTACAGTCCTCACCTACAATTAAAGTCTCTGCCCACCACAGACTGGAGAACTCCTTCTTATACCCTCATCGCGGAAAGGATTATTTTCATTTGCATATAGCAGACTTCCTATATGTACTTACTATTATTAATCTGCTATTTGCTTGTCTGACTAGATGTCTGGCAAACATGCCGGGGTCCCAAACATGTAAAATGGGTCACTCCAGCTAGAAAAGACCAAAAACGTCGCCTTCTAAACTGGCACTACTCTGAGGTCAAAAGAAAAACAGAAAAAAAATTAACAAAAAAAATATTTTCAACCAACTCCACTCTTCGCATAGCCCCTCTCATAACCGAAACACAGGTGCACAGCGGCCGGGAGCGGCGCGAGGCCCGCGGCCGTTAGGCGCACGCGCGGGGCACCCCGGGACATGGGGACTACTGAAGGGGAGCGCGTGGCCACGCGCATGCGCGGGAAGGGGGCTCAGCCGGGCGTGCAGGTGAGGGCGCTCCTGCACGGAAGGTCCCATTCCTTGGGAAGGGGGTAGGCGGCAAACGGAGGCTTCTCTTCGTCGTTCTCACTTGTGTGTTCCCTCCCTGATGCTGCCACACCACTGTTCTATAGCTTTCTGCCCGTAACTTTCTTTCTTTCTTTCTTTCTTTTCTCCAGTGGATTAATTTCGGCTACGTGGTACGGTCCACTGTGTTCTACCCAATAACAAGCCGGCCCCCGTAGCGTAGCTAGTTGCTAGGCAGAAACTACCCCGTTGCCGCCGTACCACATCGGCACCGCCCGCTGAGCGCTCTGCCCCGTCTTAGCCCCAAGAAGGGGCGGGGAGTCGGGTTTGAATGACAGGACGCTTGGAGGGCGGGAAAAGACACGAAAACCAATAATAACTCTTGGTAGCCTTGANGCCTTCCCCCGGGCCGGGGCGATGGTGAAGCTCGCCGCCAAGTGCCTGCTGGCAGGTGAGTCTGGCCCCTCCGGCCCCGTCTGCCCCGCTGGGACAGCCGGCCCCCTCAGCGAGGGGGGAGCCCCAGGAGGGGGGGGTGGAGGCGGCCCGTTGGCTTCGCGGGCCTGGTCGTGGGAGGCAAAGAGGTGACAGGCCACGGGTGGGACCTCTCTGGAGCGAAGCTGTGGAAATGCCCGTCGTTATTGCCTCCCCCGTTCACATACGGAGTTGTGTTCTGGGAGGGTGTGAAATGCAGTCAGATGGGCTGAGGAAGGGCAGGATTGGAGGGAAACAAACAAACAAACAACAAAAAAAGAGCCTTTCTACAGTGTGGAAAGGTGGCCTGAGGGTGGGGAAAGAGTGAAAGGGAAAGGATGGGCAGCTGAGGCCTGCCTCACACAGGAGGATCCTGTTGTGCTGGAGAAAAAACTCGTGTCAGAAATGGGGATGATTGCTAGAGTGTGATGGAAAGGCAGCCTCAGCGAAGAGGAGGACAAAGCATGCACACTTTGCCGAGGCTTCTTTTTCCCCAAGCGAACTAGAGGTTAACCTGAAAAAAAGTGAGGTGAAGACACTGGTTTATTTAGTCAGGATGGATTACGGAGGTGCTGAAAGTGAATACAGCTGCCTGTTAACACTGCAGGAAGAAAACATCCTTTTTTTTTGACTCTGTCTTCATTGAAGCTCTGTGCAGTCTGAGCCAGAAGCACAAAAAGAGAAAACCTTTGTGTGCAGGCAGCTCTCATTTTAACTCTTTGCTCCAAACCTGTATTCTTTCATCCAGAATAAAACCTTTGCCTTTTTTTTCTTTTTTTCTTTTTCCTAAGAAGCAACTAACCATCAACTTGCACAAAGCCAGGGGCAAGCTTTGGCAAATGCAAAACAGTTATTCTCCTTTTGCCTCTGTTGACGGTTACTGTGGATGCCACGAGCATCTTGCCTGTCTTCTAGAATTGAAACTTGCGCATCGTTTCCGATTTGGAAGTTTCCGGGTCCCAGTATATAGGCTTTGCTTAAGTCTTGCAAGTTTTGTTGTTTAATGTTACCAAAGGCCAATTCCATGACAATTCTAAATTCTCATAGGTTTTCTTTGGATTACCCAGCTATGTGCTTAATCCTGATTGGGTTTGGAGCTGCCTTTTCAATTCTGTTCACAATGCAAACAACAGAAATGTCCTATTCCATATGCAGTGCTCCTAAGTACTAAGATAATATCCATATATTAATAAAAATAATAAATTAATGTAGCAGACCAGGCAAAACTTCTTTCTTCCAGAAGAGATGACTGTAATGAAAGGGATATAAGAGAAGAGTAATCACCATAACCTAAAGGGAACAAGAGAATGCAATTTCATCGGTAGGAGCGAAAACATCAGAGGTGGATCAAGAAACTCTTGTGTACCTGAGGAAACGATTGTGAAGAATGGAGTGGCTCACAGTATTGGGAGCTGCACGGAGGTCAAGGAGAACAGCAGGAGGGAAAGGGCTTTTATTAGCAAAAGAGAGACTATTAGCTTGACAATAGAAAGTGATTCCTGTGTTATTTCAAGGGTAATATACAGACACACAGCCAAAGATATTGTTGTTTGAGCTTACTGTGGAGACACTATGAAAGGGTTTTCTTTGTAAAAAGATACTTGTCGGTAGTAGGCATTTTAGAGAGATGCTACTGTTTCTGGCAGAATACCAGAAATATGGAGGGAGTAAATACTGTGGGATGCAGCACTTGCAGATGAGACCAAACTAAATGACAAGGGCAAGGAAACTTACTTTGAGAAAGAAGTGTAATGATGTAATGGGCTAAAAGGATAGCAAAGAAGAATAAAAGAGAAAAAACAACTGAGGCTGTCAAATTAAAGAAAAGCAACGTGTTAGGTAAGAATTTGCACTGGGTGATGAAAATAAAAGCAGCTTGCGCAATTTGGAGCAATGTATGCTTCTCTATCTCATTTTACAATGACAGATCTAATTGTCTATTGAAATACAGAATAGCTTCCACCCAGAACAGAGTGTTGTCTTCAGCACAAGCTTGAACTGATCAGGGAACAAACAGGCTGATTTACCAGATTTTCCTGTCTAAATATTATGAGCCCAACTCAGCAGCTCAAAGTAAGCAAGCATGCTAAAAATGTTTAAACAAGAACTGTATTTGGTTAATGCATCTAGGAGCAATTGTCAAGATCCAAAAAACACTCCATCCTCTAAAATATCATGCGAGAAGATCGCTTTCCCAATCTCCTTCAAAATGCCATCTAGAAAGCTGTAGTAGGGTCAAAATCTACCCATTCTGGGTTTATTAGCAACATAACTTAGAAGATTTGTATTCCAGGCTTGGTTGTCATGAATGTTCCTTTTAGGATAAAGCTAGAACACTGAGATATTTAATTCCTAGTTTCTGTCCCATTGAACTATCCTGGCTGGTGAAAGGATATCCGAGCCCTCAGGGAATATTGTTAACTCTTTGTTTTGCTAAGATTATGTTATGTTTCATGGAATGATTTGGGCGTACATGAATTCTGCAGTTCTCTGCCATTGCTTTGGGTCTTATGGAGTATTGTAACAGCAGCCCAAAGCAGGGCAGCTCTCAGGTTTGCCCAAAGTGTTATGCAAACCTCACCAGTAAGCCTTGGCTCTAGAAGAGCAAAAACTAGAGCCCCTTGGTTTGTCTTCCATACAGGGATGAATCAGCAGGCTCTTTCTCTCCAGCCAAGTGACATTTGCTTCTGTTATGCCCAGGATGCAACTAATGAGCCACCAGCAGCATTGAGTCAGCAAGAGTTGCTCACTTAGCAGGGTCAGCAAGAAGAGTTCATTGAGGAATGTTACCAGCTTAAACAGCTTTGTAGTATATAAATGACCTGTCTGTCCCTTAAACTCAGTATATAACAAGGATTTGAATTTGTGGAACTGTGTATTCTAAGGAGAGAAAACAGCCTGTGCAGCCTAGTCTCCTGTATCCTGTTGTGTTTTTATCTGTATGATACCATATCTGGAAAATTTGAGTTCTTAAGTAAAGGCTGTGGGGTAGATATAAATTGTAGAACAAACAGCAATTCAACCCTGATCTGGGAACCCTTAACTGTTATTTATAGAGCAGAAATCTGATATGAGCATCAATATGCATAATGGCAATATTCATTTCATCACATAGGTAGTACCTTTTAGATTATTTCATGCTTCTTGTGACAGTTACCTTGCCTGTATTCAGAGTTGCAGCATCCAAGGTCTTATGGCATAAGATATGAACTGAACTGAGGGAAAATAAGATTCTCTAAGATGAAACAAAAAAAAATTTTTCTTTGGTTTTGCAGGTGATCCAGCTGTGGGGAAGAGTGCTTTAGCCCAGATGTTCCGCAATGATGGGGCTCATTTTCAGAAGAACTACACACTGGTAAGGATAAATGACACAACAGGCTCAAATTGCTATCCAACCTCTTTCCTAAGTTACATGAAAGAAATAAGAAGCTCTAGAACAAAATAAATAATGTGTTTTTAAGTTGAGGCATTCAAGGTGGGTCTTACATGTTTTCTTTCTCTTACACCTTAGATTCTGAAGAGAAACCATTTAATGTTCTGTAAGTCTTTACATTACGTGGGTGCTGCTTTTGAAGCAATGCAGAGTAAATTAGTTAATTTTTATAATTTTCCTGCTGAACCAATATTTTCACAAGCTTTTGAGGTGTGAGAGATTTTTCCCCTTTAGGGAATGCTTTATGAAAAAACATTGCTGAAGGAGAAAGCTCTTAATTCCAACTATTAAACGTGCATGTGGACAGTGTGCTTATCACTATGCAAACATGAAGATGTGCTGCACAGCCCCAAGATAATTATAATCTACAGAAACTGTTCCCAGATGAAGAGGATACAGTTTGCAGTCTTTCAATGAGGGAATCAATGGTGATGACTAATCAGAAGCAGGATAAAAATAAAAGTAAATATAAGTAAAGTAAAAAAAGGAAAATATGAGTGCGGGGGGGTGGGGGTGGGGGAACTAAAATGTGTTTATTCATTGGAATAAGGATGGAAACCAGAAGTTAAGGATAGAAATAGAAAAAACAAACAAGCTACAAAGGAGAATGAGATAAAAGGTGGAAGAGGCACAAATAACCTCAGTCCCATATGTTAGCTGATCACATGGTTGGTG
Organism: Chauna torquata; assembly: GCA_013399475.1. Classification (NCBI taxonomy): domain Eukaryota; kingdom Metazoa; phylum Chordata; class Aves; order Anseriformes; family Anhimidae; genus Chauna; species Chauna torquata. Next base: position 70,017 of record VXAL01014433.1, on the reverse strand, counting down.
CAAAATGTTCTAAGGCGTGCTTTAGAGCAGCAATGTGACAGTGAATGTAGCTCCGCAGATTTCAGCTAATACCCTAGTATACAAGCAAAGCTCTGGACATTGGTGCTTCTGCATCTTTTTTTTTTTCCCCCATCTGAGCAAATCTACGCAGCTCTGACATGTAAGTAGGACTATGTTACGAGAGCTACGAGGAGCGTTGCGGAGTTCCCAGCAGTCTATTTGATGGAATTTCACAAGAATTGCCTCAATCCAATGCATAGTTGGTATGCAGTCGGACAGGCTCTTAAAAACTCTTCTGATCCTTGTTTTCATGATTCTTCTTGACAGACAACGGGCATTGAACTGTTGGTGAAGGCTGTATCAGTTCCAGAGACAAGTGATAGTGTGGTGAGTTTGTCTGTCAGAAAGAGACATCCGGAGCTCAAGCCTCACTTTCTATCTCATTCTGGCAGAAGATGGCACTGCATGTTCATAAGGCCGTTAAGTTGCATTAAGGAAATGAGGCTGGTCGTATACAATTGCTGATACTCTAGAGTTAGCTTAATCTTCAAATATGTTTTACATAGTTGTATCCAACAGGACATCTTAAACCAAAGCTGTTGCCAGCATTGTTAGGTTTCTGTTCTGTCTTTCAGGACACTCAGGTTTAGTTCATGTTGGAAGTTGAAACTTGTGTGTTCTTTTTCTTTAATGCCCTGTACTCCCACTGCTGGGATGTGGACGTGTACGTCATTTTATGTAAATAGTGCAGGTTAGGTTCTCACTGTCCCACTCCACGTACTCTGTTTCCAGTAGGGGTAGAAACCATACCTGGGGCCCTGGAGGCAGCCCTTTTGTCGTTTATACATGAAATACGGCCGTTTCTTTTCTCATACTGTCTGAACTTGGGCTATGCTCAGTGCAGGGAGCTTATCTCTTAGGGACATGAGACTGCTGTACAGAGCAAAATGCAGGAATGACAAGTTCCAGAATTTACTTTCAAAACCTTTCTCTGTGCTGCAGTATTCCTGGCAAGAGCCTTCTTTCTGCTTCTGCTTTCAGGAATTCTTCATTTTTGACTCTGCAGGAAAAGATCTATTTTCTGAGATGCTGGAGAAACTGGTAAGTATTATGTAACAGTCCTCTTCTTCCAAAGGAGTGCTCTTGCTTTGAGGATCTGAACTCCCCGGTCTTACAGATATAGCAGACTTTGTCTTTAGCGTAAATGGGAGCAATTACCTCAGTTGCCAATGCTTCCTGTTCTACCTCTCTGAAACTTGTAAAAGTGCTAGAAGAAATACTTTTGAGAGGAAGGAAGGCAGATAATCCTTCAGTTTTCTAACAAAAGAAATAGGGATGTTTAACTGAAAAAAATAGCTGTATGCTGTTGGTTAAAGTTATTTTTATTTCTTAGAAAAACATCTGTTTTGCTGCTACTCCAGCAGTGGATTTTTTTTGTGTTATAGGGATGTATTTGATGCAACAGGACACATTCTTGTCCTTGAGCATAATACAGCACTTGATTTTTTTTTTTTCTTTTTCCTTCACCCATTCCTGTCCTTACCTGTACAGTTCTTCGTTTTGAAAGGTAGGATCAATTAATTGATGTGAAGTTTCATAAGATGACTAGGTCAACCTAATGGTTCATTGCTTTACAAGAGGCAGTTCCACTGTTGCCCTCGCACCAGGTTTGGTTTGCAAGGGACCCCTCTGCAAGCTGACTCAGCTTCTCAAGCTGGCAGAAAAGCTTTCTAACTTTTTTCTCTAGGATTAATTTTGTGCTGATTCAGCATGAAGAATCAGCTTCCCCAGGGATCAAATGAGTGCCAGAGCTGGTACAAGTAAAGGAGCAGGACCATACAGACAGGAATGGGGAAGGAAAGCAAGACCACCTGTCTCAGTGCCAGCTGTCCATTTAATCAGCTTAACAGAGATGTGAAACCTCAGCCCAGGCATAGGGTTCCTGTATGTTAGGCTTTTTATTTTTGTCTTAGCATCTGTGTTTGCCATGCAGATTCAGGCTGGCTATTGACCACATCAGTCTCATTACAGCTGACAATGTTCCTTTCTTGCTGTGCAGTGGGAGCAACCAAATGTCCTGTGCCTTGTGTATGATGTCACTAATGAGCAATCTTTCAACAACTGTGCCAAGTGGCTGGAGAAGCTGAGGGCTCAAGCAGTTGGCATGCACATCCCAGGTAAGAAATGGGTGAGATTCTTGTTATCTGCTCCCCTCTTGTATGGCAGCAGTTGTTCCTGTTGAGATGTGGTATAGAATGTTTATTTTAAGGCAGGTGCAGGCGTGGCGTCCTCCAACTCATCTGCTTTTGTCACAACTCAGATAAGACATGAAAATGTTTCAAATGATTCTTTTGTGGAACCTTTTCTAGATAGTTGTAGATTGTTATCCCTGCCTCCGACTTTTTCAGATACTTCTACAAATGTTCCAATATTTATTGCTGACAAATCATAATTTCTGGGTTGTTGTTTTTCGTTTGTTTGGTTGGTTTTTGTTGTTGTTGTTTTTTTTTCTGTAGGTGTCTTAGTGGGGAACAAAACAGATCTAGTTGGTCGTCGAGTTGTGGAGCAGAAACAAGCACAGGAGTGGGCTGACAAACATGGCCTGGAATACTGTGAGGTGTCAGTGGTGAGTATCTGCTCCTTTCACCATCTGTGAAAGTGGGTGTTTGTGAAGTTGTCTTCTCTTTCAGGTGAGGAAAGATAATTGGGGGCTCAGTTCCGCTTATTTGTCCTCTAACTCACACTCAGTTTTAATCTGTCTTTTGTGAAGCTGTTGGAGCATAAATCATAAAAGGCTTATCCCATCTGTCATTCACAACTTTCTTGTCTCTTTACAGAAGGAGATGAAAAATTTTGAGACCCCTTTCCACATCCTGGCAAAGTCATTCCACCAACTGTACAAAGAGAAAGTGGAAACCTTTCACTCACTAGCTTGAGGGCCATGACTGGGAACGACTTAATTAGCTTATAAGCTTCTTCTAGTGCCCAGAATCTTGCAGATTGGAGTACAGAGAGAAGAAAAGAGATGAGATTTTTGCTCCTTTATGGTCATCTTCTGGTAATTAAAAATAAACTAGAAATAAGCAAGTGGAAAAATATTCTTTTGGAATTGCTACCTCAGCATTCCTTTCATGTCCTCTGACTTGGTTCTCTGTTCACTGGAAGTCAGTAAGGTTGGAGGAAGCGGGGGGTAAAAGTGGGAGGGCAGAATGGAAATTGCCAGCTTTTTGCTTTGATAGTGCCTTGTCTCGTGTCTGAACAGACTTCCTGCTGCTACAAACAAGGATGTGGAGGTTTGGAGGTGGAGAGAGGAAGCTGACAGGATATATTTCAACTTAAGCAACCCAGCCTTTGTATATGTGTTGCAGGACAGGACTGATTCGGCCCTACCACTTGAAAAGCATTTTCAGTAGGAAGCCTATGCCCTAAAATTGATATATAGAGACTCAGATGCGTGGGGATTAAGTTGGATTTAGGTGTGCTTCTGGGAGTGCCCAGAGTTTGAGGCCTATTTTAACAGTGTTACCCATATCAGTTGCAGGACTGATAGGCTGATGACTAATACCTTTTTCTAACTTCTAGAATCTGATTCTTTTCTTCAACGAGGCTCACTTTCACTGCCTGGTAGGAGCTGTCTTGCATCTGTACCACTGTCAGTTGGTAACGCAGTGCCCTCTGCTGGCCCCAGGTCACAAGATTTCTGAAGAAGCTTCTTCTGATGAAGCAAGCAGGACTTTACAGTCACATCCAAACTGGCGTATCTGCAAAACGAGGTCATATAGTAAGAATGCCTCTTTTATTCCAGGGACAAGCCTAAGACTTAAAACGAATTATCTTTCCTTCTTCATGCACTTGTTATTTTATGTGGGTTTGTGTCATTTTTCATCTTGTCTGCTGAATTTGGCAATACCATGTTCTCATTAGGTTCAGTTCTCAATCTCTTACTAGAATCAGAGTTGTCTTTGTTGTTAAACTTTCCCTGCCTGTCCTTGAATTTCAGAGCAAAGACCGTGATTCTGATCACACTAGTGGAAACAGGACTCAGGAAACGAAAGACAACCTGGCCAAGTTATTCTGATTCAGCCATATCTGGCTGGAAGTTTCAAATCGGAAAGGGCAAAAACCTAGAGAGAACGCTCTTTTGTGTGGTGCATTGATGTCACATATGTAAGAATCTGTTTGCTAATGCAGTATGTGAAAGCATCCATAGTTACGTACTGCCTTGCAGCTGGGCCTAAGATCGAGGAGTTCAAAACTGTAACCTATCTCATCTCCCAAAATTATGGTCACCTGTCTTGGGCAAGGGAGGCTGATTTTTGTGGAGAACAACCACTGAGGGTTTTTTCAGGCAGGCTTTTCAGGAATCTGTGTTTCGGGACTTTTATACGTATATTTTATAACCATTTTTATGCCCAGTGCTAGGAATATGACTGCAGATATTGTGTCAGAGTTTATGAAACACTTCTAGAATCTGGAATAGCGGCTGGGCTCATTTCACTGGCAACAGTATGTTGATGCTGGGAATTAGCGAGGGAGCATGAATACCAGCTAAAGGGGTTAAGCAGAAGCTGAGCCCACTAGAAAAGACAATGAATAGTTTTTTTATTGATGTTGTTTTTCAGGAAGCCACTTGAAAAAATGAAAACTAGCTGGGAAAGCTCTTACTTCCTCTAAAAAAAAGGAGGACTCCTCCATGGGCTTAGGGTCACTAGAAGACTCACCCTTGTTTCACTTGGATTGGCATCTTACACGGGTTGCCCTGTGAATCCTGGGGAGTGTCTATTTATTTATGTGGGCTGCATAGAAGTTTGTCTGCAGATGCTAGTACCTCTGACTATTAAGAATAAAAAGCTATTTTGGATTCTGTGCTGATCTAGTTAAAGAACTAAAGAAGGTTTGTTTTGATTTGGTAGCTCATTTCCCCCTAGTTCTACTGATGATGTGATTACAACACAAGACAGATATTTTTTCATATTAAAAATATCATGCCAAGTGTGTCTGCCACCTGTGACGTGGTATATGGGGAAGAATGAATGCCTTGGGAATGGGTGATGAAATGAATGCTGCATGATCTTTAACCAGGGAGTTCAGTCTCTCTGCACCAGGAGGACCTCCTATAACTTCAAATAAACAGTCTAAATGCACTAGTAAGATGAAGATTGGTGAACATTGTTTTATTAAATGAACACAAAAGCTGGAGGATCTCATTAAGGGAGTGCTTGCAGTGGTGATTTGTGATTTATAGGGAAGCTGCTTTTGATAGGTTAGTGAGGAAAAATGCATCCCATGCAGGGAAAGATATATTGCCTGAGAGAGGAAATGTATAATCTAATTAACTATCAGTAGGGATTCACCCACTGCCCCTTTCCTCCTTTCCACAGGCCAGGACTAGAATTGGAAAGGTTGTGTCTGAAGCATGTAGCCCAACTTGCTTTTTACAGCACTATTTCAAGCACTAGTGTAGACACAATTTAATGCCCGTCAAAATGGTATGTTTGGCCATAACCATCTCAGTCATCCCAAATGCATTTTAAAAGCATAATATATTGTCCTTCCTGGCTAACGTGCTATATAATACTAGCATGACGCAGGTGCTGCTATTTTCCCAGTTTGTTTGTGACCTTGGTTGTAGAGACTAGTAGTGAAGGGTGAGTGGAGACTATGGCAGCCAGATACAGACAGTCTGGGAAAAATAGTTTTGTGCCTGTGTGAAGGAGTTTGGGATAGTGAGTAGGTGAGCTAGATGAGAAGAACGAGTAAAAGTCTGACGCCATTAGTAACTTTCTCTTATTGTGGCCAGTAACTTGTGGTTGTATCCATAGAGTGAGGATGCTTTTTGCTGCTTATAGCCTTTGCACTTCTCTGAATTACAGACACTGTGGAGGACAGTGGGAGGAAGGCAGAAAGCATGTCTGCTGAACAGGCAGCTTGTTGTCTTCTTACAGCTCCCCTACTTAGTCCAGCTATGCGGTGCTGGAGGTGCTCAGCAGGCATGTTTACAACCCAGAAGATCCCCAGCTCAACCAGAACTGAAATTTCAAAAGAAGAGAGAGGAAACAATCAGGCCTTTAACCATCTTTGAGATACATAGCCCTTTTACCTGCTTGCTTGTTTGATTAAGGGAAAAAAAAAAATCTTTCCTCTTCAGAATCCCTCCTTCTTACCTTTCCTTTGGTCCTCATTTCTCATGTTTCTGCTCCATAGGATCCCTGTTATACTTGTGCCCTGCTTTACATAGCTTGGTACATCACCAGCTGATTTTTTTAAATCCTTCTAATTTCTCCATTAGCTATTCCCAAGGCTACAAGACATTTCATCTTAGAGAGATTAATAGACGAAAGAAAACAAAAGTAGAATTTTTAGTCAAGTTTTCTTGGAAAAATAAACTTTAGGAAGCTGCCTGACATTCTGAAATTTTACTGGAAATTCGTTTTTGTAAAGTTGTCACATTAAAGATGCTTTAATGGTTTTGTTTTGTCTTGCCAGACATATTCTACTGTGGAGTGAAATGCAGGATATAAAATTCCAGAAAGATCAGGTTTTATTGTGGGATTTAATATGAGCTTCAAAGATGATCGTACTGTGATAAGATCTGTTCAGTCTTAACAAAGAAGTGGTCACTGCTGTTCATAATAAAGCATTACATATACTGAAAGGGGGCTGTCAGAACAGTTTCTTGTGGAGATTTGTTCATTTTAGAGACTTAAAACTTAAGAAAGGACATCTTTCAGAAAACTGATCAGATAAATGACACTATTTGGTCCAGGGTTATTTCTGATACAGCTTCAGTGACTTAAAGGGCTGGATTTAGTCTTTTATGCCAATTGACTCCCTTGGGTAAGCTTCATTTCTTTACCTTCTATACATTTTGGACCGATCTGACCTGATAGCAAAAGACACGTGATGTTGTTGAAAATTAAATACTGCCTTGGGGCAGAAGGATAAACTGTGTGGCCTCCTGAGGTCCTCCCAGCAATACTTTCTATAATTCTATTAGATTAAGTGGGGAAAGAAGTAGTGTGGAAAGCACAAAACAGGCTAAGTCATAAACTAGCAATTAAACTGGGAGCTGGGCCGGGCTACAGCAGAAAACGTACAATCTATCCCAATTAAGAGCTGTATCTCAAGAGAAACCAGCAGCCTGACGCAGGTGCTGACAGCGGGGAAAACACTGTATTTCTGTTCCGTAGGCAGCAAATGCTTTATACTGGTGCTTACACAGATCTGTGGGGGTCCATACCCTGCTCAAGACTGTGCTCTGCTTTTAATAATTACTGTATCTATGATGTTCGGGTGGCAACTGCTTGCAGTTGTTGTCTCATCTGCCTGTATAAAGCCAGCAGTGTGATGGCAGATTTCTGCTAGTAGCAGGAAGACATTCCTATTCTTGACGCCATCCGTTATGGGACTCCTTTCTCTCCATGTGTTCTCAGTCTTTCTTTTCCTATCTCATATCCACTTCTTGAGGAGAATAGCCACTTCTGCTCGTTCTTAGCAAGTAATTTTTCCATCTTGCAGATGGTACTCCATGGTCCTGGGGCTAAGAGATTTCTAGGACCTTCTGCAGCAGAGGTGGATTCTGAGCAGGAGCTATTCAAGGGCCATGTTGGCCCCCCCACGTCTCTCTTAGCCTGAGGGCACATCATCTCTCTGCTTCTCGCATCCTATTTTCTCCTCCTGCTGTCATCTTGCCTTGAGAACAATGTCTTCTGTGCCAGTTGCCCTTGGCTCTGTTGACCCGGAACAACAATGCTTGGGAGAGGGAAAAGGGAGAGCTCCTCAGTCTGTAGTCCTTTCAGTGCTCTTAGGTGTTGTGACTCCCTGTCGAAGTCACCTGAGAGATGGGGATGTTGCTCAGTCTAGAGTGTAATTTCCTGGCAGAAGACCCCCAGCAGAGTCCTGGCAGCCTCATCTTGGCTCTTCAGAGCTTGCCGCAGTGTAACTTTCACAGACACTGGCTGTTCTCATTCTGACTTGAAGTTGTGGATTTTTTTTTTTTACTCCTTGGGGGGTCTTTCTCATTCTTCTGTCACAGCTTCACATGTTTTCTCCCCTAGAGCTGTTTGTCAAGAAAAGCCTGGAACTGCTCTCTTTCCTGGTCTCTGAGATCAAATCCAAATTCGGCAATGTTTAAAAAGGAGATGTGACAGACCCTACATGTCAAGCTGGGGTCGGGGATGGGGTCAGTTTGATGAGTTTCCCTCCAGCCAGATACACATCAACTGGAGAAATGTGGAGCCTGTAATGTTTTTGCACGAGTACTGAAAAAATACACAATGTGAGGACCTTAAGTCAGGGGCTGTGAGCAGAATAGGTATATAGGCAGAACTGACTAGCTGCTGTGTCTTGAAGACTGGAAATGCAGGAGCAGTTGGAGAATAGGAGAGTGTGAGAAAGAGTGGGGTCTGTATTCCTTTACGAAGAGCCCACAGGATTTGCTGAGGCAGAGTGGGAGGGTGAGAAATACGAGTAGAAAGACCTAAGGGTTTTCCTGGCTTGTAGAATTATGTGTGGAAATAAAGTGGGAGGAAAAGTAATTTTTGCTTGAGCCATTGAGGGAAAGTGAGGATATGTGATAGTGCTGCAGGTTGGAGAGCAGGTGGCAAGAATAAATAAATGAACATAGATTTTCAGGGCCAAGGTGTCTGGGCCAAGGTCAGTTTGGGGAATTCAGAGCCATGATGAGTAAGGTCAACGGTAGCCATCCGTGTAGGTTCAAGATGTAGGGCCTGCATTAGAGCAAGGCAGGGTGAGTTAGAGTCTGCATGACAGGGTCAGTGCTGGGGTTTGTCAGGGGAATAGTGAGAACCCATGATAAACCTAGGAGTAGTGTGGGGAGGTAAGTACAGCAAGCTGTGATGCTCTGAGGAGCAGTGGCTGAAGTCAGCATATTCAGCTGAGACCAGAAAAAATAAAGCAGGTAGACTACAGACACTATCAGACTAAAACAGTGGAAGAATGTGAAGAGATGTTGGAAATTCAGACTGAGTACAATTTTTCTAAGGGGATTTCTGAGTAGAGGGAAATAGACAAAATTATTATCTGCAAAGCTTTATATTCAAGTATTCTTCATAACAGGAATTAATTCTGTAGTTTCTTTTGCCAGAAACTGGGGTGATACATTTGCTTAAACACTTTTCTTGGGGGGGGGCAACCAACCCATAATATTTATGCATAATTGTGCTGCAGCATCCTGAATACATTATATCCATCCATTCAGAAAATGGAAAGAGAACCTGCACTCCACTTGACCAAGCAGAAGTGACTGCTACAATGTGGGCATTGATATATCACAACGAAAACTGTTCATGACCAATTCATACAGCAGACCTCAACAAAATATCAATATGTAACCTCAAAAAGTAGAAGAATGCAATGTGTATGTGGTCAATGTAAAGCAGGTAGAAATCACCATGTTCATGAATAAAACTAACTACAATTAAAAATGCCTTCAGCTCTGCATGGGAGGAATCTCTTTTCTGTGTTGGTTTCCTTTCTTTGCTTTTGCTAATCTATTTTGATTCTTGCAAAGCGTCACTTAGACTAACAGTTGTGTGTGGCCATTGTGTGCTATTTCTAGGACTTCAGTTTTGTGATGTTGGATGGCTTCAGAGTGGGGACTGAACCAGGAGGTGTTGGAATTGAGGTTGCAGTTGAAGTATCAGGCATAAAATCAGTTTGTAAGGGCAGCAGAACAGAGTGTCTGGGAAAGATGTCTTACAGGGCTAAAATAATGCTTTTCATTGCTGCTGTCAGCAGAAAGGTATCAGGCTGCAAGGAATGGGGAGATGTCAGTGGGGTAGAAATGCTGGTGGGTTTGGAAACAGGTAACGACTGTGTGTTTTTTGGAACTGAGGTAAGTGTAGAGGAAAGGAAGGTGCAAGTCTCTGAATGCAGATGTCGGGGAAGGTAGTGGAGGAGGTAAAGGAGCTTTCTTGGACAGTGTCATGAAAGTGGGAAAGGGCAGGAGGACATTTCTGGTATGGGCACAGGCACAGTAATGCAGCTCTTTCTGTCCTCTCTAGTCTCTGCACCCACTGAGACCTGGGGATATTTCCTTTAAGTGGGCTGAGTCATTGCTGTTGACAGCCCTCCCAGCTAGGACTGCCAGTAGGGTGGCTTTCCCTCTTCACCAAGACAGAAGTGATCCCTGGATGCCATCTGGGTCCACAACCACTGTGATATCTGATTCCTCTACGCTGTCCATGCCTCTTGCCTCTCTCCTCCAAACTGTCCCTGCACATGGAGGTCTGATTGCTGCTTGTAGCCAGACATCCCCACAATTCTGCTACGCTTCCCATGCTAATAGCCCCCCCATTACCTTAAGATTCCTTAGATCCTCCCATGTACTTACCTTTCTGGGGTTATAAACTGATGTCAGGAAAAACACTGGTCCTTCTATCGACTACCACCCTCTCCTCTCCATCTGGTGCTAGGGTAGAGCTTGTGCCCTCTGCAGCTGGCTAATTCCGGCACAAAACTGGACTGGTATGGAGCAGGAGAGCTGTGCCCATGCTGGATGTGTGTCTGTGTGCGGGTGAGGGGCATCCGAGGCAGGCACCCTTTCCTCCTTTTATCAGACTGCTCTCATTTATTATACCATCTGTTTTCCCAGTGCCGGAGATGATGCTGGGGATATGTGACTTGGGGCACTCAGGCAGAAACTGGCCTGCACAAGGCCGGCCATGTGTTTGCCTCCTAGCAATGCAGCGGTCAGCAGCAAATTCTTTGCCACCGCCTCCTCTCAGTATGGGAGAGAGCGAGCGTGGGCCTGGGTGTGTAGGAGACACAAAGAGATGAAAAATGTGAAGGAGGGGGGGAGGCAGGGGAGGGAGATGCACCGGGGTACATGTGTATCAGCTGGAGAGAACTGTGGGAAGGAGGGACAGACAGGCAGATGGGCAGAGTGGGGGAGAAGGAAAAAGGAACGGGTTGTCGGGAGGGAAAGACAGACGGAAGAGCTGGGGCAGGGGGAGACAAAGAAATGGGCTGGCTGGGGGACAGTGAGAGCAAGGCTGCGAAGGAAGGACAGGCTGGCGGATTTGGCCGGTGTGTGGCGGGGAGAGAGATGGATTGTCTGTGGGAGAGGTGTGTCAGCTGGGTACTACAGTAATAGGCAGCTGGATAACTACAGAGATGGAGATAAAGCGATTGCGTGTGTGTGCGTGCGTGTGTTTATATATGCCTGTGTAAGGGGGAGCTGAGTGAATGACAGGGAGGGAGAACGGCCATAAGGAAAGAGGAGAGAGATAAAGCAGAGTTATGAGAAGGAGCAAAAGAGCAAAGCTAAAGATGAACGGTGGGAAAAAGAGAGATGCGGGAAGATGAGGCAGCCCTCGGAGGAAACAGGAACTGGGATTTGGCAGGGGGAGAAGTGGGGGGCTCATATGAAAAGAAAGGAGACCAACAGTGCTAGCACTTGTGTGTTTGGGGCTGAGGTTCTCTTACTGGGACCAGAGAGAGGATGCAGGGCAGAGATCAGAGCACAGCTGCCCAGTACTAACAGGAGGCATTTGCACGGGCGCAGGGCTCGCAGCTGGCGCACAGGGACCCAGTGGACCAGGGAATGTAAATGCCACTGTGCCAGTGCAGGTCGTTTCCTGCCTGCTGAGCTGCAGTGTACCTGAGCATCTGCAACCTGTGGAGTGCCTATTTCCTGTGTACCTGCTTGACTGCTAGGAGCTGTTTAAGATGGCAGGTCAGGCATTTATTTATCACTTTCTTCTCCCTCCTCTTGCCCTTTTTCCTCGCAGTGTACTCCCAATGGAAAAGAAGACATGAAAAAAAACAGTGCCCAAATTCACGAGCGCCTTCTTAATTCTTCCACCTGATGTCATAGATACCACCTCACTTTGCTGCCTGACTCTACCCCCCCCACCGACCATTTCTTTTCTCTTCGGTCCTTTGCTGTCTTTTTTCATCTCCTTCTTTATGTCTTTCTTCAACTTTCTATCATTTTTAATTTTTACTCTTCCCTGTAGCTCCATCCCCCTTTCTCTATTGTGTTCTGCTAGGTTATGTGCCTCCCCTTGTTGTTTCAGCTTATTCCTTCTGGTTGCCCTGTTTCTTTTCTTTTGCTCCTTTTAACCTCTCCTTGATTCCTCCATCTCCTTCTGTCTGTGCCTGTCTGCCTGCTTTCTCTCACTCACTGTCTGTGTCTTTTGAACTGGGTTGTGAATTCTGTTGGCATCAGAGTGGGACAAACTGTAAAACCAAGGTTCCCGGAGGGCCAGGTTGTGATCATTTTATTTTTACAATGTCCTTGGATGTATAAAGGTGTTTGTTTGAGGGGGAGGAGCAGTGCTTGTGCTCCATGTGGGAGAGGAGAGGGGAGTGCAGGCCAGAACGAATGAAGCTTAAAACTAATATAGGTCAGCTGCAGAGAAGAGTCCCAATGGTCTGTGAAACAGAGAAGTGGTTTGCTGCTTCAGACTGGCTACTGGAAAGATGGCAACTGAACAGTTTTATCCAAATGACACGAGCAACCTGTCAAAGAATGCCGTAGTGGTGAGCATGGGAGGAGAGCCAAGCCCTGCACAGCTCATCTCCAGCCCCCTCTACCCCAGGGAATAACCAGCCCGAGTTTCCCTCTTCCTGCCTCTGAGCTGTCTTCTCATGTGTGTGTTCCTCTGCCCCCCACATGGAGGGGGGAGCATGGCTGAGATAGGCCTCCCCGTGCCCCCTGCCAGACCTGCTCACTCGATGAAAGCAGACAACAACAACAGAGCAAACAGACTCGTGAAGCACTGAGGAGAACCGTACCCCCGCACCCTTGGAGGATGTCCTGAGATGTGTGGCCAGCCTCTGCTGGAGTCAGTGCTGCCAAGGAGCCCCACACAGCCAGCAGAGAGACGTCACCAAGGCTCTGAGCCTGGCCTGGTTGAGCTGGAAGAGCCGAGTGCTCTCCCTGGCACTGCTGGGAATTGATTTGCTCCGCATAAGAGTCCTCACTTGCCGTGATTTGCCACAGTATGTGTAAACTCTGCTTTCAGACCTTTCCCAGAAATTTTCACAAGTGGTTAGTAGCTGCAGTGAATGACAGAAAGTGGCAAATCCTGACGAGGCCAGCATTTGGCCTTGGAACTTCTGATTTCATTTCTATTAAGAATTTTGTTGTTATGGGAGTTAATCTGCTAAAATGACATCTTGATATCAAAACAGACATCCAGATTTTCAGAGGTATTTGGAGCCTCTGCATCTCTGTAAAATCAACGTGAGATGCTGACTGCTCAGCACAACTGAAAATCAGGACAGTTCTTCAGTGTCTAAACATGGAATTAGAAGCCTAAATAGACATATGTATTTTGCTTTCTTTTTAAAATAGGCCTCCATTCCCAAGGCGGGGAATGTCACCTCTCTGCAACTTCTGCCCATGATATACTCTTCTGCGCGTCACCATAATGCTCCAGTCTAGCATCCGACTGGCTTAATCCAATGTGTTTAGCCTCCTTCTTCTGTAGGAATTCACACTGCAGCTCCTAAACCATTACGATGGTAATACAAAACCGAATCCTAGGAATTCATACAATGGCTCTGTGGCTACAATACACCAGCTGGCTTTCTCTGAAACAGTGTCTAAAGTATACGTACATGTCATGAGATGCCTCCCTGACTATGCGAGACCACAGAAACAAACCCGCCCATTAAAATCATTAGCCTGTTATCATTTATATCAGTGGGACCTGGTGATTTTGAATTTTCTAAGGTTCCTCGCTCACAGAGCTCCTGATTAGGTGTTGGGATACATGCTTCTCTTGATCCGTCCCTCTGGAAAGTCAGGGGGACAGCACAACCTAGCCCAGAGGCTAACCATTTCTCTTATTTTCCTTAGGGTGTTCCTTCTAGAGTCTCTTTTAACCCTGATTTATTACTGAGCATCAGAGAAATTAGAAGTTCAATATTCCATCCCTGATACCCTAAGCTATCTGACAGAAGAAGAGCCAGGGATGTCCTGAAGCAGACAGATGGGTACATAGCTGCTTTGCAGAAGGGTTACCTGCGGCACTACCACCGGGCCTAGGAGAGCAAGTCTGCCCCATAGAGCAAGCCTCAGCGATGCCTCAGCGGCCGCTGAGGACCAGACGGCAAAACCTGGTGTTCAGGCTGGATTGTGTCTTTAAATGCTTATACTGAATAGACGAGACAGCACAGGATCCTCTTCTCTGTCCTCATCTGTGCCCTTTACACTGGAAGAAAGTCTGATCTCACGGAATATTGATCAGGGTCAACACGAAGCATCCTCACTGTAGGCCTCACTTTCCTCCAGCATTTATCACTGTCCTGATGTTTCCAGGAAGCTTCTGAAAACCTTCAATTCAGAAAAAAGAAAACTTCTCTCTCTTGCCTTATTCTTTACAATTCTCTTCTCTGTTTACTGCTGTGTTTACATGAAAACATGCTTTTTTCTTCTTTAAGAGTCAAACCACCGCTGCTGCACATTTCCTCACTGGCGCTTCATAAACCTATTTGTCAAGAAATTATGCCTTTTTTAACCCGTGAATGCTGACCAGGAGAGACCATCCCTGACCACAAGAGGTAGATCTGGGGTGAGTTCTAGTTATAGTCCAAGGATGGATGGACAAAGGATTTATTGTGAACAAGACTGAGTTACTTGTGCCTGTATTTCATGCAGTTCCAGTGAAATGCATTGCTCCCTGATCTGTTCTGAAGACCTTTTCCCTATATCTTGACTTTAGAGTAGATTCTGATGACAAACCCTGTGCTATACTCTTTTCACCAACTTCTTGTGAACAATGTATGACTCTGGGTTCTTTTCTCCTCTTCTTTGTTTCCTTTAGCTCTGCTTTTCAGGCATTTGTTTATACTGGTGTTGAGGCTCTGTACTTCTTTGCCCTATTTCCTGGAATATGCTTCCAGGGCTGGAGGTATATGGATGTCTGTGAGAACTATCTGTGCCTGATTTTGCATATGGATGGGAAGAAAAAAAAGAAGATTTACATGAAGGATCTGAGGATACAGCAGAGGAGTAGGAATGGCATGTGAATAAGCAGACCTTAAACAGGATTTCTATGGGACATGGTTTATGCAGGAGTAAAGGTGTGTAGAGGCATGTCTTTACTTATACACAGAATAGACCAGCATGAAGGTAGCCTGGGATTATAGATCAAGTGAAGAAAAATGTGCACTCTGGAGTGGAAAAGTGTGCAGGCCAGCATCTTTGGGGTGAAAGGGGGGTGTTAGTGTCTTTAGTTTAACATAGTTATGCAAATACGTGAGATAGACATTCTGATGAGATGGGGGAATGTTCTCACAACTGATTTTCTCTGCTAATCTTATTCAGTAAGTTTGCATGGAGATATATATATATCCTCATATATCCTCACTGAGGATACTTTACCAAATACTGTAATTCCAGCTAGAGTGACTGGTTAGCAGCCTGCCCTCTGTTACAGTTAATGGGTTGCAGGCATTGATTTTTTTTTTTTTTTCTATTCCTATTGATTAGGAGGCTGCTGTACACACAAACCTCAGCACAGCATGGAAAGAGGAAGAGAGGCAAAACAGTTCTCATCCCAGCAATTCATCATGGCGGAATATTCATCCTGGGAATCCCAATCTTCTCCCACTATCTCTTTCAAGTAAAGAAGGAAGCCTTTGCCTTTTTGAAGATTTCAACCCACAAGGCACATGAGATGACATTGTTTTTTCCAACCCTCTTCAAGCAGCAAACATTTCAAAGGTTCCAACATTCGATGGAAGAAAAGGTCGTGTGAAACAAGGGAGTCTTGCACAGAGAGCACAGGAGTTTTAGCTTCAAGACTCAATCTGCAAGAGATTTCTTGGACAACCATTGGTACCCAGTTCATTTACAACAGTACCCAGGTCTCACTAAAACAAGTGCATAGACTTTGGCTTTGGTGGGCTTTGTGGTTGTGTTTCAGTGCCTCGGTGCCTTCAGAAACTAATGGGAGTGTTACACTATAAGAGTGTTGTAAGGCTAAATGAACTTTTTGCAAACCATTTAGCTTAGAAGAGGATACAGGTCAGAAACTGAGGGAGTTATATACTGCAGCCTTATACCCTCACACTTGCTCCCTGTTAGGGTTCCGCTCGTATCTAATGCTGGAGTTTTTTGTGCACTCTCAGGGTGGCACCAGCACCGCTTTTGCACAGGGACCTCCTCAACTTAATTGTTAGACCTCTGTACCGTGTATGTTCCTTCTGGTCACAGTGTTATGCTAGAGATGAATCTCCTACAGTATTTGAATATTTGATGTTTACACTGTCTTTTATGTTGATCCTCAAGTTATAAGACCTGAAGATAAGGAGAGAGGACCATTGAGGCTTTTTCCACCTGTATTTCTTTCTCCAGCTCTACCTGTGATTCTCTGGCAGGAACACAAATCTCCTTTCTTCAGTTTGCTAGTTAAATTGGTGTAAGAAAACCAGCAGCATGCAGATACAATGTGAATAATGTTCCTTACGTACTTCTGGTCCCCCAACTTTGGATGCCAGCGATGACTGCTCTGATCACCCTCTCTGCTTGCCTACCCATACAGACATGTGGCTTTTTTCAACCTTCTCCAATGAAATTTCTTAAATATTAATTCTTTTTCTGGATCATATCTCACTTCTATCTTATCTGCCCCATTGGCTTTCAGTTCTACAATCATCACCCTAACCCCAATTTATTTTTCCCAACAGCTCCTCTGCTGATGTATCTGTCTATTAACACCTCTGCTCTGCCTGCAGAACAGCTGCATCAACTCCATCTCTTTTACATCTCATTACAGCAGCTCCTTCCTAGATGGCCTGCCCAGTACGAAGACTCCTAGATACCAGATCACTGTCTGATTTTCTCCTACGAGCTGAAAAGCTCCACTGCAGCACTCAATCCACAAACACTGTATTCAGTTCCATTACCATCCCATGGAGTTGCTTCCGACTTCGTGCCCTTCATCTCCCTTCCTGCATCTTTCTCATGCCCCTTTCTTTCCTACAGCACTGCCCCTTCTCTCCACAAATAGAAGCACTCTTGGTTTGCCACTGGAAGCAGACTTCCTGCGGCTCCCTGTCTCATCAGCTTCTCATTTCAAGTAATTTAAAATGTAATTTAAAATCTCTCTATTTCCTCCAGACTATTAATTTCTCTCTCCTTACTGTTCTATAGATGTCATTCTGTTTCGCACTATTCAGTAAGATGCGACTGTTGTGAAAATCTTCAGTCTGTATTCTTGTTGTTTTATCATTTTTAATGGTTCTTTGTAGGAAAGATGAAATCTCAGCACAGCATCTAGCCACAGCGCAAGCAGTCACACAGGACATTCTGGCATTTGCATTGCCTTTGTTCCATTCTTCTCCTGTGGCATTTAGAACTGTAGAGGGATTATTGTGAATGGTCTAAGAGCATATAAGTAGGATAGCAGGAAGAGAATTACGTCTGGAAATTGGGAAGTGTGAGGCAGGATGCTGCCTTTAGTCCTGATCCTGAGACATACTGAACCGTCATAAGTCCCACTCCTCTTAGCCAGAAATTAAAGAGCTCGCTACCCTGCAGACCTGGCCTTCTTACGCTGGCAGTTTATCTGGGGAGAATGTGCCCCTGCCCCATTGCTGGAGTCACGTGAAATCAGACTTGTCAAATCTGTAGAAATGTGTAACAAAGTCAACAGTCACAGACTGGCTTGAGGGTCACTGTTTTGGCCCAGCTTCTGCTTCATCCTCTGAAATTGGCTGGATTAGTCAAGTTTAAAGATACGTAGTCCAGCTATTTCAGCAGTATTTTTCTTATACATGAAATCTGTAATTTCTCACCGTGTTGGGGTGCGCTGCAAGCCTCAGTCGACAACCTCTGCAGTGACTGCTCGCTCACCGTACTTGTCTCACTAGACTCAGACACCAATAGAAGCAAGCTCCTCGACCTGAAGACAACCCCCATTTGTGCAGCCCAGCACACCCTGATCCAAAGGGGCATTCCAGTTTGTCACAGTAAAATAAACACTTAACCACATGGGCTACACAGGGGAGCCCTAAGTGAAAATACATAGCATCACACCTTCTCTCCCTCTCCTCTTCGAACGACCCTGCTGTGGAAGGACACATCAGCTTTCAGAGGGCCTGAGCCCTTCCTGCTTCCACTCACTGCAGCCAGGTTCCTTGTGTGGCATTAGAAGAGCTGCATTGCACTTTTCTGAGAGCACAGAGTAACTGAGGAGCCCATTTTCCATGGAGCTATGAGCTCCACAGATTTCCCGTGTGCCTTTCCCTTCCGTACTTGCGATGTTGGTGCCTGATGGATTTTAGTGCCAGCGTAGTCTGCTGAAGTTTTTCCTCTTTGGAGTCTTCCAGGCTCCTGGCCCAGCTTTTCTGCCTTCCTTTGAAGAATGAGAAGACTCGAATGCTGGGGTGGGGTTGGAGAGGAATGACCACCAACACAAAAAGAAAATGGCTCAGAGCCCCCAGAATGACTCATTCCTCCCGTACGCTTTCCCTCTTCAAGGCCCCTTCCCTCTTTCAGTGGAAACCTCTCCGAAGGGGAGGAGAGGTCCTAGGGTGATCTTCTTTAGCTTACCCAGTTAGAAGCCTCACAGAGCCTCCTCCTCACCACAAGCCGTCTCTGTAGAGCCATAGTCTCCCACCAGCTTAGGGGGATTCTCTGCATCTCCCCACCTCTCAAATTCATTTGAACCAAGGCCAGCAGTTCAGAGAGCCTGCCCACAGCTGCCGTGCTCCCCACTGTTCCAGCCGGCTATACTCAGGGTGCTAAAGGGATGTCCACCTCCCCCCTTGCCCATCCCCAGCTGTTTGGCAGCTCCATGAGTGCAGGAAGAAACCCCCAGCTCCTGCGAGAGAGGAGAAGGCCAGGAGTCGCCCAGATGAGGCTGGGGACTGTGGCTGTCCCCCAGCAATGCGTCGCTGGGCTCAGGCTGCACTGTCACCACCTCCCCCCCTCGGCATCCCTTCTCCTGCCTCCCCCAGGACATTTCCAGCCTGCTGCTGGAGGTCTGCACATGGCTGATGACACAGACAGCGAGTGCTTGCTGGTAAACACCCCGTCTTGGTCTCAGCTGTGAGGACAGGCTGCTCAGAGCCCTCCAAATGGGGGAAATACTCAGCTGTCTGCAGGGCAGCCAGCGCCCTCACCCACTGCTTGCTATAGAGCCCTTCACGTCCAACGGTCCTGGGGGAGATTGTCCTGACGGGGCAGTCCCAGTCTGCACCCCGGGAGGAAGAAGGGAGGAGCGAGAAATGGAGTTACGAGATTCCACCGTGGCTGAAGCCCACCAACTGGCTCGACTTCCCCGCACCCCCTCCCCTCAGCCCTCCTCCCCCCGCCCCACAGCGGCGGTGAACCTGAAGCGGCCCTTCTGGTCTCGTGTTCACCGGACAATGAATCCGATCAGAGAGAAAGAAAATCGGCAGCATCAAGAGTTAGATGATTTCTTTTCTTTACGATTGTTGCATTAATGAGCGGCTACATGTATAGAACCAGGAGGTGACTAATGTAATTAACCTGGTGTAATGATACTGCTGAGGAAGGGAGAGAGGATTACGACATACTTAGATGTTGGCATTGCACAATTTTGCGTACGTTCTCAGTACTATCAGGTTGTGTCTGACACAGGAAACTTAAGCAGTGATAGATTTCAGTCTGCATCCATTCAGCTCGTGCATCTTTCTGTGTAAAACAAGGATTGAAAGGTGGGTTGCTTTCCGAGGGCTGGGGGGGGCAAGGAATTCAGTTTGGTGGTTCCTTTCCGTAGCAAAATCATAGCGATAACAAGAAATCGCCCTTTCTCGTGAAGAATCTTCCCAAAATGTCTGCTTCTTGGAGCAGGCTTCGGGATTTCACAGAAAGCTACAAAGAGAAAGTCAGAACGCAGGGATTCACACAGCACCGGTCGGGGGGAGACGGAGGGGCGGAAAACGAGTAACATCAAAACGCAGGCAACTTGCAGCGAAGCCGAGAAGAGCGAAGAGCAAGCGCTCAAAAAATCACAGCCGCAACAAAGCCAGCAGAAATAAACGCTTCCCTTTAAATTACCCTTCCACGTTACATTTCTCCCGTCTCCCGGGGAGAGAAACGGCTGGCCGAAGTTTTGCGCGGGTCTCACTGCGGTGCGCGGGCCGCGCTTGCGGCTCCGGGCGCTCGCGGCGGGGATGCGAGGGAAGCTGAGCCGGGGGGGCG
>VXAL01014433.1:0-48482 GCA_013399475.1 Chauna torquata | reverse complement strand
CCCCCCAAATAAATCCCTCCACATTCCACCATTTTCTCACTTCGTTCCCTTCACCACGATTGAGAGTGGTGGGCTCGATAACCCAGGGCACGGAGGCAAGAAGACAGGCAAATTATTCTTTGCTCTGTTCCCTTCTCCCTTCCTCTTCCTCACCCTCCCCCACACACCCTCCCCAAAAATTCTCTTCCACCCTCCAACGGGAATAATGTGTGTGTGTGTGTGTTACAAAAACACCAAGGGACCCTTTCAGAAAGCAACCGTGTGTTCTGCCTGCCTTCGGATTGTTTGTATTGCCTGGGAAAGCGATGTCAAAATGCTGTATTATTGCTGTGCTCCGGCTGCAGCCACAGAGTGAAATAATTTGTCTCTTTGCAGAAGGCTTGTTTGCAAAGACAGGGCTGGGAGTGAGGGGCAATGTGGGGAGGGGGTGACTGCAGAGCAATTCGGATCCAATTATTAGTTCACTTGAGGAGGGAGAGGAAAGCAATCGTGTTGTGTCCAAAATGCCTCGTGTGGTAAATCTGACGATTCCAGTCATCTCGAGCAGAGTTGAGAGCATTTCGTAATGTCTGTAAGCAACCACATCTCACTGGGCTGGGTGCAGAGGGGTCTATCTGGCGGCTGACCGGTTTGTTTGGGGGCTGGGATTTTTCCCCCGTTCGTTTGTTGTTGGGGGTGGTTTTTTGTTTTGGGCTTTTCTTTAAGGTTTGTGGTAAAGGCTAAAAATAAGCAAGTGTCTGCATAGAAAAATCAGCCTAAGTCTGATGTGGTGAAACTGAACAGCAACTCAGTGACATGTCTGATGGCAGAAGAGACACCGCCGCAGCCAACTTCTGGAATCAGACGATCCTGAGGGAGGGGGAAAGAGGAGAGGGGCCAGTGGTTCGCTTTTAAATGTGTGTTGCTCGGTACTGCTATTGGCGTACGTGTGGGCTGGGGAGGTGGTCTTCAGCCGGTGCTGGAGCGATAGGGGCGACGGATGTAAACGCACGGCTTGTGTTACACACGTAGAGAGAAGGAGAGAGCGAGAGCACGAGAGCGCACGTTGCAGCCCGTTGTAAAACCCCTGCTTATGAATCAGCTCCCAGCTGGGGGGTGGGCTGCTGGGGGTTGTGGGCATCCACAGGCAATGTATGTGGCTGTCGGCGTCCACCAGCGCTGGGTGTGCCTGGAGCTCCCTGACAGGAGAGAAGGGGAAGTGGGTACCGCAGGACGGATTTTCTAAGACCGGTGCTGGGAGATGGAAGGCAGGGGGGAGGGGGGAATAAACTGTGTATGTCCTGACGTCTCTCACCAAAGCAAGCTAAAGCCGCTGTTTAGAAATGGTTGTGTCCGGGAAGAAGCGCGAATTTCCCCCCTGTTCTTGGTGCAAACGGTTGAGTGATGGCTGGACATGTTTTGAATAGCTAAGTGACTTCATTGAGCGATGGTCTATTTGACGCATACTGCATTTAGTGCCCTTTGTCAACCCAAACTGCTGCCTTTTAACATATCCTGCAGAGGAGCTCTATGCTGAATACTATATGCTGTCTCCACGCCAGAAAATCAATAGCAGTAAATTAATGGGGGATGTTTTAAACACACTCGCTCACACACATGCACACATTTCCTCCAAATAGATAAATAGAGAGAGAAAGATATTAATAAAGAATGAAAAGCCTTTCACACAGCTATTCATTACAACCGGGGAAAGAGACATCTCCTTAATTAAAAATTAATGAGAGAGGGGGGCAAAAAAAAAAAAAAGAAAAAAAAAAGCAAGCCCAAATGCGAAGCCATGTGGGGAGGGAGGGAGGCTGCGGGGAAGAACTCCCTTCCCGAGCCGTGTCCCCGAGCCGGAGGGCGAAGGGAGGCTGGGGTGGAGACGAGCGGTGTGGGGACCCCGGCCGGGAGCGGCAGCGAATTCAGATCATGTCTGTCTGCCCACAGAGCCGGATCCGGAGGGACGCGGTCTGAGGGGGAGGAGGAAGGGGCGGGTGAGGTTTATCAGACCGGAGGAGCTTGGGGTTCCTTCTCCTTTACATCCGACAGGACCCCACAGCGCCGTGGAGAAGCGGCTTGCGTGGCAGGGGAGAGTGCCAGGATGCTTCCAATTAAAAGCTCCGAAGTGCCCCCGGCCCCCCCACTGCCAGCCCGGTCCCCTGCCCGCGCTCTCATGCGGGCTCCGACTGCAGCCCCGCACAAGGGCTGTGACAGGCAGCCTGAGAGCAAGCTGTGTGGCCCCCGCGGGATGCCGTCTTGCCCCCGCCACGCAAGGGTTGGGGCGGGCTGGCTCCCCCAGCTGCTGGACGTGGGGCAGAAGCGGCAAGTGGGGCTGGAGGGTGCAAGGAACCGCTGAGGTGCAAGCCCTGCTCTGAGCCGGGGCATCCCTCGCCCGAGGGCACAGGTTGCACCAAAACTTTGGTGTGAGCTAGGTAGAAAGAGCATCTCCGCAGGACGCAGAAGCAGCCCCACAGCCACGCGCCGAGCAGGACCTGGGCACGGCTGTGCCTCGCGGGGTGGCACGGCACGGCACGGCTCAGCTCCGGCACGGCCAGGGTGCCTCCGCTTGGCTCCCTGCAGTCCCTAACCCTGCCTGGGCTGTCCCCTGGCACTCCCTCGCTCCCAGGATGGCACAGCCAAATATCCCCAGCGGGCAGCCACGAGCGGGCCTGGGCGGCAGGGCTCTTACGGTCGTGTCCGAACAGCCGGGGGGTGTAGCTTCCTTCTTGGCAGAAGGAATCGGGAAGGTGTCCCTGGTTCACTCGCCCTCCCCAGCAAAAGCTGCAAGCTGGATGGAGAAGGGTGCAGCAGGGGCTCCTTGTCCCCACGGTGCAGGGGGTGGGCAGGTTTGTGGAGGGAAGGGCTGTGGAAATGGCCAAACCCTTGGACTCTGCTCGCACTCGCCCTGCCCACGGTGGGGCAAAGGCAAAGGCAAAGGGTGTGGGACAGAAACGGTGCCTGCGGTGGGCGTCAGGGCAGGCCCGCAGGGTGAGGAGGGGCAGGAAGAGGAGGGCAGGAGGACTGTTAGTGAGAAAATAATCAAAGAAGGAGCCAAAACACTCTTCTGCTAATGGTAGGAAGCCTCTGATGAGGTTGCCTTCTTTTTGGGCATGTGGGGGAACGCTGGCACTAGCCAGCACTGTGGGCTGTCGGAAATGGTGGACTCATCGTGTTCAAAACACTGTGGTAGATTGTCTTTTCTCTTCTTGGCCGAGACATCCAACAACAAAAAGGGCCGCGGGGGCTCAGATACGCCGCGATCAGAATGCGAGTTCCCCTTGAGGAATCGGATTCCTGGGCTTTCAATTTTGGGGTTCCCCTCTGTTCTGTCATTCGACACTTTCAGTCAGTATTTTCAGATCTTTGTGTTGCTCCAAACAGCAGTGTCATTTTGGGTGCTCCTCTCCTCCGCTACGGGGATTCCTCTCCCCTCTTTCCTGCGTCCTACAGGGAGCCCCCGTTCAGTAGTGGGGCAAGAGCAGAAAGGTGGTGGCTGCTCACTTTACTGCAGACCATACTTCTGACTCATTTCCTAGTCTTCCTTCAGATAATTCCTTCTCAGCCTTCGGGATTGCCTACATGTGTCCCCGGGCTGTTCAAAAATCTTTGCCCTTCAAGAAAAAAGGCAGAGCGACTGCATTTCTCAGACCCCTGACTGCGTATGCACAGCGCACGCACGTACACCCAGCAGCTGAGATCTGCAAGCTCACGCCACACATGGATGCTGCACCTCTTACAACTTTGAAATGGCTGCGGATCTTCCAGCTTAATTCCTCCTTGGCACTGAATGCTTTTAAAACACTTATTATGAGTGATGCCTTGTCTAATTCTTTCATTAGCTCCTGTAGATCTCCTACAGGATCTCAAAAAGTGAGTGATGATGCCTTATCAGGGTCTTATGAAGCAAGCAAATGAAATGTATTTTATATCTGGAGGTTATTGGTTTTGTCATGTTGTCATTATTATTAGGAAAGGGATAGGTCTGGGAGGCTTTTATACCGAGAAGGAAGGAGAGAGGAGTCCAGGGCAGGCAGGCATGAGTGATGCGCACGGGGTTAGACATCCCTGTAGATCTGACTGGTGTGAAGGCAAGTAATTGAATGGATGTTGGTGCAGAAAATAATTCCTGCCTAGAGACCCTTCCCAAGCAAAATTAACGAGCTATCTGTTCCCTTTCCGGCTTGTTATATCTGAACAACGCGTGAGAGTTAAGTGCAGTTTCAGTGCTTGCAAAAACGAAGAGCTGCCGGCAGAGTGAGGCAGGGCACAGGCACTGGACACAATCCGGGCGCTGCGTCTCTTCCCTGCGCTGCCTTCTCCCACCCCCGTCTGCTTCTGAGCCACTTTTTCCTTTTGCATGACCTTATGAGCAGTTTTTCCTTGTCTTCCTTCTTATCTTTCTTTTACCCTTCGTTTCTGTCAGCGTCCCCAGTTCCACCCTGCAGAGCTGCCCGCTGTCCTACTTCTAAGGATCCACGAATCCGCCGGGGTCCTTTCCCCTGACTCTTGCTGTCCTGCGCCAGGTGCTTTTCTGAGGACGCAGGGAAAGCAGCGGCAGATTAAGTGAGGGTCTCCATGCCTTGGTGGTGCAGGAGCAGGAGCAGCCCACGGCATGGCCCTGAGATGCAGCAGGAGGCAGTGGCCCGGCGCAGCGCTGACTGCTGCCGACATTGCATCTGCCGGGGAGCAGGAGGATGCAGAGCTGCACGGGCCTGGGATGAAGAAGGCAAAGGATTTCCAAAAGAGGGGTGGCAGGTGGTGAGGGGAAGTGCCTGGGATCCCAGACATGGGTGGGTTTGGTTCTCCTCTCAGCGTAAATTCACACCTGACTGTACATCACCGAGGAGCGAGTGGTTTGACGGGCTGAGACATGCAAGCTCACTTCATTTGTAAGGTTTGACAAGCAGATGCTGTTCCTCACCAGTCAGTTGCTGGGACTGACTTCTAAATTGCTATTAAATTCTGAATCTTCCTACTGATGGAGAAAGAGGAATGGGTTAATATTGTCCTGAAATGCACCAGAAATTGCCTCGCTGAAGAGAGTGAGAGCGAAATGCAGTGGGAGGGACATGGAGATGCAGTGTGGCAGCAGTAATGTATAAAGAAATTACACAGAGATAGAACAAATGTCTCTTTGCCAGGGAGACCAGGAGCTATTCCTGCCTGATGTTTCCATTTTAACCCATCCCTTTCCCCACGCAGGCCCCTCAGCCCCTGTCTCGCTTGGCTGCGGTTTGGTGCCACCTCATCGGGAGTTTGGGGGAGGAGGGTCACTGAGGCTCGCGAGCAGCATCTCCATATTTATCTCCTTTAAAAGCAGGAGCGAGGAGGTTGCCGGGGGGAGCAGGGAATATTTCAGGCTCTCAGATGGCTCTGCCCCCTGCCCCTGTTTTACGAGCAGGATTCCCAACCAAGCGTACCCTTTTTATCCCGGGGGGAGCCCTGGCCGCTCCGTTCTGCGCTGCTTCCCCCTTCCCTGTCTCGCTGGCTGTGGGGATGCGCTGCTGCCTCTCCCGGGCACCAAACCTCCCCCTCGCAGGGGCCCTCGGGGAGGGACGGGGTCTCCTGCCAGAGGAGGGGGTCACCAGCGGGGGTCCCAGCCCAGGGCCGCAGCTGCCTGGCGGGGGAAGCGCAGAGCGCAGAACGGGTCGGGGATGCACGGAGCAGAACGCAAACACAATGCACCCCAAAGTCATTCTTCCGTTGCCTGCATGACCCCAGCTCTTTCCTCGCCCTCCATCTTTGACTCATTCTATCCATCTCCATTTTAATTCGGTCTTGTTTCCCTCCCCTGTTTTTCCTCTTTATTTTTCTCTTTCATCTTCACGTCTCTTCAGTGCTCTCTCTCAGAAGCAGCTTCCCCTTCATTATTTCTCCCTGATTCCAAGTTCTCCGAGGCCCATCCCCCTTGCTCTTTCCTCCGCTACATTATCTCGCCCTTGCTTTCCTCTGTCCCCTTTGCTCCTGCTGTCTCATCTGTCTGTCCTCTTTCCTCTTCTCTCTGCCGTCACGTCACCCTGGCTGTCCCCCATCTCACACACAGTCGTTCCCCCAGCTGAGGGACCCCATCCTTTTGGAGCTCCTTTCTAAGGCAACCTTTCTGCAGTCCCGATGGGTGGATGTCCCCCTCCTCCTTTCTCTGGCCAGTGTCCCCCCTCCTCAAAGCAGCCTGTGACATCGGTTGCTGTCGCTGTCTTCTCTCACCCCAGGGCACCACGGCTCCCTCTGAGACAGGGGGTGAGACCCAGGCCCCCCCTTCCGCTCCCCTCACTGCTCGTTGCCTGTGGTTAAGCCAACATCCCTCCACTTTGCTCCCTCCAACCTCCCGTGGCCGGAGGGCTCACTGGCAGCACAGCTGATGAGCTGGCTCATCTGCATGCAGCCAGCAACTGGGCTGGAAGGAGCTCCCGGCAGCCCTAAATACCCTCCCTGGCAGCCCTCAGACATGAATCAGGCCGGGGTCCAAAGGGAAAATCAGGGTCTCTGTAGCCATCACCCTGGGGCCGTTGTGCTGCACTGCAGGGAAGGATCTCCAGTTGTCAGCGAGCAGTGTCTCAGCAAACCATCGTCCTTTTCAAGCTGTTTACATGGCGAGGATTTTCTCTGAGAGCCCCAGGATCACCCAAGGGGGTGAGGTGAATGGGGCTGGGGTCTCCAGAGCCAGTTGGTCTCGATGGTCAGGTGAATGAATGTCAGTGAACCAGGCCAGAGGATGCCGCTGGCTGGTGGGAAAAGGGGGTCTGTGTGGCGTGCAGGGCTCTAAAGGAACCGCAGCAGCTCCCTGGATCCCAGAAACGGGGATGTTGCCGTCAGTGGCCCAGGGCAGGCAGAGAACCCACCAGCAGCAAGTCCCCAGGCACCAGGAGTAGAGCAGGGGGGATAACAGAGAGCACAAGGAGCAAGGGCCGTCCAAGGCAGGAGACTGCAAAGCCAGAAGAGGGTTCATAAGAGGGGACAGGGACAAGGAGAAGTAAGAAAGACTGTGTGTGTGAGGACAGCCTGAAGAGGTGAATGAGCAGGAAAGCAATTGGATTGTGTTGAATAATGAATGGGCTAGAGAAGATGGATCAGTAGCTCTTGATTTCCCCATTTTGTAACACACAGACAAGAGGACCTGACGTGAGTCACCGGAGACCCAGTTAAAGCTTTCTCATTTGACACGTATCAGGGCCGTGGATCTCATTGCCACCAGAGCTCCCGTGGCCAAGATTTTAACAACATTTAGCAAGCAAGTGGGCATTTACGACAGAGTTCACGAAAATTAAGCGTCCTCATAATGGATATGAACAGCGTTTTGGGTGTTTCGTAATTCAGCAATTAAGCCAGGCTCCATAAAAACTAGGATAACATTTCACAAGGGCAGTCTATCCCCTATCTGACTGCCATGTGCCTCTTGCCTCTTCCCTGAAACATTTGTCAGGGATTAAATGGAGCTCAGATTTACTTAGTCTGGCATTTCTTTTGTTTCTAGATGCTATGCTATGTGGTTGCAACGTAAGGTGCAAACTAGGCCTGCGTTTCTGCTGGTGTCAATGACTGCCCTAATTTGACAAATTAACTGTGAGTTTAGGTATTTCTATCATATTTTGCTAGGAAGGATCTGGGATACAGAGCAATTAAGAGCATATGGAATTAAGTGGAGTCCTTTTTCTTCACACCCCAGGGAATAAAGTAAGTAGTTAGCAGTGAAGGTGCTATATATGTGCAAAGAATTATTATTGTTGAAGTCCCTGCTTCCCAGAAAGCAATAGGCTTTGGGTCTCTTTGATGCTATCATGACTAAATTAGAAACGAGGTTGTCTCTTTTCTCTTGCATCTGTGGCAATGGTTACTGAACTGGCATCTGATGACGTACAACGCTGTAGTGTTTCTACGCACAGGGGACGAAGGCCCGATTCTCCCCTCATTTGCATCGGTGAAACCTCGGTGACTTGGATGGTGCCGTGCTGCTTTCATGGTCCATGCAGGCAAGGGGAGGATCAGGCCGAGGAAGGGCTGTGCGTGCTTTAAACAGCCGTGCCCCCCAAAGGCCACCGTGTGCCCTGCTTCACCGGTGCCGTACCCGGCAAACCAGGGGCTCAATTCGCCTCCAGTGCATGGGGGTGCGACAGCCCCGAGGCTGATGAGATTCTGCACTCATTTACACCAGCTGTTCCCCCAGTCCAGCAGTTCCTTTTTAAAACTATTTCCATTTTCATCATCTTTCATCCTCTCCAGAAAAATTCATGCTGACATCCCTCCCTGTGGGGCAAAAGTCCTCTTCCGGACTCCTCACCTTGGGTTAGTGGAAGCGTGAAACGGCAGAGGTGACCATGCACCCCCTGGCATCCAACCTTCTCTTGTTCTTCCTTCTGCATTTCTGTCTTTCATCGAATCTCATTCATTTACTGACAGCCTTCTGTCTCCCAGCCCCATTTATCCCCTTTCTGTTACAGAAACACTCCCCTGTAAAATTCGTAACTACACAATCAGAGTTTTCGTAACAAGCCCTGCAGGATAGGTGAAATCCACTTCTGTTTCTGTGGCACAGGCTGCTGAAGTTTTTATACCAGCTTCCTATCAAATCTGTAACTCCCCAGAGAAGCATATGGACTTTATCCTGCACCTCCTATTCCCCCAGAGCGTATAGTTCTACCTGTTATCTTTGAAAAATGGAAAATGAGGATGGTATATAAAAACTTGAGAATGCAGTGCCATCCTATCCATGGGTAGGAATTTCTCTGATGTGTGTTTTTGCTAGAAGCAGAACAACTATAAATTTCTGATTTAGCTTGTTGTATAAAGTATACATTCTGTCAAATAAAGAATAACACTATCCACCTCCGTCCCCTGGATTTTCTATGTTTCTGATTTTTCTCTTCCTATTTCTCAGTTTTCATTCTCCCCCTGAACATGATTTTTTTTTAGTGTCTGTTTTATTTTTCTCCTCCCACTGCTTCATAACTACATTTCATTCTTAAATTTGCTATCGCTCAGAGAACTTCTCCCTTCCTTCAGGTCTTGTTTATACCACCAGTGTAGCTGCAGTGTGATGGATCACACTTGAACACTGAATATTTCCCAGGTTTATGGTCATGTTCATTCAGTATCACAGACCAGGCACTGTCAATCAAAACACTTTTCATCCAACCCTGTTTGCTGACTCCTGCAACCTAGCTGTGACCTGTCCATTGCGACCAGCTCATTTCTGAGAGCCTGTTTCTAGGGCTTTATTTCCTCCTGAAGACGTTGCCTAATAGTTTTCTTCTCTTGGTTTCATTTTTTTTTCTGCACTCCCTCCACCAGCCCCCTTCGGAATTCACTGCTTCTTCTTTTCTTCCTGTTTTCTCTACTTCACCTCTCACGTCTGCCATTTTCTTCCCCTTTTCTTCTCTTTCCTTTGCATTTCTGTCCCTCAGTCCTCCTGGTTAGGAACCACCCCTGATCCCATCCCATTCAGCCTCTATGGAGAGGTGGTGAAGATGGGTTGACAACTAAGTGCGTGTGTGTGTGCACACACGTACGTCTCCTTTCAGATGCGGTCTGTTAGAAAGCTTGGTGGTTGAGATGAAGTGTTCTAGCTCCGACTTCTGCCTTTCAGAGAGCCCTGAGGAGTCATTTCTGAATGCAGATGCCCGTTAGAATTGCCTTCAGAGTACAGGGTCCCATGGGATCAATCATCAAGAATTTCTGCTGCTTCCTTTTAGATTCAAGCATTGCCCTTTTCCTTAGGCTGAGGGTCATGGTTTTTTCGAAGGGCAGTGGCAGAATCATGAAAGAAGACATTTTTCTCTTGCTCATTTTTGAGTGAGGGAATGAATGAACTGTGATAAATATTTTTCTGTATATAGCTAGAGCTGTCTCAGAGAAGTGGCAGAGGAAACAGATGGCAGAGGCCCTTTATAGGCAGCTGCTGTTGTTTCTGAAGGTGTCACCAGCACAAGAAAAGTGGTTGTAATTGGGGAGCTTCAAGATCAGCAGTGCCTGAAAGGACTCGAGCAGAAAAGAATGTCATCCTGTGTGAAGGCAGGGAGACAGAAATCAAATATTCAGAGACTAAGGAATGGTGCTTGAGAGGTAAAATAAAGTACAGGGAATAGTTTGAAGCAAGGACAAGGCTTTATTAAATGATATAACTGGAAGATGGATGGTTTTCCTGCGTTTGGGAGTTCACACTTGGCCACAGACAATGGGAACGTTGTAGGCAGGGTAAAGAAGGTGGCTGAGGGTATTTTGGGGGCAGAAAGAGGAGCTGGTGACCAGAGAAAACAGCTGAGTGAGAGACACAGACTTCCAACGCACTGTGGAAGTGCAGCCCAGGGGAGAGGAAAGGTCCAGGAGTAGCCAGCTCCAGGCTCCTATCTCCTCCAGCTTGCTTCAAAGCACCCCTGCAGTGTGAACTTTCAGGATGAGGGGTGCTACAGTTTAGTGTAGAAGCCTCTGTCCCAGAAATTGCCTAAATGATTTGCCTGCCTGGAGCCTGGAGCCTGCCTGTACCCAGCACACAGTGAAGTCGCAAGCTGACCTGTAAAACAACAGAAGTGGAGACGTGTGGCAGCTGCCTCAAGAAATAACCAGAGCTAGCATTCTTCCTATCTTCCAGGCTGGGTGGGATTTCATGTTGGGCTAGATCCCTAAGTCTTCTAGTCATGGAGAAGTCTACATCTCTCCTGCTTGCTTTGTGTCTCCAAAAGTAGGAGCCATGTATTCCCTTCAAGGAAGAGAAAATTCACAGAGGTCAATAGGAGGGTTGGAAGGAAACCAGAGAAGATTGCAAGGTCTGTTATGAAGTGCAAGGGTTTGGGGTAACATAGCAGCTGTGGACAGGCTTGGGATTAGTGGAGCAGAAGGTTTCACAGTGTCTTCTAGCTGAGAGACATCCATTACAACGGTACTCAAGCACCTCCTTGTCTTGAAGGAAAAAACTGCTGAGAGCAGAGTAGTGCAGCTATTTCACTGTTGGGAGAAGGAGAAACAGAGAAACTAATATGTCTGCCCTGCGGAGTGAAGTGCAATGCAAAGAGCAGCACAGCGCACAGGAAAAACACAGGATTGACAATTTTCCTAAATTTCAGGTGACTGCCTAATCATTGCAGCACTCTTCCTCAATCATTGCACCGCTCTTCCCCATTTCAGTCATCACTTTGTCCCTGTGTATGCAGGAAAGAATATCTCAGTGAGGCCAAGAGCAGCTTTCCAGGAATTAATTCCAGGGGCTGTCTAAGATCACAGGAGAAAGGTATTTTTCTGTGTGCTGCATCATTACCACTTGGCCCACATTTACAGGAACTGTGAGGGGGAAAGCATTCAGAGCAAAGCAAGACCGCAAGAAAGAATGCTGTGAGGATGTGGAGGCACCAGGCCAGGAAGAATTTACCCTTTTCTGCAGAAACTGAGGTCTTGGGTTGTTTCTGGGAGTAGACTGACCCAATGGTGCAGGGAAGTATCTCTGCGTGCTGGAAAGAGAGGGGAGGTTGGGGCTGGAAGGGTCTGTGGCAGCTGGAAAGCGCAGCTGGCCAGAGGGAGACAATAGGTAAGGGGGGACCCAGGACTCAGCCACGGCATGGCATGGGGAGGTGGTGAGGGCTGGAAGGAGATGTCTTGAAGATAATTAAGAAATATGGTCAGAGAGAAGAGGGTGAGTCAAGAGAAACCCAGGGACCCAGGCATAGGAGAGACTTGAATTGCTGTGGTCTGAGAGGAGCAGAAATATCAGCTAGAGCTGACGGATGGAGAGACAGACTTCCTCGCCCTTCTTCTCTGCCTTGTGCAATGGGACTGATTTCCTCCTGACTGACACCAGCACCTGCCACCCCTACAGGCCTTTCCTCCTTCTATCCCCTGCTGCAGCCCATGGGATAAAGAAGGATTTAGATACACACAGACAGGGCAGGATCAATCACACCAACCAACCATGGACCTGCACCAACACGGGAAGTGTGAGCAGTGGCCATGGTTCCTGGCAGTAGAAGCCTGACAAAGGAGAGCTGGCAAGAGGAATAGTCAAAGGAACTGGAATGTAAATTTTTTGTCCCAACTTTTTCTTGGTGAAGCCAAGAAATTTATCCATGTAAGCAACTTAAAGCACATACGGCCATCTCCTACACTGAGTCTCTCTGCTGGTCTCACAGCTGCAAGCGCACAAATTTGTCCTTCTTCTGGAGGCCTGGGGTGCAGTTTTCGTGGCAGAGAACCTATGGTTTGGCCAGATTATCTCTGGTAAAGCAAGGGAACCAAACTTTAACGCTCCTCTCTGGCTGCTGCCCTTCAGCAGAGGGTTTCTGAGCATTTAACATGTTATCGCCATTGTGCCATTGCAGCTGCACCAAAACGCTTCACGTAGGGTGGAAACACCGTATGCTAGACACTCTGCATACATGGAAGATCTCATCCCTGTGTCAAAGAAGTGACAATCTAAGATGACAAATGATCTATGAAAGACAGCAAAGCAGAATACAGCAAAGGTATAAAACTTGTCTCTGCATTGTTGGTTTTGACCCAAGTAAGAGGGTATTGCACCTAGAACTGACTTCATCTCCTTCTCCAGAGTAGGGAGAGCAGAATGCAGAACAGGGCACATCTGCCCTGCACCCGGCAGTGCCAGAAAGAAATACCTGAATAACTCGGAGAAAGTTCGCTTAGGTATTTCAAGCCCTAATGGCTACTCAAGCATGGTGCTCTGCACAGGCACATTAGCAGCGTGTCTGAGAGCCGCCAGGATGCAGCGCTTACTCAGGTGTGCTGCTTCCAAGACCCATGTGAGGTCACATTATGTTGTGCCATGGAGACTTATAGCAAGAGTCTCTCTCAGCTCTCAATCTAAATCTAATTTGCTTATCCCCAAACGGGCATGCCTATGTGCTTGGGATTTTTTTCCCTTATTAGGTAACCACACGTAGTCTGAATTAAATGAATGGTCCACATCTTGTTTCAGTTCCTCTGGGCGGAGTACCGTGCGATTTGGGATGCTGAAAGGGACTTGGTCCCTGATGCGTCTCTGAGTGCTTGGGAGATCTGGAGCCAGAAGATGCCATCGCAGCTGGATTTCTTCTTTGCGTTTTCAGCAGGCAGGGCTGAAGGACACAGAGACTAATCTCCATGTGACCTGCAGATTCTGTCCTTTCACATGAGGGCTGAAGCTTGCTGAAGAGGCAATGCTGGAATGCTTTTGCCCATGTGGTAGCTGCCCTGGGGATACATGGCCACTTTTGTCTCTAGGGTTGTCACTTACCAGTGAAAATTTATTGGATTCATGACAAAACTGCAGGATTTACCAGCAAAGAAATAGTTTGTTCTGAAAATAAATAAAAATCTGATGTGGGGGTGGTAATTTACTCAGACACCCAAGAGATCACTTATTTTGAGTATCTTGTTTAATTCTCACTGAGACTGCTCATTTTCTGTCATTCTTGATCTTAGTTTTCTTGAAAAAAGGTATAATATGTTACACGGCTTCTTCTCTATAATAAAAACAAAATAAAGGACTCAAGGAGAGGAAAAGTCCATGGACATCTCTTCACTGAGCTGCACCGCTGCAGGGATGGAGGTTGAACTCACATCCAAACAAATTCTTCAGACCCACATGGAACCCTGCTCTTCTTTGGGATCCATGTGGAGAATTAGATCTCTGCAACTGATACACAGTCAGTAGCTTTTCCCAAATAATGTGCTAATCAGAAAAACTAAAAATAGGCTGCATTGGAACATCAGTTCAGCCATTTGGAATGTAGAGCAAATGGCACTGAATATGTTTAATGAAGTGAAAGAGCTTTGTTTTTAATCACTGAGCTATTGATAAATTGTTGATAGTTGATCAAATGTGGACTCTGCTTTCAAATTCTGTGACTCTATGAACCTGCCAAGACCCTCCTGAGCCACCCTTGCTCCTTTCACTGCTAATGCAGTAGGACTTCCTGCCCTCTTCAGGACCTAATTCAAGAAAAATTATGTCATCATTTTTTTCCAGAAAACAAATATTTAGCCTCTGGGCCAGTAAACAATTTTCAAGAATAAATGCCCATAATTCTACAAAATCAGGTCCTGGGAACTGGGTCAGATATGTGAGAGAAGATGACAAGGTGGGAGGCAGATCAGTTCACATCTCTGCATGCTGTTATGAAGATAACACCAGGGCATCAGATTAGGAAGGCGGTGAGAGCAAGAGAGGGAGAATCCAGTTTTGGACTGTATAGCAGCAAAAACTGTGGGGCTTGGGGTAGAGTTTACAACTGAAGGGATATTTTATTTTCCTGCAGAGAAGGAAGTGAGCTGGGACCTCATGGGTATTAGACCAAAGGACATGCAAAAAGAGTAAGGGAAACTGAGGCTCTAACTGGAAAAAATGGGTCTATTATGAGGGTTGAGACAACAGTATTGAACCAGGGCAGTTCATGACAGACCCTATTGGCTGCCCTTCACATTTGAACTAGATCTTCTGGCCTATGTGTATGAGTTTCCATCCAGAACAACAGAGGAGGAGAAAAGAGAGTCTTACACTACCTTCACATTCGCATGTCCCTGATCTTATGTTATCCAGACAGAATGTCTTCAAAAGGAATTTAAGCAAATTTGTTTTCTGAATTGTGTTCTTAAGTGGAGTGAAACAACTGGAATGAATTTGAGGACTGAGCCCCATATCTATGCTCTGTGTGACATATGCTAAAGCATTAGTGATTTCAGCGGAGAGCTTGCTGTGCGCCTTAAAGCTATCTGTACTTTCACTTCCAGTGGAGAAGAACCACAATGTCTTTCTCATGGTCCGCAGGAAATTTCAAACTATATTTGAGATGCAGTTTACATGCTTTATAGTAATATTTTAACGCTGATTGGTTTGGTACACATAGCCCTTAAAAGTTCTACCTCAACATTTTTGGAGTGAGGGGCACGTCCAACCTGAGCTAAGCAGGTAAAGGAATCAATTAGCAGAATGAGCATTTACATCTTGATTATAGTTTCACAAATTATTCAACTCTATAATAAGGAACCAGGTTTTCCTTTTAATCTCAACGGCAAACCTACTGTCCATCAGTTACACGTGCGCATACATTAGGGTGATGAGAACAGCAGAAAAGCCTAAATGGGTCACTAGAAAGTGCTCCAAGTAAAATAGAGCTGTACTTCATCAGCGCTGGGAGGACTGGCCACTCCTTAATTGGATGAATCACCCAATGGGTGTGCTCCCTAAGCAAATCAGAGCGTGCCAGTCCAGTAGAGCCACAGTGAGCAACGCTGTGCTGCGTCATTTGGCATTCTCTGGTGAGTGATTAAGTCCATGTTGTTTGTAATAAATCCAAGCTTGTCATAGGGTCACTCTAGTGGGTCACGCTAGGTTATCGTGGTGATTTTGCACTGGTTATATCAGGTACCACTGTGTCATACAGGTTTTTGCTGGGTCATGGGGTCACGCTGGGTTCCTCAGATACCATCTCCTGAACTTGTCAGGAGCCCTCCTGGAGTACGTCGGGGGACTGATGAGAACGGTGTGCCGCATAGCCTTCAGTGTACCTGGTTACTGCCTCTTCTCATGGACGAGGTACCTCTTCTCCAGAGAATGTGCCTGTCTCATTTATTAGTTTAAACAGCCACTGTGATTTTTGTGATTTGTCCCCTCCAAAACAACACCTGCCCAAGGCCCAAAACAAGCAAGATCTAGTCTTGAGCCAGTGACCTCTTTTTCAGAGCAGAAAACATCATGCTATTCCAGTTGATTATATTGCTGTCTGACTCTGTAGAGGTACAAAGAGATCCTGCCCTCTGCTAACATTGCTGCACATTGCTGGTTTAAATGGCGGCTTGGGGATCACCCTGTTATAGGGAAGTCTCCACGTAGCCAAGAAATGCATAAACCTCCCCTCAATTAGGGCACGTGGCCAAGGGAAGAATAAAGCAAATAACAAGACATCCTGTTCCAGGAGTCCCGCTCTTCAGTGATACCTTGGTTTGAGTTATGATTTGGATGGGTATATATTAGAACAGCCCTGAGGTGACTCTAACTTGCATCATAGACTAAGCCAATCTCTTCTGGTCTAATGGTCAGAAAAATACAAAGGCAGCATAAAGCCACCTTTAGCTGCCACACCATCCATCCTCTTTCAGACACCACTGAGAAAGCTGGAAATTCTCAGCTTCTCTACAGAGCTCACTTCAGATGGCAGGAGTTTAAAATGTTGATGTTTTTCTGCATGGAAGGATGATTCAAGGTGTAGTTTTTTTAAGATCATCATAGCATCCTGTGAAGTCTATGTGGTTAGTTTAGTAGTAACTGATGATTGCTTTCACAGAGGAGGAACACAAGAATAGTCTCAATAACCTTTTTTGGCCTCTCAAAATAAATTTATTTTCCATGACACACATGGCACCTCCAGAATAGACGGTGGCAGATTGTGGCACAGAATTTTTGTTGGTACCAATCAGGATGACATGCCCAGCCCACTGGTGCCATCACTGGTCAGGAAAACAAAGACTAGCAGATGATTTACTGAAGGAAATGTCCCATTTTCTGTCAGCAAAACCAATGCTGCTGGTGAGGTTTCAGCTTGTACTTTCTATGCATGCCATTGCTGTCCTCTGCTCAAGGCAACTGAAGTCATCCTGCTAGTGCATTATTTCTCACTCTTTGATGCATTCCAGCACCCAGTATCCCTGGACCACAAGGAAATGCCCCCATGCCCATGATATACATGGAAAATTTGGGACACAGGACAGTTAAGTGGTTTGCAAAGGATACAAAGACTGTGACAGAGCTGAACTCACTTTTTCCCAAGTCTTAAGCCCATATCCAGATCACTCCGCCATCCTTCCAGAGTGCTGTTTACCTGGCCTCGCTGCCTATCCTACCACAGAAGGACACGGCCTGTTTTCCAGTTGTGAAGTACATAAGCGATCTTTAAGGAACCATGGAAATGTCATGGACTGCAATCAGCAAAGTATTAGAGTTGATTCAAGCTCTATAGTACTTCTTGCAAGCTCCTGGATTCTTTGAACACAGGAGGTCTCTGCACGAGCTGCACCAGATCTTGCTGGTCTTTTACTGGAGTCATTGAGTGAGCTAGAAAAAAATCTTATTCCCTCTGCAATTGAAATCAAACTCATATTTTCCTCAGCAGAGCTATTTTAAGTCATTCATTATTATCTTTTTTCTCTCCAAAGCAAAGCCCAGTTGATGCTCAGAGGTTGTTAGAACCAAAGGGGAAGGAGAGGACACTGGAGTATTGTTCTTGCTGCAATTGCAGGCATACTTGGTACATAAAAGAGATTTTATTAAAAAACAAACCGATGCTTTGAGTAAGAAGAAGAAAAAAGAAAAAAGAAAAAAAGAAAAAAAAAAAAGGAAAGAAAATCCATGGTGTTGAAGTCTAGGGCACTGAGGCTGTCAGGGAAGTAAGGCCTGCAGTTGACATACCGTGTCAAAGCCATAGCCAGTACAAGCGAGCATAAACCACTGGTTCTTATGTTCAGTGATGATGCATGTGAGGCTTAGAAGCAGATTATCTCATTTAACCTGTTTGATGTAAGCAGGATCCAATACTGAGTTCCTGTGTACATCTGCAATAGATGGTGTTTAATAGCAACAAGAGTCACTGTGGTATGCCTTTCCACGTCTTGCTGGATTCCAGCCTCCTCCAGAGCCTTTCCATGTCAGTTGTAACCCACGTGGAGAAATTTTCAGGTGTGTTCTTCTACCACAAAAACAAGCCATGGCTATGCATCCACACTAACTTGCCACAGCAGTGCAGCCTCTTGTGTGCTACACGATGCAGGCAAAGACATAGTTTGGCACCTATTATTGCTTGCTTTCTTCCATGCAACAGCACAAGGAGTCATCTCTCCATCATCCACTCGTTTCTTTCAACATCTGCTTTTTTTTTTTTTTTTTTCCCATTCTCATTCGTGCTCAGCAGGTGCCTCCAGTTCCCAAGCATGTTCCCAGATCTTTCCCAATGTCAGCTGCGGAGCTAAAAAGGGATTTTCTGAGTTTGATTGATCAGGTTGTCACAAACCTGGCTGGGAGCCATTTGTTGGATGCTCATCAGACTGCTACCACAGAATCCAGCTGCTGAGGTTCCAGTGTGCTTTAGGCCTGTGGAGCACAGAGATGAGCACTACACCTGACTGGGCATCTCCAGGGATGTTTGAAGGGCACAGAGCCTTTATTGACCATCCCCTCCCAAGAGCTTGAGCTCCTGCTGCAGTTGCCTCTCCCTGCAGGCTCATACAACTTCCCCCGGTAGCTTAAATGCAGCCTCTCACAGAACGCTATCACAAGGCATGAGCCTTCTGGCTTACACTTTAATTCATCAGGCACTGCTAGATGTAACAAATGTGCAATAAAGATGAACTTTGCATATAGCATCTGAACCCAGCATCGCTCAGAAAATACAGATCATGAGCAAACAACAAACACAGTGCCCTGTGCACTGCTTCCTCTCTCTTTGACTCTGTGGGGGATCTCCTGCCTTCAGGTTGCCAGCTCATAATTTGCCTTTTCTGAACGTGGTTATTCCCTTCACTAAATTTAGCTTTTCTTTCAAAGAACATTCACTCCCCTCTCTGCCATCTACTCTCTCCTGCCTCTTGATGAAGTTTGCTGTTTTGTTCCTTGTCCAAGTCTTTCTTTAATCCTTTCCATCCTTACATGGCTTTGTTCAGCTTTTCATAATGTGCACAGGCCTCAGCAATCCCGCCATCTCTGTGTTGGATCTCAGTCATCACCCACCAGGATTCAAGGACCAGCTACCATCAGTGATGCGTGAAGAGCTCCACAATCTCCTCTGTCTAACAGTGAGCACGCATCCGCACTGAAACTATTCCCAGAGTAACAGCAAGGTAACAACACCGTTAACATCAAGGAGATGCTCAACTCATACAAGGTCCCACGTCAACATGAGGCTCAGGACCAGCTGCTCCAAAGCTGGCACCCAGGGAAGAGTCATTTAAACCTAGTGCTATTCTAGGAGCACTGTAGGCTTGATAGGTACTTTGAAAGAGGTAGAGACATTTATCTCAACAAGCGACTGGGGCCTTCAGCTGCTCGTCTGGCAAGGGGTCAGAGCTGCTGGTTCTGGAAGATAACTGCTCACCTGGGTCTCCTCCACGCATTTATGTTCCTTGTGCAGGAGCTCAGAGCATGAAGACAAGATGAGGACACAGGTCACCTTCTAGATGTTGTGTGAATCAGACCCAGGGCACCGCACAACCTGCATGTTTTTATAGGTGGAAGGGAAATACGTGGAAACATCACATTATCTGCGGCTGCGGCTCAGCAGATGCTCCATTTGCACACTGCAATTTATGAGCTGTGGTGAAGTATGATTTAGAGGACAGAGTGCTTTAGTTTCATCAGAGACATGGAGGCAAGGGAAGGCTTCCCATGAACGGGCTGTGAATAAAGCTTAGGGTGTGAGACAGAATCTTCCTGCGCTGACATGCCCCACACAGACAAATGCACAGATCACCCTTGGAGTAAAGATGGCTTGATGGGCTCTTATTATAAATGATCTTCAGCTACAAATATAGACAAAATAATTTATGGCTCTTCCTGCATTTCTGAATAATCTTTAGTGGGCTGAATTGTCCATAAATCTATTTGCTGTTCTTTGGATACAGGTGTGAATCCAAGGACTCTCTGACTCTTAAAATGATGAAGTTTGGCAAGCAGAAATCACTTTTTAGATCAAGGATTCGCTTTCCCCTCATTTAAATAGTGCAGGAAGTGGTGACACACTTACAGGAAGTAAGATCTGATTCTGGTAAACAGGGCTGAAATAACTTGCCATTTCTGGAGCAGGATGAAACACATGGCAATTATAATGCAAGAAGCTTTATGAGGATGTAACTGTTTAAAAGCTGATTAGGAAAAGAGGAACTTGGCATCCGATCTGGAAGGGTAGTAGAGGGAAGGATGGCTGCATGGCAGGACTCCTGTTGGTCTATGAATGTCTGCACCATGGTGGCATTGTTATCCCCTTCTTGTCCTGACAATGTACAGTCAATGGCACTTCAGGAGGTGGGTGGGGGACATCTGGTTAATGAGGAACAGATGGACATCATCGGACGTGCACTACACCTGCTCTTTCCTCCACTGCTCCCTCCCTCGCTCTCTGATTTCTCTGCTCTCCCC
The DNA here is from genome assembly GCA_013399475.1 of Chauna torquata. Taxonomy (NCBI): domain Eukaryota; kingdom Metazoa; phylum Chordata; class Aves; order Anseriformes; family Anhimidae; genus Chauna; species Chauna torquata. The sequence goes on along the minus strand of VXAL01014433.1, from coordinate 28,402 downwards.
TGCAGCTGAGCTCTTTCTTCTCCTTCCTTTTAAATGGGAGGTAGCATCTGTGTGCTACCGAGAAGGAGCAATGAATGGCTCCGGTCAGAGCCAGGTGTAATACCAGCAAATACAGTTTGGAAATTCCTCAACTGTGCATGTGCCTCTCTCTGGGAGCCCTACACACTGAGCTGGTCCCCACTTATTGTGTCCCCTGCCCGCTCCAGTCCCTGGACCCTCACACCATCATGACACACCACCGAGTTTCTGCTCTGTAGACCCCCCTGGGGATGGCAGACCCTTGAGTGTGGAGGGCACTGCTAGCGAGATGTGTGAATCTGATGCTTCAGCATGACAGAAGCAAGCAGTGGGCAGCAGAGACCACTTTCATGTGTGCCATTTCTTTGGTATGACCTATTTAATAATTTGAGAAGGACTTTCTTGAAGCCCATCCTTTGGGACTTGGCAGCTCACACCAGTGTGAAAATTTACATCTATATCTTTCCTGGTGCTCCTCTCTTTAGCTCATGGGGATGATTTGTAGAAGCGGTGCAGTGTTTAGAGCTGGCAACCTGAATTTCCCTTCCATTCTTCTGGTTCCCATACAGCATGCAGGTAGGACTTCTGTCTCTGCTCCTGCATTCTCATCCAGTTAATGGGTTCCAGTGAAGTGGGTTTGTTTCTCTCCCATAAAAATCTGAAAAGCTGAACACAAACCAGATCCTGAGAGAAATACAAATTCTCAGAGGCTTGTGTATCTCACAGCCCAGAGGAGACAGCACAGTGTTCCTAAATGTGCCTCTACAAAGGAAATCTTCCTAAATCCCTGTGTTCCAACCAACACTGACAAAATAGCAAAATAATTCCTATCAAGTTCCAATTGGCTTTCATTAATACTGGTGGCTTTCATTGAGATTTTCTCCCTGAGAGATATGACAGAAAAGTCAGTCCCTAAACCCCTTCTCTCTCCTTCTTATAGCAATTTTACTCCACTACGGTTATGCCTGCTCACAGCTACAGAGTTGAACCGACCCCTCAGTTTAAGTTACACGATGTGCTTATGTAGCATCAGAACAAGGTTTCCACCTTCCTCTCACTCACCAAGCATTTTAGTGTGGGTGAACACAGTCCCCTGAATCAGTCCCTTTCAAGGGCAGGAAGCAGAGGTATAGCCAGCAGTCCAGCCATGTTCTCTTCTGTCTCTCTAATCTGAGAGCTGTTACTGTGTCCCAAAATGGGATTAATTTTCTGTGTAAGTCTGTTTAGGATAAAAGGCCTCTGTGTCCCTTCTGTGGTTTCTACTCCAGCTGCCCTTGAGACACATTGGATTTTATATACAGGGCACAGACGTAGCATGAATGATGAAGGAGAACTTCAAAGGAGGATATTTTAGGCTGGGTGAGGTGGAAACCAAGTTAATTCACTTTACTTGAGTTGATCATTTCAATGAGGAAAATGGACTGAGTCCCTGTGGTATTCTTACCATAGCACACAAATGCTGAGCTAGCATCCAGAGCCATCCTTTGCCAGGTTCTTGACTTTACAGGCAACTCGGAAGTATTGTTCAATACATATCTCAGCCAAAGCATCATGACTATATCTGATTGCCTTTGGGTTTCCTTCCAAGATCTTTTCCATACTCCCTCTCTTTTTGTCTTTTCCCAAATGAGCCCTCACTCCTCTCTTATACCCATGGGGAGTTACAAGCAGACTCTACCACAGTGAGTTAGCAATACTTCAGCAGCCTTACAGAGTCCAAAACCTACTGACAGGACAGGCCACACAAGAGGAAAAGCCTGTTCATCCCTCTCCTTTTGCCATTCATCAGAAGCTGAAGTGTGCCCATCTTAGCTTTACCCTTTATGACTCCCATGGGACTCTATTCCTGCCCTGGACATTTCCTTCATTACAGCAGAGGAGTGAAGGTGGTGAGACTGTCCATACACTATGGAGCATGGCAATGCAGTCTGGAACTGGTGTGCACTCCACTGAGTTCACAGGGAGATCCCACACTAAAGTTCCCGTATGGAAGTCCTTAGGGACAGAACACACAGTCATCTCTGGCAGCTCATCTCCAGGCTTCACCATACACATACAAACAGATGTCAGGCCAGTCAGCACTACCACTTTCCATCTGCTCCGATGGCTGTAAACTTCTTGCTTCATCTTAGATTCTTTCTTCACGCACATCTCATATCTCTCCTTGGACACATTCCTCAAGGACATCATTTTTTCATTGAAGTCCTCTAACCCCATAATAGAAGTATCTGCCCAAGGTCACTGATCATTCATTCCTTCTGCTGGAATGGAGTTGGGGTGATCTGGGAGTTTCTTAGCAGCATATCTTTTCTGTTTGACAGTTCTCTTCCCCGCAACCCCAGGGTGCAAGTCTTGGCAATAACACCATCATCAATGTTCCACCTCCAAATAGCCCTCCATCTGCTGAAGAGTGAAAATCCGTGTCAGTGCACCTGAACCTGTTCTCTTGCAAGGAGATTTTTTATGTACTGCCCCAGATTTGTCAAGTCCATTATGAAGAATCCTGTTGTGCAGAACTTCGATTCTAGACACACTGCTTTGTAAGATAAATGCAGGTTGAAAGCGTGCAGCTGCATTCCTAGAGAATAGGGCTACAATTCCCCAGAGACCCTCGAAGGTCCAAGGTAACTGCAGTCATGACCTCACTGCCGGCAAGTCTCATCAGTACAATAATGGAATGAACTTGTACAAGCCCCACTGGAGAAGGGACAAGGCTAATAACCCCTATCCTCTATTCTACAGCAAGTGCATGTACAGAAATGACCTGGCAAGCCTCTGAGGAAACCTTGTGCCCAGGGCTGGAGAGGGAAGGAACTGGGATTTACTGGTGGTTTTAAGAGTCAGTAGGTTTTAGATTCTTGCTGCAATTTCTTATGAACTACAAGCTGAGTTTTTACTTTCCACCTAAATGCATCAACATCCAGTGAAGTGTATTGCATTTTGGCTGCTGAAGCTGCTTCATCAGGATTTCAGGAATCCCATTTTCCTGCTTTATGCATAGCACTTCTCACATGTGGTGGGACCCATGGCTATCCCAAGTCAAAAAAGGCACCCATGACCTGAATTAGAGTTCAGTTTCAGTCATTTTCTCTGGTTTGATTTCACTAGTAAGTTAGAAACAATAATGCATGATAAATCTCAGGTTAAGTCTGAGTTTCCATCCCAAATGATCTCAAAGGCTTATCAGTTATGAAAAACATCATGACCAGCTGATGGAGTGGATCTGCTGGAGCACTCATCCGTTTCCTCTGTTTAGACTAACATGGATGGTTCTTTTTCTTTAATGTGCAATGCACTGGCAAAAGTCTGTCAATATGCAGCTAGTCTGGGAAAGTCTGTTTTTCCCTATACATGTTTTTCTGTCTCATTCCTCTTCTCCTTGTAAGTTCTAGTTATAGCACAGGTTCAGCAGCTGGATCCCGTGACAGGATGAAATTTTACAGTTGCTCTGTAGGTATTTATAGTCCAGCCATTATCATGCTGTGTATGTATTTTAGTACTGGGTTTCCAGGCTTTGCAATGACATAACACTGACTTTCACCTCCATTTGTGCTTGCTTATAGACACCCTCCAATCACAGGGAGGTTGGTGTTGGGAAAGAAAAGGTCAGTCAAACAGCTGTGTTAGTCAAGTTTGAATTACAGGATCACTGAAGCGTTTCAGTGGGAAGCAACCTCACAAAGTCTCTAGTCCAACCCACTGCTCAAAACAGGATCAGTTACGTGGCTGTGCCAGCTTACTCAGGGCTTTTTACAGCCAGAGACAGGTTTGATATCATATCCCAGCAGAACTTCAAATGAATGTTGTGTGTCACTGAAGAACAGTGATGCTCAAACTTCCAGAGGCATACAGCTTTTTTAAAAATTAGTACTTCGGTCTTGGTGGTTTGTGCATCACACATTTGAAACTTTTCCCAGGTCCTCACTCTAGCAGCCCTCCTTAGGTATTGATCAAGAAATGAAAATAGCCCATTTTAGATCTCAAACCAATATAAGCTGTAAGCCATGCCTGGGCCATATACTTGTAAGAAAGCCAAAGAAGGCACTTTACATGACTTCTCCTAGGTGGTGCACTCAAGTAGAGAGAAAGGGACACACATCCAGACAGAGCCTTGTCATGACTGGTGGTGGAGAGGTGAACTCACAGTCCTGAGGTTTCACTTGAAAGATCAAGGAAGGGCTTCATCTACCTTATCGCAATAGATAGAGAGTGAGACAAAGGAAAACGTGATCTGCCGTACCAATGCCCATGGGAGGTCAGTGTATGCACACCAGAGGCTGTGAACCCATGGGAACATCTCTTTTGCTTCTCTGGACCAGAAGGTGAAATCCCACACATCCTATTTCTAGTCCCTGCAGTCAGATGCACGTGGGGCTCTCCCCTGCCCTGGGGATGAGCAGGCTCGTCTTTGTGAGTCACTCCTTACATGAGGTGAGTACATAACAGGAATACATGCCTTTCTGCTGGCAAGAGCCTTCAGGGTGAGGCTGGAGGCACTGCCAACCATCAGAGTCATCCTCAGAGTCCTGGGAGCAGGGGCAGGCATCTGAACTCAGTGCAGCTGTCTTTGGTCAGCTTGGATGCTACTGGATTTGGAGACCTGCACCGGGACGCAATGCCCTGCCCGTATCAGGAGGGAGAAGGAGAAAAATATCCTTGTGAAATCCGATTTGTCTGGCACCTTATCCAGAAAAATGGACAACAGCACAGGACGTTTACTAGTGTCATCATGCAGTGCAAACTGGACAGGAAAGGTTCAACCGCAACACCAATGAGTTCAGCTGTTTCAGATAAAAAGTTATTTTGTTTTGTTTTTCCCTAAATGCAACAAGGGCTTATAGTCCCCATGTGCTGAGGATCTGCTGCTGTAAGTCCCAGCGCTGCAAAACTGTGTCAATAGTTGGCTATAGGCTGCTCAATAGTTCAATGGCCCAACAGACAAATGAGAGGATAAAAACACAGTAAAAAGCAACGTGAGGCCACGTGACTGTCAGCCAATGCCACAGTTCTGCAAAACCCTGGGTTGTGATTAGAAACAGTAAGTATTTCGTAAAGCAGGATCTCCTGCTGTGATACATGTTAGACAAACATAGAAAAAGGCTTTAGGCTGGCCCGCTGGATCTAGTTCAGTCAAAGCAGACAAACCCACAGCCAGAGGAGACTTCCTAAGTTTTGGACTCCTGGGAGAGGCTGCACCTCTGGGCGGTTTGTGCCCACTGATGCTCCAGAGACACCGGCCATTGGGCTGCCACCAGCTTTTTGCAGACCCCAGTAACAGCTGGGGCCTCTTGTGTGATGAGGAACCTTCCCATGTGTCATATCAGAGGCTGCACTGGTCTCTGGCATCTCCTCTTTACTCTCACCTCCATTAATTCCTTGCATGCAGACGTATCAGTTGCAATTAATCCCTCTCTCCTGGAGCCAAATGTCCAGCTGGCAGCTGGGGCTGTGTTACAGACAGTTACTGCACTCCAGGCTGTGTAGCCAGAGGAACCCAGTCAAATGACTTTGCAAATGGCCCCCAGTTTGTTTGCTCATGTTCACTGGTGCACCCTGTGGCACGCAGTGGCGCGGCGCTGCGTATGGTAGACGAGCTCTTGGTGTTTTGTTGGGTTCAAAATGTGAGTGTTTTCAAGGGCTGTTTATCGGTTTCATAGCTAGCTTATAATCTCTATGTTAGGCATGTAATGGTGTGCAGGAGCACGATTGATGCAGAGCTAGATGCGATAGCACTGTCGGCTCTGCCAGCTCTCTTTAAACTGTTCATCAGATGTTGGCAGTGCAAGCTCCTGTACCACCTTGATTTACCCGCAGCCATGACTCTGCACTGCAGCCATTTCACTGCACACAACATCTGGGAACCAGCTCCAGGACTTCTCCACCCAGGACCAAAGGCCTTTCGTCCAGTGAGCCACAGGAGCAGTTTCACTGGCTGGGATGGAGAAGATGGAAGTTTGTAACTAATAAAAATGCCAGCAAATCGTATACATTTAGCTACATTCACAGCTTGAGCTAAGTGAATTGGAGGCAGTGTGAACTGTTGTAATATGTCATTTTCTCTGTCCTGCCGGCACATAACTTACGCAACTTCAGCTGTTTTAACTGCCACTGGACTCCCGCGCACTTGTCCCTTCCCATCCAATAAACCGGATAGTGATGTGGTGCTCGTAACAGCACCTGCAAGGCTGCCCTGTGCCACAACAGAAGTGTTCCTAGAGCAGCCAAGAAAAGAAACATAGCTGGGTAGGCCAGTAATTGAGAAAGCTGATATATTTCCACCAGGAGAAGGTGGCAATTCATACCCTCTACCTATCATTATCCTTAAGTATTGATTCCCCAGTCACATTTTCTTTGTTAAATGGCTTGTTTCATCAAGGAGGTATTCTGCAGCTGCAGTCAAAGCGGGACTGAGCGCGTGCATACATTTGGAGCGCACAGTGTATGTGACCTGAATTTTGGAGTAGCCTCTAAGACTGCTCTTCTAATGAAAACTCAGTGTGCTGCATCTCCTGCCAGTGGTTAACTCCTACCATCCAACAGGGCGGGTTGGGATTGATGGCCCTGTTGACAGGACCTTGTGTCTTACTTTGCAAAAATTATGTGGTGGTTATGGGATGCACAAGGAGATGATAGATTTTGGTAAACTGCACATTAAATATTTGTGTGCGATCATTCAATTTACTTTAAACAAATTTGCTTCGATTGTGTTCCGCACTCCATTTGTGTCTGCCTTCTGTGAATGTTCCAGCAACATATTTACTGGCATGGATTTTCACTCAAACAGCAACATTCAAGTGAACACGCTTGTAAAAAGCAAATGTTGAACCTACAATCAAAAAGTATTTGCTCTGATGAGACACTGCTATTAATGAGTTAAAGCCACTACCAAATTGTTACTGGAAATGTTTATTTGACAGAAACAGAATTTACACAGAATGACAAGAGTTGCCAAATACCTGTTTTGGGAGGCATATTTTTATATGTTCTTCCTTTTTGGGGGAGAGGGGCAATGGAAAGTAAAACGTTTTGCATTTCCTGTTGATAGTATAGGTTAAAAGTCAGTTGGTGTAAGTGCCCAGTCAGAAAAGAACTGAATTTCATATCTCATATACTTAGAGCAATGCTGGCAGAAACAGTTTAGCAAACAAATTAGAGGTTGAATTGACCTTGTGTTGTCAAAAAAATGTCAATCAACAAACAAATTAAGGCAAATAGTGACTTTACTCCAAGAATGATTTGAAAACAGATGGGAGTAAGGATTAATAGTTTTGTGGGAGTAAACATTTCTTAGGCTCTTCAAAAAAAAAAAAAAGAGAGAAGGATTTTTCTATTGATCATGCACAGAATTGTACTTTTACATCACTTTTAAATCACACCTTTTGTAACATTTGCACTGTGTGCTGGAGGAACGCAAGTTGGCCTGGTTCACAGTGGAAAAATACAAGAATGGAGTTTTAAAACACAGTCGAAAACAAATCTGAGATCAATTGAAATCAAGACAGAGGGAGAAGAGAGAGAGAGTCAAAAAAGAAAGAGATGGAAACGTTAGTCCAGGCCAAAGAAGCACTATGGGAAAAAGATAGGTCAACCTCTGAAGCTGTGGGACCCTGAGGAAGCTGGCGCTGGCAGAGAAATGTGAGTAAAGGCACAGACTGGAGCAAATAAGGTTTGGAAACAAAGGAGAGGAATTTGAAAATTTGCCTTGAAATGAATGGGAAACCAAGAGTCTGAGATGAGCAGGCAAAGATGCAAAACCGGTTGTGTTTTGTTGTGCACGCAAATTTGGATAAGCACGAAGTAAGAAAGCTGCAAAGGTCAGACCATGCTGTAGACATGGTGACTGGTAGATCTGCAGTTGGGACATAACTAGGTAGAGAAGATTAATTAAAAATTCAGAATAATGCCCAGGTTATGCCCAGCATACACAGAACATATCTCAGAGAGGGACAGAAAAGAAATATGGATTATCTATCTGAGGCATTTTAGATTAAAAGGATCTATTCTAGCTGTGAAGGAGTTAATTGAGAAAAGCTGATACAAATCCAGAAGCTTTCTTAGGCAACAGAGATTGCAGGTAAGCAGGGAAGAGCCACTGAAGTTATAAAAGGTGGGTGTATTTGAGCATTATTGACATAAAAGTGGCTGATAGAGCTCACAGGAATTTTCTACTGAAACACATTTTTCGTCTCTGAACGTCAGTTTGTTGAAACTGGCACTCTACTGGAACATACTTTCTAGTCTCAGCGGAAAAGGTTGCTTAGATCTGAGATGGGATCACTAGTCAGAAGGAGAGAAAGAGAAGAGGCAATCAGAAGAGCCAAATAATTAGTTCACTCATTTAGAATAGAGAAAATCCAGAGTGAAGACTTTGCTGGGTGAGAAGAATTTTGAACCAATGTTTTTACAATTTCAACAGCAAGCCCAGCTGCTAGACTGCTAGTTCTTCCAGGGCAGGGTTATTTTCTCCCTGCCTCAGAGATAAAACAAAACAAAACAAAACAAAACTGAGGAGGTCTGGATACGTCACAGTGCAAACTGGAGATTTATTTTGAAACTTCTAGAATACCCGGATGCTTTGCAGCATCACCATCTCTCCACCACTTAAGGCAGAAAGAAGACCATGAAGCAGCAGTATCCTCCTGAATGGAGGTCTCTGGCTCTGATACCAGAAGCAATTGAGCTCTGTGTGGTCTTGATCAGACAGTATACAACTACATCTTCATAGGTGTTCTTTTCCGAGTGCCTCATCTGAGATATTTTGCACCTCCTGTTCTATTCTGTATTGTTCAAAGGTGCTGAAGACCTACTGCTCCCTTTCAAGGCTACGGCAAAGCAATTAGGTTAAGTTATTTCAGACTGGATTCCCAGAAATGGAGATGCATAAAATGAATGAACACATGAAAATATTGGCCCTAATATCTCTGTGACTCAGCTTTTCCAGCTCTACAATGGAGAAAACGATGCTTACTGATTTTTCAAAACATTTTGAGCTCTACAGATGAAAAGCAGAGTGAAAGTTAAGTATGATTATCATTTTCATTAGGAAAAGATTTAAAGGATCTTTTATCCCTGGAGAAGGGATCCCAGCACAGAAGAGGCATCCCTGTCTGAAGAACTGCCTGAAAGTTGAGCAGTTGCTAAGGAACCAGAGTTCCTTCATCCCAGTGAATACCCCGAGAGGGATGGAGTGGGCAACCATTTCACAAAGCTGCCACGAGGTAGAAAAGAGATGGGACCAGGCATCATTAGCAGCAAGAAGATCATTAGATCTCTGCACTATGGTCTGCATGAACCTACAGCAAAAATGGCCGAGGACAATCATGTAGGAGAGATAAGAGGGAGTGACTCTCTTAAGCACTCTATGAAGAATAAGGAAGCTCTGGGTGCTTGTTAAATGGAAAGCCGGTGTCGACGGAGGAGCCTGAGGACACAGCAGATAATGGTTTATTTTCAAAGAGCTGAGCAGAGTACCAGAAGCTAAGGAATTACTGGATACAGGAGTAAAGTAAAAAGCCGGAGTAAGGAGATAGGCCTAAGTGATGAGAGATACCAGGGTCAAGAGAAGTAGTTGTTTTCTTGAGCGACTGAATTATGTCAGATGTTTCCAGGGCCACAAAGAGAGTAGGAGGAGAGGCATGAGAAAGGCTCAGGAAAGGGAGGTGTTAAGTCTAGGTGAGCTAAATCAGAGCAATCTGTGACTGAAAGACAAAAAAAGTATATTGTACATGTCTGGAAAAGGGCTAGGAGGTGAGAACAACATGGGTGTGCTGGGAAGAATAGCAGTGTCTGAGAAATGAGGAGAAAGGGCTAATAGCAGTTACAGAAATGAAGGAGGAATAGGGACAGGACTATCCATAATGAACTGCCCTAAGTCTCCCGCTGGACATGGAGGAGGGATTCATACTGTCATTTCTGAAGGTATAACCCAAATGACTGAAAATTAGAGACTGGACAAAGTATCCTGAAGAAGATCTTGAAGTGATGGACATTTTTTTCTGCTCTTTAATGCAGCCAGTGTTGGACAGACATGGAGATTACCACAGCCCTGCAGGTATCACCAGAATGGACCGAGAGAGGAAAGGAAGGAGCCAGTCACACAGCAGACGAGCACTAGCAAGCATGTGGGGAGAACGTTTGAAGGGAATCAAAGGTTCAGTGTGATCCTGAGATGAAGAGACAACAGGGAAGTGGTGCAAACCAAGGAAGGCAGCACTGGGTAGGGATGGAAAAGTTGGGCTCATTAGGGCAGAGTCCCAGAGATCAGGAAGCTGAAGGAGAGCAACTGCAATATTTGGGAAGGAATGAGCAGGAAAAGGAAGGAGCAGTGTGAGGACAGAGGAGTCGTGGAGTAATAAAACAGAGACTGTAAGAAGTCTGAAGCATCATGAAAGGTAAGGAAGCAGAAGAAATTCACATGCAGGAAGTTGTTTCAGGAGTGAAACAACCCGACGTGTTTGCAGCTTGCCTTTGAGGCCTGCTGGGGCAGCTGTGGCTGCTGAGGGCACAGCTGGCCAGCTGTGCCCTGGGGACCGCTTGTCCACTTAGCCCTACCCACAGTTGCTGCTCCTCAGCCCATCCGTCTGTTCCCTCAAAGCCGACCTCTGAGGTGCACCGTGCACCAAGACCTCGGCCGGGTGCGATCCAGGGAAGCCACAACAAGCAGCGGAGACAGTGGCGCGGATCTCCTTGGGACCTGCGGAGCGCGGGGAACGGAGAGGTCCTGAGGCTGCAGGCAATCCCACTGCCTTCCTCCCTGTGGAAAGGCTCTGTGCCCGAACCTGTGGGCCCGCAGGGGACGCTCAGCCCCGGGATGCAACGCCGTGCTGCCGCGCTGGCACCCGTCCCGCCGCGCGCAGACAGCCATTTCCCTGCGACTGCCTCCTCCCGGGAATTATCACGCCTGACGTGCGGCTGATTGATCAGGCAGGAGCAACCCAGAGGCAGTGCTTCAGCAAGCTGTTCAGACCGGGTCACGAAGGCACAAACCCACTCAATTCTCAGAGGTGGAGAGGCCCAGCAGGACTATAGGGTAGGCTTAATACTCACAGTAAAACATCCGGCGTGCAGCAGCATTATCTTTCCCTTACCTCCTGCTCCACTTGTGTCACTCTCTGCTCGAATCCCTGTGCTAACTCCCAGTCTTCTTCTACATCAAAGTTCAGCTCCTCATTTCATCTCTGGGGTCTCACGTGGCTCTGCTGGGGCTCATCCCCGCCTTCCTCCCCGACCCTACCCCGCGCTAACTCAGTACGTCTCCCCCTCCCCGGCCCCCTCCATCTCCCCGAAGCGACGGCTCCGCTCCCTCTCTCCTGCTGCCCCCTCTCCCCCTTCCACCGCACAGCCTCGTCCACTCCCTCCCGCCTGCCCTCGGGGCTCATTCACCGCAGCTAGTCTTCCTGTGCTAATGACTTCCACTTCGCCTACGCCCTTGGCAAGCGTTGCCCCTTCTGACTATTAACTTTGTTTACTATATTGCATCTTCAGAACGAGGAATGATTCAGAGATACCCAGCTAAAGCCGGGAGCAAACAAGGCGTGAACATGCAATAGCTCGGCTTGTGACCTTTCTCAGCTGCTTCCTTCCCTCATCCCAGCCTGCGCGTTTCAGACCCAATCGTGCTCCCAATACTTTCCCGCTGACCTTACTGGAAGCAGGATCCAGGCCTCGTGGGTGCAGCCCAACAGCCTGACTCTGCAAGGTGCCGAGAGCCTCTTTGGAAGAGCCGAGCATCCTCGCTTGCTGGTGCCCCAAAGGTTGGGGTCCTCGTATTGTGAAATCCTGGGGGCAAGATTCTACCTTTTTAGCTGCCAGTAAAATGCCGTGTACACGTGATGGCATGTGGAAATACATAATTATGCTTCACGCTACAAACAGACAGCATTAGCAGGGAAAGGCTTTCCCCTCCCACTCACCCTTTGTCTATCTGCTTCTTTCCCGTTGTCAAAATTTAGCATCCCATCCTCCACGGAGAGACTCAGTTTTGCTCTGGTGCTTGGAAGGCATCCAGTCCCAGCTCGCGCGCTTGCTCTGCCAGTCTCCACAGGTATTCTGTACACAGGGCTTCCAGCTAGTCAAGAAATGCTCTCTCTTCTCCCCCCCTGCCGGGGAACCTCCAAGCGCTGGGGTTATTACAGGATCCCTGTGGCAAAGCCATGCATTCTCGCTGTGATGTATGAACCACCTCTGCTCCGCAGCACACCGTCGAGTGCACTGCAGGAGGAGAGGAGCTCTTGGGCAGGGATGGAGGCCAGCCCTGGAGAGGTGTTTGCACAACGCCTGTGCTATGTCAGGTCGCAGGGGAAGCACGAGGAAAGCCATCACGGTTTGGGTCCTAGCTTGGCCAAACCTTATACCGGTGTTCACTAGAAGTGGCTCCAAGAAAAAAGGTTTGGACCAGAGGCTGGTGAATAGAGGAACGAGGCAGACTGGATGTCACATTTGGGTTTGAAATGACTCCAGTGCGGGTTTGGCAAAGCCAAGGCCGCAGCTTTGGGAGGCTGTGCTAACCAAGAAGCCAGGAGAACCAGGTCTTGGTGCACGGTGCACCTCAGAGGTCGGCTTTGAGGGAACAGACGGATGGGCTGAGGAGCAGCAACTGTGGGTAGGGCTAAGTGGACAAGCGGTCCCCAAGGAACAGCTGGCCAGCTGTGCCCTCAGCAGCCACAGCTGCCCCAGCAGGCCTCAAAGCAAGCTGCAAACACATGCCAGGTATGGTGTGAAAGGTGCACGGCAGCTGACATGAAGACAGGTAGATGCAGAGACTGGGCTAGAAGAACATAGAGACCTATTTTTCTGTCCCACACAACTCTGAAATTACAAAGCTTCCTATTGTACACTGGGATGGGACTAAAACAAATTTAAGACTTTTTTAGACCAAAACCATGTATTCAATGCACTGAAATTGTCAGTAAACCAGCAGTTCAGATATTCACCATATTTATCTGGGATTCAGGTGATCAAGTCAAAGTCTCTGTACCCCTCAGAGAAATTTTCATTGAAAAACCCTGACCACCTAGTAGAGAGAAAGGCTTTCTGCAGCAGCTGTAGCACAGGCAAAAAAAAAAGAAGGAAAAAAAAAAAAGGATTTACTCATGGAAAGGCAAACACAAAGTGAGGCTGAAATGCTGCAGTTCTTTGATCTTGGCACACATCCTGACAGGCAGCTCCAGCACGATGACAAGATCACGGGGGTAAGATCTAAGGTGCAGCACAGCATTTTAAGGCTCTGCTGCTTCACAGGCTGCCGTAAGCGCACCAGTCAATTAGAAACTGGGGAAGGGGCTGGAATTTCAGATCGGTGTTTCCAGTGGAGAACTGAGAATTTTTTCAAGGAAAAGTGGGCAGACCTGCAAGGAGGTTTCGGCAGCCTTCAGGCATTGAGTTCTTGTTTTACAGACTCCATAGAGAGTTTCAGTTCTGAGATGCTCGTTACCCAACACGTGGGGCAGGCGGGGAGGTGCGGTTTGGTGCAAGAAGCTCTGATGGGCATGTCTCCAGGGGATAGCATCCCAGCCACACGACGTGGCTTGGACATGATTCAAAACCCTGAAACGGCCCTTCAGGTTTCTAACTGAGTGTAACTGGACCAGACCGCGTTAGAAATAATATTCCCCAGTCTAGTACTGTAAGTAAATTTTATCCCGTTATGAATAGCCTCCTCCCCAGGATGCAGGAGCGATGTTACATGTAGTGAAGCTGAAAACGCTTCAGAGATTAGCCCTAGCACATAGCTCACACCTCCAGACTCTTCTGTAATGAATTAGTGTGCTCAATGGATGAAAAAATATTGGTGCAGCAGCACGGCTTGCAGTCAAGCTTCAAAAGGGTTCTGGTGGCTGAGCAGCACTACCTGCTCCAGCCGTGCCACAGGGGGTTTCACGCTCATCCTTCACAGACTCCCCTCTGCCTGCTCCTTTCCAAATCATCTGCCCCTCCCCGACCTCCGCTCACCTTTCTTGCAGGCATCGTCCCTAAATCTGGCACACTTCTCCCCTCCACAGATTTCTCTTTAAAAGCGAGCATAAGCTTAACAGGATACACGTGCGCGCACAACTGTAAATGTCTCGCGATCCTGTGCTGCTATAAACCTCCCTCTTCCAAACACCCTGCTAGCACTGTTTGCTTGTTAAATAAACCCAGCGCTGTGCTTAAGTCTAACTTCTGTTACAAGTGCTTCAGGAGAAGGCCAAGGCACTTTGTTTCCTTGTAAAGCACAGGGGTACCCGCAACCCGGGAGAAATAGCAATAATAAAATTACTAACGTTCTAATAACAGCCTCCAAAAACTAACTCTGCTCACAAGGCTTGGCATTTGTTTTTGCTGGGCTGCATAGAGAAGGGACCTGAAGTTAAATCTGTGCAATGCCTACTCCAACAGCCGGTGTTTGTTGTGGATTAGGAGCCCAGCAGCGAGTCGGAGCGGCAGCCGCTCGTCTGGAGGTGTCGGGAGCCGCGGCACAGCTGGGCAGCGCACCTTGGTCGGATTGATGCGAGCCAGCTACCCCGTTCAGCCCTGAGGGGTGTAATCTGTGTTTGCCAACACGTTTTGAACCGAGGGGGGGCCTGCAATGGGGGCTGTCCCCAGCAAGGGGACATTGCCAGGGCAGGGGGCTCCCCTTCCAGCTGCTGGGGACACCAATGGCTTTGTCCCCAGCTGCCAACAGCCTCTCTGTGCATCACGTCTGCCCCATCCTCCCTCCCATTTCTTTATTGTTTTGGGGGTGTTTGCTGCCTGAAGGGACAGCAAAACCCCCAGGGTGCTTTTTCTGACCACAGTGAGGGATGAGCGATGCTCCCCAGCTGGGCAAAGCCTGGGCAAGCTCAGCGAGCGCGTAATGGCCACTGCGCTCGTCTGTGGCAGCCCCGCGCTGGGGGACCTTCCTCAGCCTTTCGTGAAGGGCTTTGGGTTCCCCCGGTGTCAGACGTGCTGGAGGAATCCCAGCACTGCCCTTGTCCTGCTTCCTTGCCTAAAATCATCTCCGTGCTGGTCTTCTAGGCTGGAGTAGCCAAAATAGGCTTTCCAGTCCTAGTGAAGCCACTCACCCCAATTCTTGCAATGCGGCCGGTCCCCCAGTTCTCACCCCAAGGTCATGAAAGAAACCAACTGCTAAACACATGGGATGGGGTCTCACCCTTCCTTCACGTCTGAGCCTTGGAGGGGAAGGGGCAGCTGAGCTGAAAGGGCAGGGGACAGGGAGGATGGAGTGAAAGCTGCCGCTGTCATTGACTTACTCCATTCTCTGGATTATTTGCCTGGGGTACTCGGGCATTTTTATTATTAGTAACTAATTTTTATATAGCACTTCGCATCCTGAAGGACCCTAAAGCACACCACATACTTCATAAGCTAATTGCCAGCTGTGAGCCTCATCCCTCACTTGGTTGTGACCATATCTGCTGAAGGAGCTCCTCAGGGTCGCGCTGGGTTTGCATCAGTTTAACCGAGGACAGCCTCTCCCTGTAGATCCAGAAGGATATGTCAGAGACAAATGCAGCGTAGGGTTGGAGGTGAAAGATTTGAGCTGCCTTTTCTCCTTCGTAATTTAAAAATGACTGAGGAAATGGCATTCAGAAAGCCTTCTGACCACAGCACTGCAGTTGCAAGCATCCATGTCTGTGCACCGTGACTTCCAATCACCCCTAGAGTTATGGTCTCACCACCTACCCAAAACGTGACCCACGAGGGTGAGCCTGGCCCTGTCCTCTGACGTACGCTCAGAGATCAGCACCGTAGCTTTGTCTGGGAAGAAAACGCAACCCAAGCGGATGAGCCAAATTATAAATCGTCCGCCACAAGGATCTCCTCTGCGTGCTTCTGGAGAGGACCTAGCCCAGCTGAGCTCTGGGTCTTCAAGTCTGAGGCTGTTCAGTCCCTATGTCCCCATCAGCTGGGATGGTGTTTACAAGCTCTGGTTTCTGAGAGTTTGATGTTGTAACCCTGTATGCAAAACCTGTCCTAGTTACAATATTGCTGCCGTGATAGGAATAGGGGGAAAAAAAAAAAAAGAAGTAACAGCTCTTAAATACACCCTTCATCCCATCCTCTCTTTTCCCCCCAGGCTTCCATTAGTATCTCCCTTCCTGTGACATCTGGATGTGCCGCCGCAGCTTGGGATTGCCTGTGGTAGCGGTGGAGCAGCTCCTCTCCTCCCACACCTTATGCACATCATTTCTCTCTCGCTGCAGATAATTGCATCACCCTTCCTGTCACTCGGCTCGCAGTTGTAGTGTCACATTTGACTCGTTTTCCACACACACACAAATGTTCTTGCTACAAATTGCCAGTTTGGGTTTCGCTGGTTTTTTTTTTTCTTTTTTTTTTCTTCCGGAATATCTTGATTTCTTTCACTTGCCCTTTCTGTTTTGTCAGGACTCCTCTCCATGCCCTGATCATCTGCCTTCACTCTTCCACCCTTCACCTGGCAGCTCCAGCTCTCCAGTTGTGCTCCGGGAGGCGAAACCCCAACATCACGCTGCAGCATCTGAGCACAACTGTTTACAAACCCCTTTCTCAATCCCTTTTCTGGTTCCCAGCTCATTTACAGACCAGTTCTGCCTCTTCTTGCAAGGCAAAGGCAGTAGCTTTTTCTGGCTCCACTGACATACCTTGAAAACTCTGCGACGGGGCTTGTACGCGTGGAAGTTCACATGGTTTTGTGCACCAGTCACTCTAACGACTGCAGAAATAGTTCCTAACCTCTCTGCTGAGGAATCAGAGATGTCATCAGCGCTTTACACATCCACCGAACCACACAGGAAAATATCAGTAAGAAAAACACAAATGCTTTCGTTGGCGTGTATATATGATATCACAACATGCATTTGCTGTATGCATAGATGTAAAACTATTTTCAATTCCAGAATCCCATCACAGCTGGGAAATACACAACACTAGGAGGAGCGAACTTATCCGTAGCTTTAGATAAGCCTGCTACATTTTTGTGTTTAGCACTGTTCTCAGAAGAAATTCAGCTCAGGTTTGATTCTGGCAGCATCTAGAAAATAGAGGCAATTGCCTACCAGGGGAGATGTTTGTACTGGATGTATGCAAAAAAGGATTTTTTGAATGACTTTTATTATTGCTGTGTTGAGGTTTTTAATTTGTAACTTGGACAGATGTCTAGCAGTGCCTGAAAACCAGCCACCCGCAATGCTTCAGCTTGCAATGCTCAAACGTGCTGGATTTGTCTTTGCACCAAAACGCCTTCCAGAGCCTTTGCACAGTTTCCCCAGCCAATCCCCCTCTCTGCCTGCAACAAAGCACGGGAAATTCCAAGCAACGCCGCGGATATTTTTGAAAGTTACAGCCTGTAACAAGAGGGAGTTTATAAACGTAAATCTTCGGATAATCTTAATAACAGCTTTTGCTACTGCCACAGGTAAAGCCCGAGCCAGCCGGGGGCAGCGGCTCTGGGCCGCTGGGCAGCGGAGGACGGTGCCGCAGCGCGGGGCGGGGAGGCAGGGAGGCTGCTGCCCCAGGAGGAGGCCACGAGGCCGGGGTGCAGCGAGGCTCCCTGGGCAGCGAGGCTCCCCAGGCAGTGCCGGGGGAGCTCGGCGGGGGCTCGGCTCAGCTGCCGGGCTCCGCTCACCCTCTCCTCCCCGGTGCCGGCATCTCCCACGTTTTCCTCCCTTGCCCACCTATGTCCGCGCTTTTCTTTCTGTCTATTAACCGCCTCCCGACCAAAGTCATCTCCCCAGAGCTGGTACTGTCAGGCTGTTTCCTGCTGTAGCTTTGGTCACGGCTAATGCGCTGCGATATACTCCTTCCTTCAGGCTCATCGAGGCACTGTAAGGCAGTGTTTGTACCTTTTTTACTGCAGTAAAACCCCATTATTATCTGATCCTTAGCAACAGCTGTAATAAACATGATTATTAATAATAAGTCAGGGAGAGCTGGTATAATGGTTCTCCCTTGTAGGCAGGGGGAATATTCTTTCATAACTATAAGATCAATTTCTATTTTGCATCAGTCCTTTTACAGTCTTCTTCACCACAATATCTGAATGATTTCCAGCGGCACATTAAGTGATGGAGCTTGATATCAGTCACATGTGGTTTGTTCTTTTATCCTCTCCCCAGGGAGAGAATTATGTATGCAACATACTGGTTACGTTGCTAGGGTTTTGTTTGTTTTTTTCTAACATATGCACTGCCGCATGTTCATGTTGGAGAAGGCCACATCAAAGCAGCCACGTTGCATTTATATGGGAAGGTGGCGAGATTTCTGATGGTCCTTTGTTCCCATGGGATCTCTGCTATTGCCCCAGACTAACCCCTGCAGACCCCACTTGCCTCCCCACTGAGCTTCACCTCGTAGTAGAAAGCTCCTCTGTCCCTAAGGAGAAGAGCTATGGGCTCTTTGGACTTAAAATTACCCACCTGAGTCAAAAGGCATTGCCACTAGCACAGCACCCCCTGCTGCTGTGCAGGGTCAGAGCTGCCAGAGCAGCACCTGCTCAAGTCCCAAGATGACCATCCCTTGTGGCACTTTTGCTGGTATAATCCTACAACCTGTAACCAAGGCCTTAAATCCATTCCAAGGCATGTGGAAAGATGGCCTAATTTTCATTAGATACCACCCGAGAGAGAGGGAGAGTGCTTTCAGATAACCAACCTTTCTTTAGGGTGCATCAGCACACGTGGGTAAAAGCAGATGCCCACGAGCACTGTCTGTGCTCCCTGCCACTGCGCTCTTCACCAGCTCCAAATCTCCCCCCAAAATGAGTGCTTTTGTGTGCTTCCTTCTTGGAAGGGTGGAGCTGAGTCAAAGTGCCTTCAAAGAGCATTTCCTATGCTTCCCTTGGCATATCATGAAACCTCACTTCTTCCTCTTGAAACTGTCAGGTTGAGCATCATCAGCCACCAGAGAGACTCAGTATCACTAGCATCATTTTTGGATGGTGACAGCAAACTTCCACTCCTGGTTTGGAAGTCCTTTGCCAGTATGGTAAGGCATGCCAATGATTTGCCACGTAGCTCTGGAATTTGTCTTCCCAGCCCAGAGGCTGGCTCTGAGCTTCACCACCTGGTACCAAAGGGACTCAGCTCAGAAATGGGGTCCTGGAGCAGAAAGAAATGTTCGTGCTTTGTGTCTGCCCACTCGCCCTTCATGGGTCATTTCATGCATTTATTTCACAGGTAAATAGCAAAGATCAGTTTAATCTCCCATGAGGATTACTTCTAAGGCAGGAATCACAAGTGTGGATTTGGGAGGTCTTTCACATGGGCACAGCCTTTGCATTTATCTGAGAGAAGGTCACATCAAGGAGGAGAACGTTACGTTTGAACTGGACGGTGGGGAGAATTAGCTGGCCCGAATGACTCCACTGTCTGATCCCCTTCATGTTTTAATACAAATATCCTCAGGCTATTTCCCTGAGGCAGGGAAATACCATTATTCCCACTGCCGGTGACAGAAGAGGGGGGTTAAACGACTTGCTGAAATGACACAGGAAATGTGTGGCAGAAAGAGGTGCTGCATCCTTGGCTAAGACCAAGCCATCGTTCTGGGATTTTAGAGACAACAGCTATATCCAGCCACTTTATTTATTTCTCCAGAAGCCACCACGCCAAAACCTCTGCTAAATTAGAGAGGGAGGCTAAAGGAAAGCTTTCAGTGGATTGCTTTTTCCCATAAATGGAAATATCACAAATCATTCTGGGAAAACAGGTCTTTCTGTTCTCTTCCCTCTTTGTCTGCTTCTCTCCTTTTGGACATCTCTTCCTCTCCCTCTGGCTCCCAGTTTTCAGATGTACAGTCCTGACCATTTAAAAGCGCTCCCTGCCCTGCAGGAAGGGAGTAGCTTTGTATTCTTTGGAACTTACTATTTGCCAGTGGATTGCACTCTGCAGGCAGGCAAGACTTCTGAAAAAGCCAGGGCTGCACAAAGCGGCACAAAAATAAACCGTGCCATCAACAGCACCGAGCCAGGTTCTCATCGGGGGTAACTCGGTCCGGCTCGCGCTGCAGCAGAGCTGACGGCTGCCAGCTGCACTGGATAGACAGCGTGTACCCAAACGATGGCCTGGCCGGATCGGAGGAGGTCTCTGAGGCTAAACACGCAGTTGACGCTGATGTTCACGCACCTTGGACGTTTGTTCCCTCTTGGCAGTACGGAAGGTCGCAGCCCAGTGTGCTGTCTCTGCTCCGAAGCTTTCCAAAGCTTGGGCAGGTGACAAGCAAATGCTGGGGATCTCACTGAAGGACTGACGGTAACACCCAGGGGACTTGGGGGCTGCTCTGGTATCTTGCCATAGGGTCAGAAGGCTGAGGGCTAGGATTAGGGGTATTTTCCATGGACCTGGGCAGCCCCAGCTTTTCGTTCCTGTGACAAGTCGGAGCTCTTACCTGGCTGCTTTGCACTTCCGAAATCAGGCTGCCCCGAGGAGCCCCACAGCGATGTGTCGGGTGGAGGGAGGTGGCTGCGGTGAGTGAGGCTGAGAAATGGGAGGAAGGTCTGGAGGATGAGGGGAGAGCCCAAGCTGTGCTGGGAGCTGGGAGAGCTGCAGCGAGAGGGTGGAAGTGCATGGCTTGAGTTTCTCAGAGGCTTGCAGAAGCCAGAGTGCCCAACGCCTGCCTGGGGTCTGCAGCATGAAATAGCTCAAGTCAGGAAGAATGGCAAAGGGACACAGGTACGGAGGAGACATTGCTCTTCCCTCCTTAAAGGGGTCCCAGAGCCCTACAAATCCTTCCAAATAGTGGTGTGCTTTTGCTCAGGCATTCGGGGTACTAGCTGTAGCGTGGCACACAGCTCTTCCCTCCCTGGCTCTGTAAACGAATGGGAGAAGGGTCTTGTGTCAGACCTCCGAAACGCCACCGAGCTGCTCCATGCCCCCCCCACGTGTGGCTGAGGCGCTTCCTGGCACAGATGCCGGGGAGGCTGCCCCACCATCCCAGCGGGTCACAGATGTCCGTGAGAGAATTGCCAAGCCACCTTGGCACAAGAAGCGACTTTTCCACGCTGCGCTGCTTTCTGAGCTGTCGCCATCTACCCTGAGCACTTGCACAGCCTCCGGCACCTGTGCGGCCGCCCTGTGCCCTCTGGAGCACGTCCCCACAGCGTGCGAGGTGGAGCGGTGCTGTCCCCCCATTTCACGAGGTGGGTCTCCAAGGCAGAGATAAGAAGTGGTTTTAGCAGCATGCCCGTGGCAGAGCAGAAACTGAATCTTGTTCTCTCCTATTCCCAGTCATCGCATTAACGACCTGAATTCTGCATCCTTTCTCCATCCATCGCCCATACGAGCTAGGAGGCATTGGAGGAGAGGCTGTGGTAGCACAGGCAAACAGTTGTCATCCAGAGCCACGGTGCTCTGTGCTGGTACCACACAAAGCAGCAGCTAAAGTGGGACCAGTGCTGCACACCCTGCCCTCGCAAGCACCAGCAGGGCTGAACCAGGACATGGAGCAGCCTGGATCAGGACATCAGTCTGCGGTGAAGAGCAGCTCCTCAATGCCATGGCATTTTAAACAAGCTGAGGTTGGACACCCCAGAGGCCAAGCACACTGCTGACCTGCAGCAGCAACACCCTTTGGACATCCAGCACCAGGAGCTTTCGAAGAGCCTGCATGTCCCCTCGCCTTGTCCAAGCACCTGAGCCTCCAGCTAGTTTTCCCACACAAGTCCACAGAGCACAGCATCTTTCCCAGGCAGCTTGGTTCTTTACATTGGGATCATTCAGGCTAAAATACAATGAGGGATGGAGTGGGATTGAAGAGAGAAAGCAGCGGAGAGGCTGGCTGTGCAGCAGTGACCATATCCTAAGGACCAGGGTGAGGAGCTGCTCCTCTGTCACGGGCAGCTGGTCCCAGGCAGTGAAGGGCAAGCAAGGGAAAGGAGCCCTTCACACTGTATCTGCCTTCCTGGCAGGTGTTGTGTGGGCAAGTAGCAGGTGGGAGCATGGTGGGGAAATTTGCTTGGCTGTGAAGCTTTCCTTCCGGGAGAGCCATTGCTGAGAAGCAGGCACTTGAACGAGGTAACTGCATTGGGGAAGGGTGATTAATAACCTTTCACAGCCCACAGGTTCATCGTGGGAATAACACTTCAGAGGTATACGGAGAGGCTTTGCTCCTGCTTTCTTCTCCTGCTACTTACCTCTTACATACGCTCCTCTCCGCTGTTTCTAGCCTCTTCACGGAAGCTCTTTGAACTAGCAGTTAAAGGCGATAGGCATCTCAGAAGTACCAGGCGCAGGCCAATAGAATGCAGAAGAGCCAAGCTTGGGGGTTGACCCAGAGGAACAACAGCTATCTGCTTGGTGCAGTCTCCCATAGCATCCCAAACCTTGCTCCAGCAAGGCTTGGCCTGGAGAAAACCCAGGGGGAGCCCTTAGTGCCTGACCCCTCTTCCAGATATCCCCAAATACCTGAGAGATCATCAGAATTCATCTGGAATAAATCTTCCAAGACATGACTTCAGGGACCTGACATGGTGCCTCCAGGTGTCAGCCTAGCAAGGGTTGGCCTGGAGGACCTCTGGGCTCCTCACAAGCAACTCTTCCTGGAGGCAACAGCTGCAAGTGTGGTGGCTTCATTGTCCCCTGCCCTACACTCCTGGCTGGTCCAGGGGCTGGACTGGGCCAAGGTGGCAGGCTGGTTTCTCAGGTTGCCACAGCGCTTGTCGCTCTCCAGACTCAGGCTGTAAACTCCCCAGCTTGTGGGCTCAGGCAGGCTGAGACGCTTTGGTGTCTGACCTCCAGTTAGGGAACCCATGGGATCACCGTGACCAGCCAGGCACCATAAGTGGACACTGCATTCCTCCTTTCCAAACAGCCACCCCTGCCCCAACATGAACAACCTGATACCTCAAGATACTAGTCAACCAGTGGCTAGTCAACCAATGGCCATGATGCTGACGATGCTTAAGGATTACCACTCTGGAGCGGTATTGCTGATTTCAAGAGGAGAGCGACAAGAATGGTGAAAATAAGAGACTGGTAGAAGTCCCAGATGATGAAGGACTGGGCAGATCTCTCTGGCTTCCTGGTGGGATGGCTTTGCCGGTCATGGAGTGTGTGGAAGAGGATACCTGCAGAAGACCCTGCATGGAAACCAGCCCAGTGAAACTGCGAGTGACCAGCCCAGCTTCTCTCCCACAGCAGAAGATTTGGCTCCCCAGTGCATGGGGTGCTTGGCTACAAAGCTGCACCCACGCACTCGTGCCAAGCTTCTTGCAGGCTTAATCTGTGAGAGGACACGAGAGGAAGCCTGGTAAAGGTACACACAACAAGCAGTTGTATGGAGAAAGTAGATTAGGAGCTTTTGTTCTTCTCGTACAACACCGGAACAGTGGAATATATCCCGCCAGTGAAATGAAGAGCTATAGCAAATTCACAGCTGAGAAAAACAAACACTTCTCCGCACAAAGACAATCAGCCCACTGCACGCAGCACCGCTGCAAATTCACCAAGGCCACGCCAGGTGAAATTCAAATGGAGAGTGCTTTTTTCTATAACTACACAAATACTCGAAGTTGTGCCGGTGGATGCTAACAGAAGGGATATTAATCCACACGCTTCACCGCTTAACCCAGCCTGCAACCCCGGTTCTACCTCCTGCAGAGGCGGGCGGCGACCTCCTGTCCATCCATGGCCAAAGTCTTCAGTGCTGCCCGCCGCCGAGCGAGGGATGCTGGTCTGGGTGGACGTCAGGCTGCGTCCATCTTGTGTTCCTGTGCAAATAAGAGGGAGATGTGTGTGTGAGCATGCAAGGAGAGCACCCGAGGGTCCATACATGAGTGTGCGTGCTGCCTGGGAGAAAGGAAGGGAGGGTGTAAAGAGCGATGCAGAGGGCGGTTGTTCCTTCGAGGAGGTTTCTGGTGTTCTCATTTGTTCTTTTTTTTGTCTTGTTCCCTAGGGAATTTTAAAGGTCTGTGTAAGCAAATCGATCACTTCCCTGAGGATGCAGATTATGAAGCCGATACAGCAGAATATTTCCTCCGTAAGTCCGCAGGCCATTTTCCTTGCAACTGCTCATAGGTGCCAGCATCAGGTGCCTTTCGCCTCTGAAGGCAACGCACCATAACTCCGGCCCCGTGGGGCTCGGGGGCAGAGGAGGCGATGACTGTGAGGGGTGGGCAGGGGCCCTCCAGGCCTCCAGAGCCTCTGCATCTCCCCCAGCTGGCTCCACTCTCACCTCCCTAGGATCTGCTCATGAGGCAGGGCAGGTTTCAAACTTGTTGTGGCAACCAATGGCATTTTTTATTAATGGCAATCAATTATGATATAAATCCAGAGTCTCTTAACACAAATCCATCAGAGAGCTGCTGAGCACAGCTCGGCACATGACAGCAACGCTCTCTGAACCCCTCTCCAACGCGCGAGACGCGTGGGGACACAGGGTGGTTGCAGGGGCCGTGCCCCAGCGCAGGTCGCGATTGCAGCTGGTTCTGCAGCCAGAGCTTGGGCACGGGACCACCAGCGCTCCCCTCCACATCCCTGCTTTGAATGCAGGTGTCCTGTCTGCCCAAATGTGTGTGCCCACCTAACGCAGAGGAGGGTTATACTTCCTCACCTGATACTCCGCTTGCATCAGATTTAAGAAATTCCCTGGACTGTGTCCAAGGAACATACATTTCTCTCTTGTGCCACCTCTCCCCAAACGCCACTTGCATACGGAGCAGACCCACGGCTTGTGTCACCCTGGCTGGTGACAAGCCACCATTTCCACCCACCATGGGAGCAGGAGCTTGCTCTACCTTTAGCTTGGCTGAACAGGAATCGCTCCCCCTCCGAGGTCCCCACCTCACTATCCTTTCCTCTCTCTGCAAGCACTACATCTTTTGACATCATGAGAAGAGATCTTCTCCCTTCAGGAATCTGAGACAAGAGCTTTTGACCTCCCAAGGTGAAGCATGAGAGGTCTCCAAGGGCTGGCAGCCTCTCAGAATTGCTCCTTGTCAGCCGGCTGTGCTGGAAGCCAGATGTGGAGACCCAGCCCTGCGGCAGAGATGAGAGAGATAATTTAGGCTCTGGAAAGCTCATTTGTATGTGAAAAGAGGCAGCTCTTATGCTGCTTCCTCTTGGTTTCTCAAACACTTCTTCACCCACTGTTATTGTAAATAACCCGGGGAGATTGCTTCTTTCAGATGACTTGACGCAGCCTTGGTCTCTTCATGGCTGCATGGCCCCTGCATGGCGGAGCAGCGGGCTCGGCTGTGACCCGTTTTGGCCCAGCAGCTGTGCAGGCTGCCTCCAAGGACAAATCTGTTCTCGCACAGTCGTTTGGGAGCAAGGAAGCTGCAAGCATCCACCGCACTTCAGAAAGGACAGTTGGGGCAAGGGGGTGAACATCCCAAGAGCTGTAGATCTGTTCCCTCAGAGGGAAGAAGATCTGAAGACAAAAACCATCAGGACCTGACAGTGTCCCCAGGGCAGAACCCTGTTTGAGGAATAATGAGGTTCAAAGGGGGATTAGGCCAGTCAGTTAAGGACTACTCGGGTCACTCCCGAGGGAAGTGGGGCCTCTGCAGCCTGAGCCCTGGCTGGAGAGGGACCTCATGGAAAAGCCTCTTCCCAGAACTTCTGCCAAACCAGGGTCCCTGGGTGCTCTGTACAGGTGATGCCTGGCGGTATGGGCAAGGGCGGCTAGGAAGGTATTTATTATTATCAAACTGGGTGATTCCTTTGGTTGGAGAACCAGGATAATCGTGGGACAGTGTCCACGGCCAATCTAGAAGGGCTCAGACTTTATGGCTGCCAGCCATCTACAGAAGATGTCTTATGTTTCTGGAAATTAAGCACCAATTAGAGAGGAAGCAGCAGCATCCCTGTGTTACTTTGCTAGGAGGAACCTGAGTTACAAAGCAGACTTGCTATAAAGGAGCATCCAAACACCATCATGAATCCTCTTCTCTTTAGCCCCAAGAATCCCAGAAGGCTGGATGAGATCCAGCCCTTCTCTTGCTTGTGTGGTTCTCCTGAGGGGCAGGAGGCAGGGGCTGCCCTCATCCTTCACATGGTGCCTGCAGCTCCACACGTCAGCTGCCAACTTCGGGTTCTCCCAGCAGATGGGAATATCAGAATTAAGTCCCAGTTAAAGCCAGTGAGGTCAGGGTGGGGTTGTGAGCATCCCTGTAGAAACCCTCTGAACAGAGGATGTCTGCTTGATATTTGCTCACCACCATTTAGCTTCGCCTTGTCGAATCCCGCCTTGCCTTCCAGAAGCTATTAAGATGATTATTATCACTCTCCTGTTCCCTGAAACACAGCCAGGCAGAACTGGAATGGCGAGCGAGAGAGGTTTCTCCCTGCCTTTTGCATTCCCCACGTGCAGGCAGGGGGCTAAGGCCCCCTCAAAAAGCCCGTTGCTTCTGCCTGGTAGGACCCCGATGCCAACTGGGCCTTTGAAGCACAGTCTCTTTCCTTCAGTAAAAGTCCTGCCTTTGCTTCAGTAGGGTTGAATCTTGTAGGCAAGGAGGCATTGGCTTTCATCCCTCTTCCAAATCTTTGCTCCACAAGCAGAATTGCACCAGCCTGTCTGACACATTTCTTTACCAAGCAAGGCTTCATTCCACACTTTGCAGCTCATTTTCTCTTGGGAAAGGAGGAGGGAAGACCTTTCTCATAAAAAAAAAAAAAAGGCAAACAAGTATTGGCAACACAAACTGATGCAGACTGCCCGAATATGTGTGAGTTCCCCCCCCAAAAGCTCTGGGGTACGTTGTGCGCGCCAGTGCGCATCCGCGTGCATCTGTGCCATTGCCCTCTGCTGGCTGAGCTCTTCCCTATCGACCGATGGCACGTGTGCGTGTGTGGGAGCTGGCACACACGCACCCACCCCTGTCCTCTGGAAGGAGCCCAGTTGTTTAATCGCCAGGATAAAGCCCTGCGTGTCAGCACACAGGGCTGGGAGTTTCACTCCTCAGCCCTCACGGCGGTCGCAGAGCAGCATGCGGCACCAGGAGCTGCTTCCCAGCCCTGAAAAAGTCTCCTCCCTTGAGAGGATGTTGCCTTTCGGGGATGTTTTGAGACCGAGGGGTGCTGTGGGAAGCAGTGGGGTTGCTGCTCTTTGACAAGCAGGCTTGAGCAGCATCGGTGCTGGGGATCTCCTCCACCCATGGTCCCACCAAAAGCTGGGGAGAAGGCGGGAGGCAGGTAGCGAGGGTAGGCTCCCGGCTCCACCAGCCTCCATCTCCCTGCTCCAGGCCACGACAGCTTCAGCGAGAGCCGCTTGTGACCGCTCTCTTCTTCTGACACACTCTGTCTCTCTTTTCTCTCCATCCCCTGTTTTACTCCTCCTTGAATTACTCCCCTCCGTCTCCCCGCGCCCACGAAACGCACTCACGCCCTCTGGTCCCCCCTCGCCCCATGCTGCCTCCGTACCCCCGTTTCCTCCCTCTGACACGCGCACTGTTATCTCTGTCCCTCTCCCTCTCTCCTCCGCAGGGGCTGTTAGAGCCTCTAGTATTTTTCCGATCCTGAGTGTGATTCTGCTTTTCATGGGTGGACTCTGCATTGCAGCCAGCGAGTTCTACAAAACCCGACACAACATCATCCTTAGTGCCGGCATCTTCTTTGTGTCCGCAGGTAACGGGACACACGCGGGATGGCCCCTGGGGCATGGGTGGGCTGTGTTTCCCAGCCAGGATGAGCCTTCCTGGGGGTGAAGACAACCCCCTGAGGAAGCCTCTCCATCCTGCTGCTCAGGGACCATTGTGGGAAGAGGGTGTCCCCGTGGCCGGTGGCTTTGGGGGACCGCTGTGGGAGCGCGGTGCAGGGATGTGGGAGCAGGGTCTTGCCCAAGGAAAGCTGTGGTGGAGCCCACTGGTGAGGGGGCAGGCTGGAGACCCCCATCACCCCCTCCCAGGGCTGTCCTCAGCACGTGTCGTCCTCCTGACGGCCACCTCTCTCCCAGGTCTGAGTAATATAATTGGCATCATCGTATACATATCAGCCAACGCTGGAGACCCCTCGAAGAGCGACTCCAAGAAGAACAGCTACTCCTACGGCTGGTCCTTCTACTTCGGGGCCCTGTCCTTCATTATAGCCGAGATGGTGGGAGTGCTGGCCGTCCACATGTTCATAGACCGGCACAAACAGCTGCGCGCCAACGCTCGCGCCACGGACTACCTCCAGTCCTCCGCCATCACCCGCATCCCCAGCTACCGGTACCGCTACCAGAGACGCAGCCGCTCCAGCTCGCGCTCCACCGAGCCTTCACACTCCAGGGATGCCTCTCCCGTCGGGATCAAAGGGTTCAACACCCTCCCATCAACAGAGATCTCGATGTACACCCTGAGCAGGGACCCGCTGAAGGCCACCACCACCCCCACCGCTACCTACAACTCCGACAGGGATAACAGCTTCCTCCAGGTTCACAACTGTATCCAGAAGGAGAACAAGGACTCTATCCACACCAACACAGCCAACCGCCGGACCACCCCGGTATG
>VXAL01014432.1:1797670-1821325 GCA_013399475.1 Chauna torquata | reverse complement strand
TCACCTACGATTGCAAAGAAAATCATCGATCACTACAGTAATATGTTTATTAGACATGGGGAATCAGCATGCAGAAGAGGTGAGAAGGGAAAGTTCACTGCTTGCTTGTGCTTGATCTTTTCAGAAGGCTTTTTAAAACCCCTGATATTAAAAGGGTTCTGAAAAATAGTACAAGGTAAAGTCTGCAACAGTAATAAATACTTGAACATAGTCTTTTACTATCGACTTTAAGTTGATGATGTTAGATCATCTTAAACATCTAAATGGATCTCTAAAGACATTACTGAACTCATTTGTGACAGCAGATACAACAGAGCATATAGTACTTGCTTCTTCTGTTCTGGAAATCACAGGAGTGATTCACAGTCACTGGAATAATTGGATGGCCAAAAGGATGTCTGCTGCTAGATGAAACCATGCTGAGGACTGTTGTCTGGCTCATATACCACGTAGCACCACGTAGTTGCCCTTGCTTTACGTGATGTTTGGGTGCTGGCCTTTTCCGGGCCCTCTATATTTCCCCTCTGATTCTTAGATATACTTACTTTATGTGCATTTTTTCTAGTTCAAAGTGTCTGAAACAATATAAGGGCTAGGGTACAGTCCGCCATTCTGGTGTTTGCATGATACCAAGTTTAGATATCGCATCTTGTGGTGTGGCGTGATGCCATGTAGTCTTGTTTGAGAGTACAAGCTCGCAAGGATAATGTTGGAGGATTGTGCCTGGAGGAGGAGCCAAACCTGTGTAGTCTTGTCCATAGTGCCTACTGGAAATACTGGGAACTTTGGCATGTGCTACATCATCACTCTGCCAGAGCTTTGTCTTGAAAACAGCTTGTTGGCAGGCCAGAGCTATGAGCCTGCTAACAATTAAGCCCTGTATACAATCAGCAGTTCCTTAGTTGAACTTTCTCCCTGGTCTTGTCATGTACAGCTCTTACAAGTCTGTGTACAGTGGATTAGAACAGTCACCTATTTTTGAATATAGTAACGCAATAATATCCTGTATACTGAATTTACTATAAAGCATAAATAGCTTTAAATCTGTTAATGAAATACATACTTGATGTGAAATGTTATTTTTATTTTAGCATCCCTGAAACTTACAGTTTGGGGCGACTGGTAAAAGGAGGATGTGTTCTCCCTTTATTTGATTATTTTTAATGTTAAGTTATTGGGATGTCTGTATAGGCTTTTAGAGACAGGCTTACTTTTGATCCACCATTCCTTAACCGTGTTGTTGTGAACTAGCTCTCGTCCAGATGTTCTATAATTCTTTTAATGCAGCTCTGTACTCAAGCTATCGTATATCCTGCTGACAGCAGAGCACCATGCAAACAAAGTAGTGTGTTCATCATATCAGAACTTGCCCTCAGGTGGCTCAGCTGGACCACATGAGTGAGCATAGTCTGCACAATGTCCCCTGCGTGCAGCTGACCAACTCTATGTGAGAATTTGTGGGAAAAGTGTAAAATTTCTCAAATGTTAATGTCAGTAAGACACATCACTAGCATTCCTCACAGTCCTTTGTATTTGGTATAAACTTGCTTTTGGAAAGATTCCGTCTGAACTACAGCTTCAGATACTTAGTTCAAAGTGTAAATTAGGGAAAGAAAGAAATCTGGAATTGCAAGTGGCAATATAGAATACAGCATGGAGCATGCTTGAAAATGGACTCCATTTCAAGGTGTTCTTAGTGTTAGGATCCTCCAAGTGTTAGGATCACAGTGTAATTCTTGGCGCTTGCAATCACTGGATGCTGAATCTGTATCACATTTGAATGTTGTAAGATTTTTTTCTGCTGTACTGTAATATTTCACCAAATTGTGGGTTTGGGCCTTTGTCTAAAAGTGGTATATTTGTAGATGTTAGTTGATACTTCAAGTCTAGCAGAAAAAATCTGTTGTTTTGGTGGGTGGTGGGTTGTTTTTTTGTTTTTTTTTTTTGACAGGAAAGAGAAATGGCTAATTGGAAGCCAGGATGTTTGCTTTGGAGGTAATGTAGGAAAGTATACAAGCTTTGTTTGGCTTGACAAAAAGACATGATAATCTAGCACACAAAGTACTGATCAAGCTGTTCAGTGTAGGTTAGAGACGAGACAAAAAAAAAAATCTAGAGGCTCTTCATCTTGTTTTAGGCAAGTCTCTGAAATTCCTTAATACCTCAAACTAATATAAACATTTTAAGCATGTTAGCATAACTGCTTCATCATGTTTACACAATAGCATTCAATGTTGTCTTCCTTGTAATTATCTATCTTCTGGTCCTCAGGTGGCAATGAATGTTTACGAACTGTCATCAGCTGCTGGATTGCCTTGCGAGATTGATCCTGCCTTGGTCGTAGCCCTGTCTTCCCAAAAATCAGGTAAGAAGTTACAGTTTAAAAAATGTAAGTGGAAAAAAAATCATAGGAGGAGTAAAAAAATAAGCGTCCCAAGGCATGGAAGTGTTTAAAGTGCTAGGAGGAGACTCATATATCTTGAGTCCTTTGTATTCCTTTGATTGACTTCATAAATGGCATAAGAACGTGAATATTTTGTGCTTACCACCTAGACTGCGCTGATGCGTTAGCTGAGAATCTTTTCAACCACACACAAATTATCTTCTTGACCTAGAAAAGGATAATGGGTAGATGTTGAAGGAGTTCAATGGCTACTGGTTAAGAACTGCTGTAATTTCAGGACAGTAAAAGAAGGACTCTATTATGAGCAGCTACATGACCAGTTCCGTTGTAGGGGTCTGTAACAAATCTGTCATGTAAGTAGGCACTAGAAGCTACATCAATTTCACGACATTATTACCGGTTTGTTATACCAGCGCTAATGTGCAGCTTACAGGGGGAAACGTAAAACAAGCGTACTCATCCTCACATGTATAGTGCTTCCTCTCACTTTAAAGCACCACTGTCAAAGCTTTTCAGTTTTGTTTACTTTGGCAATTTTGAAGGCATGAATTAAGATTCTTAAGTGCTTTTTGGCAGTCTTCAGCTTTGTTCCCTGTCCTCCTTACTGAGCACTTTATTGCTTTTGTTTTGTTTTGTTTTTCCCCTGTGTGCGTGGTGGATAGTTAATGTTATAATCTGATTGTGACTATGTTAAATGTTAACCTGATTTTTTTTCTTGCCTTAATAGCTATTTGGGAGGAGAAAATAGAAACAACTCACAAGGAGTAGTTTAGTATTAATACTTAAATGTGTCAAGCACAGTATATTTGTATACCTTAAAACATAAATGTGTATTTGTTTATAGGCACCGTATGTGTAAAATACATACGTGTATCTTTGGAAGACAGCTAGTATCTGAAATGGTATTTTAAATTGTTTTCATTGTGCTGCTGTGAAATGTTTAAGCTATGTGAACAGGACAGGGAATTTCTGTATGCTTTCATGATTGGTTAGGATCTTGTGTTTTGATTCTTGCCTTCTTTGCTATTTGAAGTATGTTAGTAATTCCGTTTGTAGAGATGTAAGTTCTGTATTTCACTAGCCATTGACTTCTTAAAATTAAACTTATACTGAAGTGTGGTGGTGGTGATGATATTTTTGAAAAGACAGCCTTTTAGTGTGAATCATGACGAGCGTACTGTACCACCTTCTGCTCATTTACCAACGGAGGAGTGCCAGAGAAGCTCTCCTCACCTCAGAGCGATAACTGGGATTACACTGGTGTGAAAAATACTTTACTACTCAGCGTATTAAAGTCTTAGTAACTAAATGGTTACCGGTAATAGGATGGCAGCGGCTTGTCTTCATTCTTGTAGATAACAAACTGGATGTTTGGAAGCTCCACCCTGTGTCTTCTGGCACAACTGAGATAGTATTTCTTCTTTCACAATTAAACATTGATTTTGTTGGTTTTGGGTTTAAATTTTAATCTTGTCAAACATGTTGTATACTCTAAACAACCTTCAGTTAAATATGCACATTTTGAGGTGATTTCTGAATTAAAGGGCTTTTATTATTTTTGTTTTCAGAAAACATTAGTCCAGAAGAAGAATATAAAATCGCTTGCCTTCTCATGGTCTTTGTGGCAGTCTCCTTGCCAACTTTGGCTAGTAACGTGATGTCTCAGTATAGCCCTGCCATCGAAGGTAACGTAGAGTCAGCTAAATGTTTGCTGTGAATGCTTTCTTCATAATAGTCTTCATAGTTTCTTGAATACTTTTGCTGTAAATATGTACTTATATTTTGTAGTGAAGAAAAATTAAAAATTAGTTACCCCCAATCCAGAAAAGGTCTTCTGAAAGTTACTTTGAAAAACATTTACTTAACTCTTGTTTGAGGTAACGTTCTATGAGAAACAAGTGTTTTGCTTGAGATTTTGAAAGCAACTCAGATACTGTAGGGGGCAATCTTGTACTAACACGTGGAATTGGTAGAGCATATATTCTGCATTAATTAGTGCAATAGTATAGATGTTTTAGTAGTAGTTTTATTGTCCTTGTGCTGCTCATACAAGGTATCTTTTCTGTATTTAATGTGCTGTTTATATTACTAAGTATAAAATTTTGAAGACAGAGTCTGTAAGGTGCAAGCTATGAACAGAATTGTATCCTACAGAATAGTTCAACTGGAAGAGAAAAAAAGAGAGAAAGGTTTGCCTCAAGGAAATGCTTTGCATGTAATCCACCAAAAAAAAAGGTTCTTTCAGACAAAATTAAGTTGAAAAAGAATGACTGACAAAACTGTTTCAATACATACAAAAGTCACCTTTCAGCTGTTCAGGCTATTTGTATTGTGATGTGTAGCATGGCTTGCATAAAAGACCATGTTTATTCTGCACCTGTTTACCAGATACAGTGGGAGGTGTTTTTCTAAGCAGCTTTATTTTTAATCAGGTCAGAATTTAACTCAGTGTCTGAAGTGACTTCTGAAAATAGAAAAGACCAAAGATTCTGAAAGCCTTCTATCTTCTGTCACTTAGTGTGGTATGCAAATCACTTTTTTTTTTTTTGAAACCACCCCCGACGCAAGATTGGTGTTTTAAGTGGGGTTAATTATTTTGTGATTATATGCGTAAATTATTTTTCTTGATCGGGAAACATTTTCTTCAATTTGAGAGATCAGAGTATTGTTAACTCTAGTTTCATTTTAAACAAATAGTGTAGCCTTTTGCCTGCTGTGAAAAAGTTAGATACATCTCTAATGTCATGAGTAGAACTGATTTGAAAGGTCAACAATTTAGAAGTTAACAGCTTGTTCTGATGAACAGGGAGAACAATTCGTATCCTGCAGAGTTGTTTCGTGTTATCTACGCTCTCTTAGCATTTCTGCCACTCTGTATGTGTTTCCAAAGTCATGATGGCTGAATGAAAAACTCAAAATACAGGCAAGAGGGACTATGAAATGGTTGGTGGGGATAGGGGGAGAAACTTGCTTGTTATGGAAAGTTAGTTGGTTTTCTTAGCTTTACCCAAATGAACTTGCTTACTTGTGTTTAAGACCACGTCTTTTAAACATTTCTTTTCTGTAGTTTTGTAAAAGAAATCACCTGGAAGCACTTTCTGATACCAGTTTTTCCTTCAAGAGCATCTTACCTACTGTAGTCTCAAAACTTCTTGCCGGAGGGACAGTACTAAAAGTTTTTAATGGTGTTTATATTTTCTTAGTATTTATTTGAAAGAGAAGGCTGTGAGACACACCCACCCCTCTGAAAATCTATTTCTAGGAACCCGAGTCAGGCCAGCTAGATGTTACTGCCCGCGTGCTTTCTCCAGCAGGCTGGAGCGCATGAAGGTTTGCCTTCTTTGAATTTCCTTCTCTCCCAAGGCCCTTCTTAGTCTGCAGGCTGCTGGCAGGCTGAAACAATAGAAAAGGATTATCATATGTCTGTTTTACATGATGTAGCTTAAATATTCCAGTTTCTATAACTTAAATTATATTTGGTAACTCAGCGCCAAGTCAGGTAAAGCCTGATTCGTAAGTGGTTTCTTAAGTTAATAAGATCTCATAAACTGTGACTGGAGAGAAATTACATCTAGAACTCAAATAAGCCCATGTTAGGATTTGCTACTGATTTTATGAGATGTGGTCTCTGTATTATGTAATTCTTTACTGAGAGGACTCGTTTTTCTATTAAGAGAAAAATAGTCTGGCAAATGTCTATATAGAATATGTTCCCTCTATAAAAATAACTGAACAAACAGAATAGGCCTTGTCAGTCCTGCCTTCCTCGCATAATATTGCTTTTTCTTGTTCTGCCGCTTATTGTAGAACATCTGGCTTTAGACACTTGATATAGATACTACTTCCAAAATGAGAACTTAATAAATGCTGCTTTTTATGAGGTAAATTCTCTGGCCAAATCCTGAATTTTACCATCAACAGGCCACAGATTTGAAGGAGTTTCAGCTTTCTAATCTGGCAAGACAAATCTCCCAAATACAGAGAGTTCTTGGACAGCTTTAGCGATGTCTGTGTTCTCTCTGCCTTCTTCAAGAGCAAGGCTGTTTCTTCCACTAGCTCCAGATAAAGTCTCAGGCTCTAACAGGCCTTTATTTTTGTTCCCAGTAAGAAATCTGAACTTAATCAAATACCAGACTAGAGTACTAGTTTGTTGTCTAGGGGCTAATCTGGAATACTGGTCTACAAGAGACATAGCCTTTTCCGAATACGTGAAACCTGCCACAGAGTGGAAGACCACAGTTTCCCGGTTGAATTCCCCTTGCTGATGCTTTTCGTACAGTCTCTTTGACACAGAAATCAAGTCGCTTCAAAGAAATCAAGCCACTTGAGAAACAAATGTAAATTAAAATCAGCAGAATTAAGCAGAGCACGTTCTTGATTGATCTTGAGGGAAAGTGGCTATCCCTTTTTGGATTACCGTATTTATGCAGCAGTATTTAATTAAAAAATAGGAGACAGAGTAGGAGTATTGGCTCTTGCCCAGATGGGGTAAGAGGGCCTGCTGGTGGAGAACGACTGGGGTCTTTGCTGGGACCTGCTGGTCGGCGTACTCATAGACCATATGGAAAGGGGGGTGAAGGGTGAGCTGAGAGAGCTTTCGTGTCTATGAAGTTCCGGTGTGGGGGGTTAGAGGAGTGAAGAGCTGCAGATAATAGATATTATGACACTGAGTAAATTGGACAATAAAACATCAAGTGAAACCCATTGTAAATGAATACAGGAATATGCATGGGCAGAAAAAAACGCACAGTTTTTCTGACGTGAAGTGATGGGGTCTAGCTGTAGCTGACCTCACTATTTGAGCGTGATCTTGGAGTTACAATAAATGACCGAATGAAAAAATGAGCTTAGTTCTCAGCAATGGTCAAAAAATGGATTGGTAAGAATAACCTGTCAGCATTATTTGCAAGTATCCATGCTTGTTAACACCTTCAGAGACCTCTTCCTTCTCATACTCTAGCATTTTCCCAAGGTATTTGTCTAGGTGTCGATTAATTTTGTTTTAAAGTAGTAGACTTGACCAAGTTGCCTAGAAGAGATAGCAGGCTTGCTGATGAGCAGTTCTTCTTTTTCAGCTGTAGCTCTCTTTGAAAACTGGTGTCTTCTAATCACCTTCCAGTCCTCTGAAGCCTAGGTGAATTTTGGGAAGATGTTGTATACAGCAGTCAGTAATTCACCACTTTTGTTCTTGAGTTCCTGAAGATCTCTTGGGTGAATACCATCCAAGCCTGATGACTTGTTCATTTACACAAAGGGGAGAAAAACAGCCAATTAGCTTGAGAAAATCCTGTTTGTACAGGATTTTTAGCCTAGTGAAGTGGTAATACTCTCAATAACCGAATAAACTTCCATTATATGCTTTTTCTTATTTCTAAAAGCCACAAGGATCTTTGTCAGGTTGTTGTGACCATTACAGCGTTCAGAGGGAGATCTGTACTTGTGGTTGCTCTCCTGATACCAAGTTCAGTGTGAAAGAGTACTTTGCTGTTGTCGTGTAAGATGCTAAAAGTTGGTCTTTCATCGTGACAAGTCTGTTTACTCTTTGGTAATATTTTCCAAAATACTGTCAAACACAATGCTGAGGTAATCTGTATATGTCTTTGTTTAGGGCATTGCAACAACATTCATTGCTTGGCAAAAGCTATCAACCAGATTGCTGCAGCTTTATTCACCATCCACAAGGGAAGCATTGAAGACCGTCTAAAAGAATTTTTGGCTGTATGTATAACTTGATGTCTAAAGCTAGCTTCTCTAAAAAGAGGGGGACTCTCAGTCCCTAGTGCCCCTCGATCCATTTGATACATAGTTTAGCTTACATGGTGCTGTCATTGAAGTGTCCTCGTGTTATTGCAAGTGCTGTCTTTACTGCAGTAATCAGCCATCAGTGATCTTAATCGCAAGGACGCGCTATAAAGATTTAGATTAGTATGGATGGATATTGATAAACATACGATTATTCCAGTAGTAATACTGTTTCATGCTGCAATGTTGCCTGTTTTTGTGTAGTTACAAATTGCAGAGAAATTAAGATTATTGTATAATGCCATCTTGATTTTTGATTAGGAGGAAATCAGATGTGGGTAAATTACTTTTTGAAGTCTAGCAATAGGTTTAAATTCATATCTTAACAAGAAAAATACCTGTTGACTTCAGGAAGCATTTCCAAATTCAGGTAGGAGTTGAAACTTTAGTTCGGGATGTTATGCAATTGAATGCAATTGATTTTGTGTAAGTCTGGTTTGGGTGCACAAGATTTAAAAAAAAAAAAAGGCATATTGTTAATAGAAGTATATACGTAGATTAAATCTAGCAATAGTCCTTTAGCAGTAGTCAGTTGTCTGGTGTTAGAGAGTAACAAGTAACAATATCAAATCAGTACAAGTATCATTAATTTTTTTTCACTGTAAGCCTCCGTGTATTAGTCTTTTAGCACATACCATCTCTTGCATTGTGTTGTCCGTGACTGGAAAAAGAAATGAGCAGTGCATATAAAGTCACGATTCTGTCCAGCAGACTCTTCCCATGATGTATTGGACTCTTTAGTTTATTTTACCTTCTCATGGACAGTAACTCCAGTGCGGCTTTTTGTATTGTACCCTTTGACGTGTTTGCCTGCCTTACACAGTAGCTGTCTGATAGCTGCATGTTACAAGGATGTTTGGGAAGAGGAATTTGTTATGCTTTAGAGTAGGTTGAAGATCAAAGCTTCTGAAATCCTTAGCGACACTTAGAAAAAAAGTCGGAAACCATTAGGTGCTAGAGATATGTTTGAAGTTCATGTTGGCCTGCTTCTTAAGTAGAAATAGAATTTTTAAAGTGGTTCTTAATTACCCACTACTTGAAGGGAAACTAAAGGCTCAAATGGCAGCGTCACTTCAATTTTTCTAAAAGGCTACTGGTTTTGAGTGATTCTTGCTTTTTGATGTTTGTCCTCAAAATGAGACAAAACATTCCCCCACCTCTTATTTTAGGTGCCTGTACAAGGGTTAGGTAATGGTAACTTTCCGTAACAAGAAGTCCACAGAAGCAGTTTTACTCTTTTTTTTTCAAAGGATCTTTCCCTTCTGGAAGTTCATTGCATTTTGTTAAACTGAAAAAACGTTTAGCCATTGACCTTGTCTAATGCAATTGCTGGCTGTAAAGGATGAAAGAGAGATGGTTGTGTCAAGTTGCATACGTTTGACAAGTGAAGGAAACCAGTATAGTTTCATGTGATAAAAGCACTTTTGGTATGTGGTTTGCATTTTTTTCAGTGTTTATGAACTGGTTTCAGACCACTGCTTTTACTGCACAGACCGTGACTTGATGGTTCAGATATTTTGTTAATCTATCTTTTATGACACCTTTTATGTATCACTTACTGTTAGTCTGAAAGGAAAATATCTCTCTAGAAGGAAGTGTGCTGCTGGAGATGATCTGCTTTCCTGCCGAAGTTAATTGCATATGGAAAAAACTTACTAGGTTATTTAGTACTGATGAGTATGCGCTAAGATTCTTTTGAAGTAGCATGTACACTCTATGCTACAAATGAATCTGTGAAAAATTGTTCAAGAGGAATACTGAGTTAGATTTTAAAGAGTTAATATTGTAAAATCTATTTCTGATAAACGTAGTTTAGGGATATTGCTATTGCTTGGTATGAGTACATAAATGACTGTACATCTGAAAGCTGAAAAGAGGTGAGGTTTTTCTGTTTTTTTCTTTCCTGTATGTCTCTAAGGCATGAAAACATGGGTTACACACTCATCTGCAGATTACGTATTTGATTGTATTCTGTCATCCTGAGCTTATATATACCTAAGTATATGTGTAAGTTTCTAGGATATCTTTTAACACTAGTAAAGTGGGGTAACTCATGGTTTAATAAAACACGATTCATTTACAGTTAGGGTGACGCTTTGTCAGTTAAATGTATAGTTTTAGAGGTGAAACAACTTCTCCTGCAAAAAAGGTATAACTTCAGACAGTGAAAACTCTACTTTTTAAATTTTAATGCAATAAGTCTGTATGCATATTGGGAAAGGCCAAGAAGTGAGTTCTTGTTCCGTGGGAGTTCTGTTTTTGACTTCAGTAAACTTGATTGCAGTCAGCTTATGTTGATTATCTGCTTCAGTCACAACCACAAGTTCTTCGCAATAAATAAATTGGCTCTTTTGCATTAAAATAGTACATACTACTTATTAAACACTACTAGAAGTAAACAAAAATGTCTCCCTGAGAGTAAAGCTCAGTGATGATTACCGTCCTCAGAATTACTGTCTTTCGTAGTTGGTAGTACGATGCAGTCTCTGGATAATATTCAGAAAGATTGGTGGGTGTTTGTGTGTGTAGTGAAATAGCAGAAGCTGATCAATTTTTTTTTCTATTGCTTTGAAATACTCATTTTATGTAGCTTGCGTCGTCTAGCCTACTGAAGATTGGCCAGGAGACGGACAAAACTACTACAAGGAACAGAGAGTCTGTTTACCTGCTACTAGACATGGTAAGCCTTTGTGTCTTTTATTTGTGTTAACTAACTTAAGGAGTAGGCTCCACATCACATTGTTCAACAAGCTATTTTTGACATTCACTTTTGGTGTTGTAGTTCATTGACCAGTGGAAATAGTTTTTGATGTTGTTCTTGCTGACATTCTAATGTCAGGAATTTTTTTTTTCATTCCCCCAGCACCGCCACATTTTTACCGTTGTCTTTTGTTGTCTAGAACATTGTCTCACACTGTTCAGACAATTTGCATTGTTGATTTAGTACATATAATATGAAAATAAAATTTCATATTAAAAAAGTGCTGTTCAGAATGCGCAGGAGTAAAAGCCTCTTTGCTCAGAGGTTTTCCTTTCAGTATTCTGTATATCTTGAAAATTGAAGGAATGCCATATGATTTTATATGTACGTATGAAAGCTAT
This sequence comes from Chauna torquata, assembly GCA_013399475.1. NCBI lineage: Eukaryota > Metazoa > Chordata > Aves > Anseriformes > Anhimidae > Chauna > Chauna torquata. The sequence continues at coordinate 1,810,017 of VXAL01014432.1, read as the reverse complement.
ATGAGTAGCTTTGAGAAGCAGTGAATTTATAGCGGTGTGTTCCTATCCCTTCTGTCCCCAAACTTTCTAGTATTTCTTTTTGCTATGAAAAATGTCAGTGGTTGTGTGGTGCAGACAAGTAATACCGACATGGAACAGATTATCGGCGGCAAACAGTAGAAGGTGTTCCGCAAAACCTTGTGTTTCTGGTATTTTTCAGATTGTGCAGGAGTCTCCGTTCCTGACAATGGATCTCTTGGAGTCTTGTTTCCCTTATGTTTTGCTGAGAAATGCATACCATGCTGTCTACAAACAAAGTGTCACATCCTCTGCCTAAGTATCTACTTACTGGAGATAAGACATAGCACGCATCTATGTGGCCTCAGTTTTATCTGTAAACTGTGGAGCTATTTTACTTTATGGCCTGATGAACAGTTTTGTGGATTATAAACTTTGTCCATAAAGTTGTATTTCTGATCAGTGGTTTCTTAATATGGTTGTACTACAATATAAGCTTGGTTGATTTTAGGTTGCACATTCATGGAAAATCATTTTTTTCTCATTTCTTCCTTTTTTTTCTATTTTAGAGCATCAGTTATGTTTAAAAAAAATACTACTTCTGCTATATGTTTTTGATATTGATCATGCAAAACAAAAATTGCTTGTTTATTTCCCAGAAGAAAAATGTATTTAGTGATTATTTTAGATAGTGTAGCTTTCATCTGTGTGTAAATTATTTCATATAGGGAGAGTTATAATCTTGTACCTATTGTTCTTATTGAAAACAAATATTGGATGTGCATTTCTGTGAAGTAATTACAGCATTTCTAGTTTTATTTTGAAACATTCACTGATCTACGTACTATGACACTATCTAACATTAAAAATGTTATAGGACTGCTTATCCTTTGGACAGCAATCCTCTCCCGATACTCTTAAACAACAGCAAGTGGTGTTGTTTGTATAAAGCATAGCGGAAATTTTTTTTTAAACTAACTTCTGTGGTGCCCTGTTGGCATTAACACTACCATTGTACCCTGCTGTATAATAAACATTCTTACACATTTATCACATGTTGATAAAATGTTAGCCCTTAACCACTTTTTATATGTTTTAAATTTTTGAAATTCAAGTGTACCTTCCATAACATACAATAAACACTAGACTGTATTATCTGTAGGTGAATTATTTTTAATATAAATGTTATCCTAGTATTTTAAGCTTAAACTGTGCTGTTGTGCATTGATTTACATCTCACAGTTCATTAAATATAAATCCTTAGAGCTTTTATGTGAAGATTTCTTTTAATCCTTCACCTTTCGGCTTCTGTGATAGTGAATCTTGTAAAAAGTGGGAGAAGGAATTAAAACCAGTGTAAAAAGTGTCAGTGCCATTATCCTTTAAATCTATCTTTTACATAATAAAACAAGAAAAGCATTTATATAGTACGTAGTGATGCCAGTTATACCCCTAGAAATAAGCGTGTTGTTAAAGCATAAAACTTGAAATAACCGTAAAACAGGAGAGCGTTGCTGAAATTGTACCCTCAGGCATTACCGAGGCAGGCATATAATTGGTTATTTTCATCAGTCGTGCAGATCGGCATGCGGGATAGCACTGGCTCCTGTAGCCGGAAGGCTGACCAGACGGTTGTGCTCTTTAATCCACAGCGTACAATAGCTACGTGGTTCTCAGTGGCACGGGCTCTGGGCATTGTATAGAGCCCCTGTTCTTGACGAGACTCATGTGCACGCTGGTGACTTTTTCTGTTATGAAAGAGCTGTTGTGTGCGCAGTTACAGTAGCTTCCTCTGTCCGGAGGAAAAAAGTACTGGAATAAACTTGCCGTAAGGAAGTAAGACAGTACATCTGTATTTTTCCTAATCCTGCTTTTTATGTTAGAACTACGGAACTGTTTTTAAATTGATAATTTAGTAACATAACAAATCGGTTTGTTCATAAAGAAGTTAGGTCAAATGTGGGAGTTCAGAGTTTTATTCTGTACTATTTAAAATCTAATACGTTCAGATGTCTTAATTAAGATTTTGATTGTAATGTAGCCTTTTGTGGAAAAAATAATGCCTATTTTCAAGACTGACTCTTGAAAAACTTGAGTTATTTGTAGTTTAAGAAATAACCTTTTTTGTCTTTCATCTTTTTAAGTTCAAAGGAATTGTATTTGGTCATTCACCTCTGGTCCTTGTCAGCTTTCTACTAACCAAGGTGTTCATGAACTAATCCTAGAAAATAGGTAATCTCTGGCGAATAGATAACGAGTGCAGTGTCTCTGCAAGAAGCTACGTCCGAAGCAGTCAGATGAGGTTGTCATGAGCCTCTTGGACTCGATAGTCTCTGTAGGAGCCCTTCTATGACTGTGCCATACTGTCTGGCGCACAAACATCTGAGATGTCTTTTTAACTATCCTCCCTGCAAGGACTCAGGGCAAGCTCAGAACCAAACCAAAGAATGGGGAAATCTGGCAACAGAGGTTTGGACTTAACCATGAGTGGTTTTGTCTTCTGGGGGTGGGGTGGGGGGTGGATATCAGTTTGGTTTGGTGTTTTTGTTTTGTTTTGTTTTTTGTCTTTTGGGGGTGGGGCTTTGTTCTTGCTTTGTTCTTTGTGTATTGCTCTTATTTCTGGTTTCAGCTGAGCTACCACAGAGTCTGCTTGTTGGAGGCAGAGCACATCAAGCACAGCCCTCAAGGCAACCTTTGTACACGCGCTACACAAACAGCAATAAGCCTGTTGAACCGAGATCGTTGGGGAAGAAGTTAGAGAAGGAATACTTCCTCTGGAGCCAGCAATACCATGTCCACAACTTGTAAGCTCAACTGTTGATGTATATTGAGTCACCTCAGGTGGCTGGTCCCATATGGAGCCAGTTTGGATCAGATGTGTAACTTGTAGATGGCTCTCTGCCTCATGCAAGAAAAAGCATGGAAGAAGAATGTCCTGTTGCTGCCCAGAAAACTATTTTTGGTTAAAAAAAAAGCATCCATTGGGGTAAAAGATTACCATCAAAAGTAATGGCTGCTGTAAACCTTTCTTTCTGTAGTGGAAAGGAAAGAAAGGAAAGGAAAAGGAATTGGTAATCCAGCTGACACTCAGAGTACGCTGCTTTTGACGCATTAGAGATTGGCATTCTCCCCGGAAGATGTTGAAATGAGGCTGGTGATCTGTGGAAAGATAGGAGCCTTCTTCAGCCGGTCATGATGGGCTTGTTTTAGGATTTCATAGGTCATTTATTCCAGATTCAAGAATTCTCGACCACGAGTAAATAAACATCCCTTGCCGCTAAACTGTGTTGTTGCCAGAAGTTTCCACAGTCCCTGGGATTCAGCATTGATTTGTACTGAAGGGTGAACGCTCAGTGACGTACCAGTAACTATTACAAGTTCTGTAAGTACAGTTATATCTGAACTAAACCTGTAACATTTTTTAGGTGAATCACTCTGTCCAGCTGAACCAAACTCAAAGCTAGTTTTATAGATGTAGCAAATTATTTTGTTGAATCAGTTTTTTTGTTGTTGGTGTTTTTTTTGTTTTTTTTTTTAAGATACAAGCTTCATATTGTTTTAACATGGAAATTCAAGCATCTTTTAACTCCATAGTGTGTTTTGGATACTATAGAAATCTATTGTAGTTGTATTTGTTACTAAAGATGTCTGATAAATTAAGGATTGAATAAACACAGGGAAGCTGCTCTCTCTTCAATAGTTCTGGCTAGTCCTGAAACACTAACATGAGTAGCTAGCTGTGCAAAGCAAGGTGGTTTAAATGACAGCTACCCACCTTAGATTGGTTTTGTGAATGAGAGCCACTATTTTCAGGATTGTCCAATAACCAGTTTTCAAAACTACTGAAGTTCTGCCTATTTTTTCTTTAAATACATATTTTGATTATTTTTTAATTGATAATTACATCTTCCCTTGAAATGACAAACGTTTTTCGCTAGATAATAAACGCTCCTTGTGTGCTCTTGCTGTTTGTCATGTTACAAAGTCTGTAAATATTTGTACTAGCACATAACAAAATGCACCACCACCACTCCCCAGGCCTGTGTCCAGAATCGTATCTAATTAGCTATTAGTCATGCTGTTTCTACTACTATGAGGTTAAAATGACCTGCTGACCGGATATAGTGTCAGTGTGTCTTACGCAGTTTGTTAATTGCTTGTATTAAGTGCTGAATCACAAGCCTATGTTGAGCCTAGCATACAGCAATGGGATTTGAATAGTTTCTTGTGTTGACTTTGAGGCTATTTACCTTGTTCACGATTATAGTCATCTTTAAAGTAGTGTTTTCTCACAAACAATAAAGGCAATTAAATAAAAATTACACTGATGCCTGTGTGAGTATAGATGAGAGCTGCAAAGCTATTACAGCCGAGTGCTTGAAAGCCCGGTGCTAGGAAGTCCAGTTCATTGTCCATTCGCAACGTGATTCCGTATCTCTTGGGTAGTCACTTGAAGTTGCCACCAGAAGATGAGGAAGGCATTATCACAGGGTATCAGTAAACTCTTCAGCTTTTCCCTTCCCGCCCTTCCCTCTAATGCAGTCATTGTGTGGACTTGGAGTTTGGCTAAATTTGAAGTAAACCCAAGTGGGCAGTCAGTGCAGAGAGCAGAAGACTCATGTTAAGTAAAAGCAGTATTATTTCTAAATGAAATTAAATTATAATCTCTTTAATAGCAAAGACAGAACAGCAACAAAAACAAATCTATCCCTTGTATAGCCGCAGAGAGGAAAGAAGAATGAAACTTAGAATGCACTGTAAACGTATCTTATGAAACAGGAGTAAAAAGAAAAGGGAGGTAAGATGGGAGCTGAAAGCTGTGATCAGAGTGCTTGGAGAAGGCGGAGACAATGTTGCTCAAGGTCTCTGAGTCCATTTTGTAACTGAAGTCTTCATTTTGACACTTCTTAAGGATTAAATCCAGACTGTATCTCACAGACTCCACAATTGCATGTAAAGCCTCAGCAGAGATGGCATCTGTTCTCCACTCCACAAACGAAGCAGCAGACTTGTCTGAGTATAGGATCATTTGTAAATAAAGGATGCTTGAAAGTGTAAAATTTTGAGGCATCTTGGTGTGAATGTGTATTTGTGAAGACCAAGCCAGCAAAACTGGTAGGAACATCTCTCTCATTTCTGTTACAGTGAGACCGTAAAGACTGCCTGTGCTGTTTGGGTTTAGTTCCCTTTATGTCTTTAAACTGGAGGATAGCAGGAGCGATGGTTAGCGATAGTACTACAGTGAGATCGGGTAAGCGAAAGGGTTCATCTCGGTGGTTTATTATCTGGGATAGCAAAGCCCTTAAAAGGCTAAGAAGCGGTTTTTAGAATTGACTGAGTCTGTGACATTTGCTTTAAAAATAACTTCCTTAGGGAAATAATTGCACTAACGTTTTCATAGGGGTTTTTTGTTTGAATGCTAAGAAGATGTTTGTGAACTGTTATCTCATGAAAGTTCAGAGGGAAGCCACAATGATTACACTGGCACGTGTTTGAATTTTATCCTGTAATACTAGTTTGCTGGCTAATAAATGGCAACACAGGAGCTGGCTGAAAGTGTCGCGTTCATTTCCAGAGGAGTGTGTGGAGCCAGAGTTCACTTGATTTTAAATGTCTCTTCAGCTGGTGGAGATGGACATGGTCCCATGGATTGTGGTGGCCAGGCTGGTACTTAGCCCAGGCGCAGTTGCCCAAGGCCTCAGATGCCTTGCAAGAAGAATCTTTTCCAATCAACGTCACCTTGGAGCTTCTCGAAATCCCAGTGACCACAGAAGATCCAAGCAGCAAAAAAGAAGTTGCGCATCAGTCTTGTTATTTTGCAGGTAGGTGATGGGGACAGGGAAGAGTGAGTTAAGGGCATGGCCTCTGGCATAACATGGAGGTGCCTGGACTTCAGCTTTTTAGGTCTGTGTGCTCTTGAGCATTCAGTGAGCCCCTAGAAGTTGGGGGGAATTAATTTATAGGTGGTGATAACCACCTAGGAGCATTGTAAAACCACCGTATCGGCTGTTTGAGACGAACGGGACAGGGCAGTGAGAGGTCGGGTAGCTTCCAGCAGCACTGGAGCTGAGATGCAAAGCATACAGAACCACTGCTGCCTTCTCCTGAAGGAAAACTGCCAGTAGAAAATGCAATGGTACTGGATGATATGTTTTTCTGAATTTGTATTCTAATGGTTCCAGCGGGGGGGCTGACAGCCCCGCGGATAGGGGACTGGGTCGTCGTTGATGTAATTAGTCCTTAGTGAGCAGGTAAAACATGCAAGCTCTTATAAGTCACAAAATCTTAATCAGATCTGTTCCTATCCATTTAAATTGCCAAATGTTTGTATGTATGCTTGTGAGCTATACTGCTGGAAAAAAAAAAAAAGGGGGTTGTATTTCCAGATTTAGTAAATAAGCCTGTGGCTTCAGGGAGGGGAAAAAGCAGCATTCTTGTAGGAACAGTCTAGAAATGTGTGAAAAAGTAGCCTGAAAAAAAACTTGTTGGGAGGTTTGTTTTATGGACCTCGCAAAAGAAATACTAGGGTAGGATAGTAAAATGGCCTGCATTTAAAAACTATAAATGTTATCTGGAAAAATGCCACTGGCTCTTTCCCTTGGTATTAGTGCAGCTGTGGAAGTTCATTGAGTGGAGAAGTAAAGTAACTTTTAAAGTGTTTTAGTTATCAATGCTGTCATCCCATTGTTTCGCTTTTTTTTTTAATGTTTAGTTAAATATCATCATCAGGGAACAGGAAGAAGATGAACATTTCAATAGCTCCCCAGGCATGATTCTTTTTCTGCCACTACCAAAGTGGTTGTGGAATTAAGAATGATGATCTGAAAGTCACAAAGTTTCCCAGATACCCCCAGATCTTATTGTGTGGTGGCCTCACTTAAGCTACATTGTGGTATTTGCATCCAGTCCCAACTTGTAGACCACAAGCTCTTCCTGAAGTTTTGCAAGTCTATACCTATTTTCTACCTTTGTTACTTTGTCTAATAGAAATAAAGTGGAAAAATGTGGGCAGCCTTGCAGAGTGACAGCGGTGAAGGCAGTCTTGACAACTTGCGCAATTTTCTAGCCTTTCTGTATGTCAGAAATGGGCCAACAAACCTCAGTTGTGAAGCTAAAAGTAAGCATCAGGCAGCTACTCATCTGCAGAGCATCCTCTGCCGTGCATGCTGCTAACCAGTGTAAGGGGGTGGAGAAAGCCTGCAATCGAGGCTTGGAGCATAACAAGTAGGCATAAGGGAACCTGGAAATCTGAGCTTGGAAGAGTTAAAAATTTCGGTGAGTGTGGTCGACCTAAAATACAGTTATTTTTACAGGATTAGATTCCGTCGTTTTCTGTTTTCTAGATCATCTGCTGTTTGTGCGTCTTGCAGGTGTTAGTGAAAGCTTTCAGGAAAGGCATGGTTTCTTTTCCTAAAATTGCTGACGCTCCAGTACAGACCCCTTGTGATCCCACTAGTAGTTACTAAAAACACAAGTAAAATACACGCCAAGAGTCTGGGCGCCTGTTTATAGGAAGTGCTTGGTCCGAGGACATGTCAAACCCCATCAGCTCCCGTGGAAATCAGTGGTGAGTCTGCGTTTCAGCACCTGGCAATGCCGGGCCGTTACTGCGAGACGGAACTGTTTTTGCAGGTCTTATTTTTAGGCGTGGGTGTGATTTGGTACTTAATGCTGCTGCAGGCTGCTAATAAATCTGTGTAAGCAGGAGCAGAAGCAGACTTAGGCAGTGCAACCGGAGAGGCTATAAATCTCAGACAGTAAATTTATAGTTTAACAAAATTAAATCTGGAGTGGTTACGGCGTTGGAGCTAGGCAGCTCGAGTTATTTCTGCAGAGGCCGGAATAGACGTGCTTCATAACGTATGCGATTATTATAGAGCTTTGCAACTTTTGCCTTAAATACTCCATCTGGAGGTGATTATGACTCCGAGAGGGTTAAGCGGATTCTGTTGTGTCTGTAGTGTGGCCACGGTGATTTTTGGCTATCAGCATGTTCTTGTAACAGCGTACGGTAATTTGTTGCATTAGAATAACACGCTAAACGCATATATAAATGGAGCCTGCGTGGTAGCGTTATGTACAGATGTTACCTCATATGCTTACGTACTTGAGCAGCAGTTTTCAAACAAACACACACCAAACTTTGCTAACCTTAAAATACAAGCCCGAGTGCTGCCCAACCAGCTGTGCTTTGGGCGTGTGTTCAGCTCAGCTCCCTCTTGCTGGTTTCTTTAATATCTTCTGCAACGAAAATTGATTCTGCAAGTATTTAGGCAAACGTGGTACTCCGCAGCACTCGCAGTGCTGTTATCTGAGGGGGCACCTCTGTGGAACTGGGGACAAAGTTTCTGTTAACTTCAGTTGTGACGCCTCCAAAAACTACGCTTTTCTGACGTTTCTTAGTTTTAAGTACCCGTCTGAGGCTTTTGGCTTACTTTCCTACACTTTTAGTCATAAACTTGTGTGACTGCAAAAACATTGAGATATCTGTGTATGAATTCTTAAATGGCAAGAGATCTGTATACATGGTGATGCGTCAGAAAAAGCACTTCTGGATTTTGGAATGTGAAAACAGTGGTTCTGAATGCAATCCCAGGCTTCAGGCGATTTATTTGCAAAGAGAGTTACAGTGGACATGATATTTTGGTTATTTTTAAAAATTTGGAACAGTGAAATGCTCTCCGACATTAATTTTGACTTTGTGTAATGGTCACAGAGTTGAGTGGCTATCGATGACAGATAGAAAGCATTTCTTGCTCTGAATTCAAGACGTGCTCTCCCAAGAGAAAAGATGGAAGTGCCGGCCGCTGCTTTCCTCAGACGTGCACTGACTGCGTGCCAGACCCGGGGATGAGGCAGGTTGTGGACGTGCTTCCAGCTAAACGAGAAGCAGGAGCACTTCTCTTTCAGCTGGGAGCTACCGTGGTGAAATTCGCACGGTCTATCCACTGGAAGGCTATCGCACTTCCAGTGAGATGAGGGGATTGCGTGAAAGACGTGCCATGAGGCTCAGCGTTCTGTCTTCTGCTGTAAGTCTCTTCAGCGCGGCTGAACGCTTTGTCAAGCACGTAGCGCTCGCAGTAAACCTGGCTGTGCTTCTCTGCAGCAAAACTAGTGCAGTTTCCAGCGTTGCAGGTAGGAAACTTCGTTCGCAAGGAGCTGTAAGCCTCTGTGTGGCCACAGAGGCTGGGAAAGTCATAGGCAGCAAACAAATTCGCCCTGCAAAATGCGACTTCTGTGTTAGATACACACACACATTTATGTATACAGAACGCGTGTGTTTCTGTAGGCTGTCTTCAACAGTATTAAATAGAACCGTGATTGGCATCATTTTGTCTTTGATATGCCTGTCAGTTGGGCTTCTTGGCGTTTACAGATAAAGCAGAATATTTTCCTACCCATGCTGTTAATTTTAGCAGCAGAATGGGGTGCAAAGCACTGGGCAAATAGCTTTTTGCTGAGATTTCAAGAAAACAGGTAATGTGAGCAAATACGAACGTGAAAAATTTCTTTCTAGGACTCATGCAGACCCCGAGGGCACAGGACAGTTAATAATGAGCTGTCTCATAAAAACAAAACAGTCTGAAAAATTACAAGTCTGAAAGACTGCATTAAAAGGACCTTTTCTTCTTCCTTTCTACTTCCAAGTCATCCATGTAGAAGCTTGAGAGATTATTAAAACAAGTTAATAGTCCCCTGTGTTTTGTCTACCTGAGGGAGCTGTAACAAGACCCCAGCTGGAGCAGGAAATGTACAATAACTCCCATTTTTATGACTCTGTAAGTCAATGACTTTATGGTTTTAGTAACAGCCATGTAAGAAGTATTGTAGGTGTGGGGGTTTGGTTGTTTTTTTGTCCCATCATCCCCCCAATGCAGCGTTTGTAAGGAAATTAAATTGCAGGTAACCCTGAGATTGCTTTAGAAAGGCTTATGAAAGTGACAACCTGACCAAGTATTTTTATCTCGGCTAGTTTTCTGAAGGGATACAGATTTGGGCACGCCTGCGCTTTTTTTTTAGCTAGAATGGGCAGGAGCATACCGTGAAGCATAGCATCTGCTTTACAGCCTGCGCCAGTAGCAAGACCGGGAGTCCTCAACAGCCTCGTGCCTCCTCTAGCGCTGTCCCAGGCTGCCAGCTTTAGGGTCTGGGAACGTGTGAGCAGGAGGGCGAAAGATGACAGCGTTGCCTCGCACTTACAGCCTAACACGAGCTATTCCCTGCTCTACCGATGGCTTTTGTGGTACCTGAAATGCAAATGTACCACGCGACAAGAGCACTTTGTCCCTCCCCACGGGTATTTACTGCACCAGGAAGAAAGAAAGGAAAAAAAAAAAAAAAAAGGTGCACCTGTCGTATTTTTTCCCCGGTCCTTGCTGTGATTTTCTCTTTCTGAATGTCGCCTTCTTCCCTGTTAATTTTAGACGCACTCATTTCTCAGCAGGTCATGCCAGCCTAGGGAGTTAGTGCTCACGTAGCATCTGTTTGGTGTCATTCCCCTGACGACGCAAGTACAGCTCGGCTGGGCTGTCAGGCTCTGCCCTGAGCCCGGTTAAGCGGGCTCTGGTCCTCCCCGTGCCTCTCCTGGTGCATGAGCAGCGCCTACGTCGGGGCGGCGAGCTGCCGGGATGTGCCCGCAGGGAGGCCGTGGCGCTGGGGGCCACAGCCGGTGTGCAGCGCTCTCCGGGTGCCCGGCTGCCGTCCGTTCATCAGCGCTGCAGCCACGTCGCAGCGCAAGTCGGCGCGATTCGGCACCTCACTGTCGCAAAGAAGGCTTTGAATTTCAGTTTTGTTTTTAATAACGTAATATTTGTCTGTATGCTGCATTCAGTAATGTATTTCTTCCCGCCTTAAAATATATACATTTAGATACTGTAAACCACGAAGCTGAGCTAATGTGCATTCCTGGCAACCAAGCTGGACTTCACCCTCTCTCGGGAAGCCGGATCTGGCTTCTTAAGCCAGTCGCTGTTCAGCTGACTCCCCGGGGAGACAAACAAGCAGAGGGGGGGGAAATAGACACTGTGAAAGGGGGAAGAAAAGCCAACAAAGGAGTAAATTAATCCCAGCCGTCTGGAACCAGCTCCTTACTCAGCTTCCTTTCGGTGCAAGAGGAACAAAGATGTCAGTCCCTGTTCACGTGCCCTGCAGCCCCTCTGCGTGCCGTTACATGTACGTGCCCAAATCAAGGCAGGCCAGCATCCCGCATCTGTGTTAGCGAACCACCGCCTGCTGACATCCGTACCCCTCCCGTGGCAATTCCACTGATTTTTTTTACACTTTTTATGGGGTTATACAAGAGTAATGAGGGCAGCTTGGCCACGAGCTGTTTTGCACTGTTGTGGATTACCGTGGTTCTTGACTCAGCCCTGCTGAGGACTGGTTTATTCTAGGAAAAGACTGTGCGATGCTATTGCTGTATTATTATTTATTATTTGAACTTAGAGGTCCAACCCCTGGCAGCCCACCAGGAAACCCTGGGCCTGCTTTTATCAGGGAGTTTGTGCTAGTCACACACCACATCAAGCTGCTAACAGTCGCCCGTGTTTGACTGATGCATTTTGGGGATAGATGTCTGCTATACAAGGTTCAGAATCCAGTTACCGCTGCCATCCACCCCAAAAGGTCTGACATTGCGTTTGGTGGTATGGACTCTAGAAAAGGTGTTTTTTTTTTTTTTTTCCTTAAATCTTGAGGAGAGATGAGGATGAAATTTCCAACAACAGCGCAGCGGCACCCCAAATAAAGCTGCTTTCCTGCCTACTTCGTGGTTTTGATGATGTCGAGGCCCTCGACGCCCGGCAGCTGTCACTGGCGGATGTTCTGGTGAAGCTCTGCTGCCGGGGCCACCGCGCCAGGGAGCGAGGTGTTTGGAAGGCGGAGACGAGGGCCCGGAGCCCCAGCGTGTGCAGGTGCTGCGCTGCTGGGGTCCCGCTGCGTCTCCGCTCTCGGTGACTGCCTGTGGGGCCACGACTGTCCCCGTCCCCTGGCGTACCTATTTTGAGCCTTGAACGCCGGTACGGGCAGTATTGCCAGAAGTTCCACACGCTTTGTTTTTTTAAAGCAAAACCTTAAAAAGTACCCTGTTAAAACTCCTCCCCGGAGGAGTACGTGGTTTATTTTCCCGCAACGCCCAGGCACCGCTTTTAAACCTGTCGGGTGGCAGGGACCGCGCTCCGAGCGTTTCCTCCCAGAACTCACGGGGCTGAGCCACCGGCGCGCCGAGGGGCGACAGCGGGAGCTCCGCGCGTTGCTCCGGCCCCGAGCCCTCCCGGGCCGGCGCGGGTGGGAGGGCGGGAGGGGAGCGGGGCCCGGGCTCCCGCCAGGCGGCCGCAGCGCTGCTCCGGTCC
>VXAL01014432.1:1739468-1796934 GCA_013399475.1 Chauna torquata | reverse complement strand
CGGGCCCCCCTTTGAGAGGGCAGAGCCGCAAGGGAGGGAGCAGGGGGTGGCCGGAGGGGGCGGCCGCGGCCCCCGGGACCCGCGTGGCAGAGGAGCGGGGCCGGCGGCAGGGACGGGGCTGCCCGCGGGCAGCGGCGACTCCGCTGACTCCGCCGAGCCGCCCGCTCCAGCTCCTGAAACCTGCCGGGGTCTCCCCGGCTGCTGCCAGTGTTTCTCCCCAGCTGTTCCCCTCTCGCCTGGCCTTCCTCCCCCTGCCCACCGGTCGCCGCAGCTCTCCGAGGGCTGCGGACCTGCCGGGACGCTTTCGGGAAGGGCGGTCTCGGGCACCCGGCGCCTTTCTCGGCGGCGCTGAGGTGCTTTCAAAACCGCCTTAAAAATGGATCCAGCCCGAGCGAGGCTTGGCAAGCCTGCAGCAATTTGAAAGCAATTGCATTCAAATCTGGAGGGAGGAAGTTTTGCTAAAATTGCCCCTGAGTTACCTATTGCTGAGGACCTCAGCAGTACAATGACCTCTTTGAGGGATTCCAGTGCCGGATCCATGAAAACTCTCTTTCAGTGAATGAGAACCTGATGACATTCTCATTTCTGGGCTGAAAATGTTGAACCGGTGCATTATGCACCAGACTGAAAGAATCCTTCTTGAGGGAATAAAAACGCTCCTTTAGAGAGCAGAAGGCAGGATTCCTGTTCGAGGAAGAGGTAAGGTGAACACTTCCAAGTTCAATTCTCCAAATAAAGGATCGCAGCCAAGTGGAAGACAAGGACAGCAAGCTGCTTTGCTTGATGGCTGGCATGCAGAATACCTGCCCTTGCGTTATCTCCTCAGCACTCCCGGCCCCCATGCGGTCTGTAAACTACATCTAATAGAGCAGGCAAAAATATAAATCCATTTTTAACAGGCGTTCTGAATCTTCAGAAGTGAGATCTTGATTTTTCATTTTTATAGAGGAATACGCTACCTGCAAGTAACAGTATTTGGCTGTTTTCTGTCCTCCCGAGGTCTCTGCGTTACTACCGGTGAGGATTATTAACGCGTTGGCCTGGCCCCTTCGGTAAGGTGTCAGCCTGAAGGACAGCGTGGTCAGGTGGTTGTCGTGGTCGGAGCAGGGACAGGGGTCAGGAAGCCCCATTTCCATTCCTTTTCCAATATCAGACCGTGGGTCTTTGATGAGCGAGGTGGGAGGGCTCCTCTCGCCTTCAGGACACACCTTGCTGAAATTCCCTCTCACCGTTGAAGTAGTTGGTCTTGGCTCTCGTGTCAACGATGCCAAGGTGAAGATCAGTTGAAGCGCACTTGGCTTTTTCTGGTTGACATCGCAGCAAAGGATGAAAGATTCCTCATCGGTTGTACTCCCCGCGCCTGCCGGACTGGGGCTGTTGCAAAATGAGGAGAAGCTGTGGTTGGCAGCAGCTGTGGCAAATCCCAGAGAAAAGTTCGCTTTCAGTTACTGAGCCCCAGGCTACGCATCCTCCACGAGCATCTCCCGGGACCTCTTTCCATCTGCAGCCCAGGCTGTAAGGACACTTTAGGGGCTTACTCTTTGCAGGAACGAGGGAGGTGTTTGTGTCTTTCTCTTGATGTTTCTTCAGGGCTGCTTACACATTGCAGGGATGAAGTAGCCACTGCTACGTCAGTGATGGAGAAGGCTGCTCAGGATAGTGGAAGTGCTTTGTTTAGGGCTCATTTAGAGGAAAGCTGCGCAGCCGGAGTGAAGAGAGGCCAGGGGACCCCCTGGACTTGTGCTGGTGTCCCCAACATTCATTGCTGATGCTTGGATGCATGCCCGCTAAAGCCTGTGTGCTTGTCTGCAGCTGCCTCTCGCACTGTTTTCGTCTCTAGTGACGTGCTCATCTCTGTTTTGAAGAGGGAACTGGGTGCTGCCTGTACCGAGGGACAGATCCGTCGGTTGAACTTCTGGCTCTCCAAATATTGAGGTCATGATATAGGTAGGACGTACTTGGAAAAAATAGGGAAGACTCCAGCTTGTTGCTTGCCCAGTAGGTGCAGGAGCGACTTTGCAGTCCTGGATGATCCCCTTGGGGAATTTTGAGTGGTGCTTGGTAAAGACAGTCACATCTCACCATACCTTATTTTCTTAAATGTTTTGTTACATCTAAGAAGCGATATTTAATCTCTGGTTTAATTTGTGCCCTCTGTAGATAGTCCAGGTCCATCACGTTACCTTGTTGCACATTTGTGGAGCTCAGGGCTTGCACACCCTGCTGCCCTAGGAGCTGGTGGGAGTCCTTCTGCTCCTGTCAAGGAGATCTGTGACCGATTTAAGTGCTTGTGGATTTCTGTGTTAGACAAAGTGGCCTATCGGCTGCTCCAAAGCATCTGCTCATCACTGCATGTTCTTCATCCCATTGGCTTGGAAGAGGAGCAGCCCCTATTAAAAGCAGACATAAAAATGGCTTGGAGGCATGCCAGGCTGCTAGTGAGATGTTGGAGAAATGGGAAACATCACAACCACGTATAATAAATGTCAGAACCATTTTGGGTGATTATCATACAACAGCAGATTAGAGTTCTGAATCCCTGTAGAAGTATAAGCTCTTAAACATTAAAGAAAATGAAAGATTATCTAATTGACAGAGACGTGTTCTTAGATCTTAAATGAAGCCATGGTTTCTCCTTGTAGTCCAAGTTCTCCACATCTGCCTGCACGCCTAGATGAAATTGTAGTAACCCAGTATCTCAATTTGGCACTCTATGCTTAAAACAAAAGTGAAAGAACCATTTCCCGTGCTTGTTTTGCACGTGTTGTTAGCTTTGTTTCCAAAATGGTGGTTTCCAAACTCAAGACTGGGGCCCTGAGCAACCTGATCTAGTGGGTGGCATCCCTGCCAAGACAGGTGGGTTGGAACTAGATGGCCTTTAAGGTCCTGTCCAACTCAAGCCATTCTCTCATATGATAAGATCAAATTTGCTCCGACTCATGCTATGTACAGCTCTGCTTCCAGCCATCAAAATGCAAAAGAGTGTTAGGGGAGTATTTGAGACTGTGCCACGGAGGAGCAGTTATGCCCAAGTTGTCATCTGAAAGTTGAGATTTGTTTTAGTCATTTGCTCAAAACTTGCAGGCAGTCTCATTTCTTAGTTAAAGAGCAAGACTGCAAGCTTTGAGCCTCAAAGAAGACGGTGTTAATGGTAATACCGTCGGTGGCATACCGTGACTTCAGCTTGTCTGCCTTTGGAGACTGAATTCCCCAGGAGGGCTTTTGTGGTCTAAGCATAGAGTCAGGATCTGTGCCGTTAAATGTCATCAAAACCTGACAGTTCTCGGGACGGAAGTGAGAGAGACTTGTTTTCTATATAAAAAACAGGAAAAATTCTGCTCCTCGACCTGGCGAAGGCTCTGAGCCTACCCACGCAGTGCTCCTGTTGGTGGAAGTGGAAGGTGAGGGGTTCAGGATCGTTGTGTGGCAACGGAGCGGCTGTGTGGTCTTGGACTTCACGTGATCTGCGTGCAGTTTTAACTGGGATTGATTTTCATATTGCTTTTGTTGTTTGTGCTCTTTTTGCTTTTTTTTTTCTTTTTTGCAATCAGATAAGATACGTAAGATGTATGCTCACAACTAAGTTTTACCAAATTGCTTTCTTGTCCCAGAGCTCTCATCCAAATCTGTGGTCCAAGAATTGTTACTTTGTGCACTTACTATGCAAGCAGCTTTTATTCTCTCTCTGCCAGGTTTTGTTGTTTTTTTTAATGTAGCATCCTTCTGAAAAATGATTAATTAAAACAGCCTATTGAAAAAATCAGTTTGGATTTTCTCCCCCACTCTTAACCAAAATTTAATAGGAAGCCTTTGAATTGGAGCCCTGGATAATATTTCCTCCCTGGCAATCCTCTTAATCATCGCTGACAGATACTTCTTTCAGAGGATTTTTTTTGCATAGACAAAACTTGGCAAAGAGGTCTACTCTGAAGAGAAGTGGAACAATAGGAAGTCAGCTGTTTATTTTTAAAAGTAGCTTTTTTTAATTTTTTCTGTCTGCATTAGGACTGGAGGTCTAAGCAGCGTGTGGACCAGGCTTATGGAGAGGTCCCCGCCTGTTAGACGGCTGGGGTCAGGGGCTGAGGTGTTGTGGTTGCTCACACCTATCTAGGGCTGGTGGCTGCTGGTGGGGCTGGCCCAGACCTTCTTCCTCATCACTTCCCTGGGAGATGGGAAGGGACCAGGTGGTGTGAGCCTGACGGGTTGATGGCCACGGAGGAGGGATCGGGGGGACGGGAAGCCTTTCCCAAGATGTGTCATATGGTGGTGAAGGTCTCCAGCTGCCTCCACAAGCCTACGCTCCTCTCTCTCAGTGGAAACTGCTCATCCCTCAACATGGATGAGTGCCCTGGGAAAGATCAGCATCACCTTAAGGTCAATACTTGCCTGTCCCAAGCCCTCAAAAGGAGATGAATCATGAAGTGACACAACAGCACCTGTTTACCCCTCCATCGTTCATCGACAAATGCTGCGTGCTGACCACAATTGCAGAGCACAATACGCTGCACACCGCAGCCTGAACTCAGGCACCGAAATTGCACCCGTTTCCATGAATAGCTGCTCTGCACACAGCCGCTGAATTACTCTCCTCCTGCACAGCCAGCTGCTTCGTCACATACCCATAACCACTGGCTTGGGGTTAGGACCAGTGACCGGGCAAACAAACGTGTGCAGAATTAGGAAGTGGGTTGAGGTTGCGGTGTGCTGGAATTTGGTTTTGTAAAAAAATAAATAAAATACAATTAAGTTGTGTACCTAGAAGTGGAAGAGAACATCTGGTGGAAAGCAGTTGAGTTCGGTGTTTGTTTGCAGTAGCAGGTTTATATTAGGCATGTTGAGTGTTCACCGCCCTCGTTGCATCAGTGTTAGTTTTGAGGACAGTTCCTCAGCCAATATAAATGAGCGTCGTACCGGCAAGCGCAGTCGGGGAAGTCTGGGGCTCTGGTTTGTGTTTAGGTGTAATTCCAGAGGGAACTGGACCTTCAGCTGATGCTGGAGTGGTACCAAACTGGATCCAGTTGTAGGTTCAATTTCAAATTCAAAACGTTGTGGTTGCAATTCAGGCGTTGTACCCCAACATACAGATTTATTATCACGTGCAAATGGTTATTAATGAAACTTCGGCAAGAATTGGAGTTTGCTGGGCCACATGAAGCACCAGAAATGGTTGTCTTGGGCATTTGCAAAGCCAGCCAGCCCTAAAGGCAAACTGGGAAGTTGGCCAAGGCAACCCAACACAAGGGGCAGCAAATGTGGAGAGCTTTCTTTGCAGGACACATGAGCGGCAGCAATGCACAGAGAGCAGCAAAGCATCTCGCAAGCAGAGGCAGAGCTGCTGCTGGGAGGTCCTGCAGGCTTGTGTCTGCTGTGGGAGCAGGCCAGAGGAGTACCAGGCTGTAGGCTCAAGCACTCTTCATGCTGTTACCGTGTTAGAAGGAATCCTCCATCACCTCCTGATAAGAACGGTATTTTTTTAAATTCAAGAACAGCTCAGAGGATTAATCAGAGTGAAACACATGAGTTAAGAATTAGTGTGTCTGACTTGACTTGTTACAAGGCAGCATGGAAAAGCCTTGCAGCTGCCACAGAAGTGCATGAAAACTGAAGACCAAGTTGGCACCATTAAAATGTTGGTTTTGTTCTTTAAACTAATATACCATGGCAATTTGAAACTTTCTTGGAAGGAAGTGCATTTGGTTTGAGTTAGCAACAGGATATTGGATGTAAAGGGGCATCTATGCAATCATTCAATACTATTTGCTGTATCTTTTGCTTATTACATTGGTAGAAGTCCCAATTTCGTGAAGTTAAATCATTATGTTAGTAAATGAATTACTTGTTTTTCAGATTTCCTCTCGTCCTGCTTGTCCTTTAGCCTATCCCCATTCATGTAAGGGAAGTTTCATGTTGCTATGAAAAGTATAAATATGCATTGAGATGGAGATACGTTTTTTTGAAATGTATGGCCAAGCCGGAAGATCAAACAGCTCATACTAGATCTCTTGTGAACAGGTGTTTTAAATACATATTTACAGAATCTGTGATTAAATAATAGCCCCTGCCCTTAACATTTAGTCCATGTGTCTAAATCCTTCACCTATACCAAGTATCATCCTAGGCTGTACTGCAGCCAAATCCTTAGGCTCCAGCTGCAAAAGAGGAGCTGCTGTTACATGGTCGCGTGTTCATTTGTTCTGTATTGTAATAGCAGGGTTGTTGTATCCAAGATAATGTAAGGGCGTAAGAAAGACGATGTTTGTATGATACCAGCTTCAACAGCTGAAAACGCTGTGGAGACTTTTGGGCATGCATACTTAAAGAAGGAGGTTTTATTTGAAAGCTCATTTGTTTTCCCATTTTATTTGTCCTTCTAATGAAGTATGCTACCTCTCTGCGGAGTCTTGTTTCTCTTGTGTCTGTTTTTTTCCTTAACTTGCACAAGATTATATGCATTAACATACTCATTTTTCATTATCATGTATATGTACAAATCCATTAAACTTGTGTGATTTAGTAAACAATAGATTTGAAATTATGCATTTTACTAATGTGAGGCACATTCCACATACAAATGCCTCTAAAAGCAGTTCTTTGGAAGGTTGGCACCGTGCCTTTTTTTTTTTTTTTCTCCCTTCTGTTCTTTATCTGTCCTTCAAAATAATCAGCATGTTTTTAAATTGAGGGGAAGGGGAAGGTCTGAAACATTTGTTTTGGCATTTGCTTCAATGATACGATTGTGGTTGGTTTGATTTCCTCAGTAACCAAAAAAACAAACCAAAAGTAATTTCTCCTTCATCATCTAATTAAATGGAAACACTATGTGTGCTTTTTGTAGATGCTGCCAATTCATGCCATAAATTTCCATCGTTGTCCTAGACCTGCCTGTCTGTGCACCAATAGAAATGGGCTATTTAATGTGCTTCAGCATGTAACGTTATGTGCCGTATTTGGATGAAGCTCAGATAAGAACTGATGTCAACTTTAGCAGGAACAGGCTGGCCTTTGGAACGTTATAATCTGATTATTCATTAAGTTTTAATATACTAAATATCAGAGAAAGAGAAAGCATTGTAATGTGGGTGTGTTGAAATAATCCAATAATAAAAATACTAACATTTCTTTACGTATTTTACGAATCCATGCCAGATTTCCCAATGGATTCTAATAACGGCAACTGCAGAGGCCCCGGCATTGGTGAGTATGTTTTTATATAACTGTATAATAAGCTGTATAAGCACATCCTTTCACTACTTAATTAAGTAACAGCAGTACTAAGTGATGCATAGATACTCTGCCTTGTCTTGACATCCTGTAGATTGTGCTTTTGACTTGTGCCTGTATCTGTCACAGGCAGGTGGGATTTGGGGCTGGTAAGCCTGTGTACTTCTGACCAAATCAACTCTCCAGCTCCTGTTTCTTCTGCTTTTACCAGGGCAAAATTCCCACGAAGTCCAGGTGGCTGTGCTGATTTCGTTACAAGTTGTGTTTTGAACAGTGAGAATGATCATTACATGGATTTTCCTCCCTACTACCAAAAATGTTATTTTTTCTTCAGCTTTTCCAGTTGTTTTTCCATGCATAACTGAAAATGCAGGGAGGAAAATAATGCTGTAGTCGTTGGCAGGCTTTTACTAGCATACCAGTATGAGTTTTGATTTAGCTGAGAAATGCTTGCTGAAATGATGACAAAGAAAATTCCAAGTTTTTAAACCGCAGAGCGACACAGTAGGATGTTGGGATTTTATGTACCAAAAGAAATTTTGTTAAACTTATAAATACCATTGCTTTAAGCTGTAAGGAAAGAAGAAGTGAAGTTGCAGATGTTCACAGTAATGTGCTGCAAAAGTGAAGTGAAAAAAAGAGATCTAATGTTCTTTGTGTTACTTACTCGTTTTGGCCAAAGGAGGCTAGATTCAAGCAGGCTGTTTGAGATGCAGTGGAAAAGGAAAAAGATTTGGTTTTCTGCCCTATTTTCCTTAACTGTATTTCACTTCGGAGCAAACTGGTGAGTACACCAGCTCAGTTATTGAGGGTAAAAACAGTGAAGCTCACGGTTCATTCTGACTTTAAAGTTTGCAAATTAAATTCTGACCTCTCTGTAGATAATGGCAAAGCTCCCGTTAACCTGAGGAGGTAGTGGATGAGACCTTCTGAGGCTGTTTTTATTTCAACAGGTCCCCTGTTGCTTTTTTTGTTTGTTTGTTTCATTTTGTTTTTGCTGGAGCTGAGTAAAATCCCTTGAGTGCTGCCACTATTCACGGGCAATGCAAAGAAAAGCAAAGCCCAGTTCGGTAGCTAGCAGATTATAGAAAGGTGAATTTGTTGCTCAAGCAAGCCAATGACTATAGGTTTTCTTGAATTTTATTACCATTCCTTTGGAAGATTTCCTCTCCAGAGGTGTCACCCAGCTACAGTACATGCTGATGTCCAGTTTATTAATATAAGCACCTACATACAGTTGTGAAACGTAGAATTAGATACCAAGTTTTGCTAACTTGAGCATTGATCTCCTGTCACCTTATATCAAAAATATTAAACATATCTTCAGAACTGCTTGCCCTCTGGGATGCAGACTTGAAAAATCACATCCAAAAGAGAGGGTGAAGATGCACAGAGCTGATGAAGAGGAAGGATAATATTTTTATCGCTAGCTTTTATTGTAGGAACACAGTTTGTGGTTCAATGCACTCCACCTGTTTCAGCTGTCTTTTTTGCCTCTTGGAAGTAAACTAGATTTTTGTCTGCTTCATGAGATGCTTCTCAGGTCACTTAGAAATTTTTCCAGGCTTTTTTGTCCAAAAATAATCAGGGAAGCATTTGCCAGGTTTGAGCACTTGTTTAGGTTGTGCACGCACGTATATTTAAGATGGCACGTTTGTAAGCAGCTATTACAGCAGAAAATCTTTTCCCCTGTAGTCCATTTATTTTGGTATTTACAGGGAGAAGTTTCCCATGGTATAGATGTTGAGCGTATATTAGTACTGTGTTGACTTGTATTAAAAAAGAATATTTAATGGCAAAGTCAGCTGACATCACAGCCCAAACTGATGTGAGCCTCGGCTGCCTGTCTCAGTGCTCAGCCTATGATGGGGTTGTGGTCCCAGAGCTCTTCCAGCAGCTTTGGAGGAGAAGATGATGTCAGATGGGACTTGCCCATGGCATCAAGAGACACAGTGCATTTTTATAACGCCATTCTTTTGCAGCCACCTTTTGTGGATGTTCCCCCTCCCTGGGAAGGCTCAGCTTTGCAAGAAATGTGCATCAGTCAAAATCATGTTTTCTAATACTTGCATCGTGTTCCCTTTGAAAGCCAATGTAACAGGTGTTGGAAGAGATGAGTTGCTTCTTGCTCTATGGCTGGCTTTATAGCAGATCTCAGCAAGTGCCCCTGTGATAGTTCTGTATTTCTAAGTAGTAATTAGAAATAATGCATCATTTTGCAAATTTCTTGGAAACATAAATTTGAAAAGCACGAGGACAGCTAGAAGGTATCCTTCATTAAGAACATGGGCAGGTCTATCCATTAGGTTCTAGACCAAGAGTAATAAAAGATCTTCCTCGTATTAAAAAAAGAAAGAAAAAAAAGCAATCCACTATTGTCTTAAAATGAGGGAAATGTGAGGAGGCTATATATTCTTGTCCTGTAATTTAGGCTCTTTTTTTCTACTTGTGCCACAGAGCAAAGTATCGTAGAGCAGGAGAACGTTAGAGTATAAAACTTGTTGGATGTGAACGCCAAGATGCCTGCATGAGCGTGGGTCAAAGGAGCGTGTCTTTTATGGCCTGTTTCGAGGCAGCTTATAAAATGGGCCATAATTTGGCCTGAAGTATGCACGAGCTCCCATAGGCTGAAGGGAAGCCAAAAATCACTTCCCTTCTCAGCCTTTATTATTTTAACACAGCCCCATACAAAAGCTGAAGTCTGCAGGATCCTATATATAGATTCCTGAGCACGTCTGAAATTCAGGGAAACAATATCCTCTTCTTTTGAGATGTTCTCGTCTTTCCTGTATTTTCTGTATTTTCCAAAAATCCTTGCAATCCAAAATAAATAATAATTTGAGAAGTCCATAACCACAAGATGCCATCTTCTTATTTAATGCCAAAATCCTAAAAAGAACATAAAAGTTCTTTTCGAAACTCTTCATGGTGGATTTAACGAAATGACTGGCATCATTATTTTAGAACAGTGATGTATAGAAGTAGGCTGTATTAAGTCTTCTTCCACTTAAATGCTGAATGAAATGCAGCCAGCAGGCAGGGGTGGACACTGAGTACAAGTGAGGACACCTGAGTTGTACTTGCAGCTCACCTGCTCTTCTTTGAATTAGATTTTGCTTCCACTGATAGGTCAAACTAGATGACCACGTATATGTAATATCGGGACCTGCGGATGGAAATGGGTGAGGTGGTGGGCTTGGAGAGGAGGTGGCAGTTCACTGGGCCTGACCGTGAGAGTCCACCGAACTCTACTTGCACGCTAGCTTGAAAGAAGTGGATATTTGCATGAGAATAACCAGCAGTGAAATATTGGTGGTGTTAATGAAAGTGTGGGTCTGGGGCTTCAGCATTAGCACTCCCTGGGCACTAATGAAAGTGTTTTTATCTCTGGTATTGTTTCCAGCTGTCTGGAAGCCGCACAGTTGGTTGTGCTGCTCTGACAGTGCTCATTTGTGTTGTGTTTTGAAGGTCATCCTTCCTGCCGAAAGGAATAATAATTTCCCTATTTTAATTAAACATGAGGTTCTGGATCACAATGTCATACAGCTAACCCAAGCAACAGGGTGGCCCAGATTTGTTCTTAGGTTTGTCCAAATCCCGCACGGGAGGCACAAGCTTCAATTATACTCAGGGCTGATGACCCACAGTGCTGATTTATCGGAGGGCTGATGGCAGCCTCTCCATGTTATTCTTTCCAAATTAGAGAGCGAGCGTGCTCGTGGAACCATGGTAGGATCTAGGGGACGTTGCCAAGAAACTGCTGATTTTTCCTCCTTGGAAAGTGCAAGCTGCAAGCATCTGCTGAGTTTCGTGCTCAATGAGGTGGTTGTTGCCCTGAATCAGAGGTTTTCAGCTGCTGGCCCTGCTGCGTGCTGGTCAATACCTCTGTTCCCTCCTCTGGCTCTCCCAGTTTTCAGTCCCACACTCCACAATATGGGCTCACGAGGAGCTCCTTGTTTTAGTTACACCTATGCAGTCATTTGTTACTCAAGGAATTTTTAGTCTTCATAATTTCTTAAGGGAGAATTCAGCACTTGAGCACTTCCCCTCCTCAAGTTGTTTCAAGTAAAATTAGTTGGGAACTGAGGAAGCAACGTCCCTGTGGCAAAGGAGCCTGGTTTCTTGCTTTTATCCCTTGCTGCTATGTGGCTTTTACCTTAAGGATGAAATACAGTCCCAGTCCTAGTACCAGGTGGGTTTTTTGCAAGTCCTGAATGAGCACCCTGCGTGACACCTCTTGGTGCTCCCTCTTGTCCATGGACTCTCCAGTAGTGACATGAGACCTGAAAGTTATGCATTGCAATGTAGCAAAGTCTTGTCTTGGACGTAGCCCATAATGTCTCAGTTGAATCTGTATTTCAGATGAAGCACTGTCTATAGGACATGTATGAAAAATGCTGCACTGTGATGCATTTGACCAGTTCTTGCTAGATTGGCATCTTTGCTTCATCTTGTCATTGTATTGGTGGGGAAAAATAATAAATTGTCTACCTTTTAGATGCGTTTTACTTTAGAAATAAAGTGCCTGTTTCAGGTACCTTTTTTTTTTTTTTACAATAGAATAGTTCAGCTGGAATAGGACCTACAAAGATCATCTAGTCCAACCGCCTGACCGCTTCAGGGCTAACCAAAAGTTAAAGCATATTAATGAGGGCATCGTCCAAAATGCCTCTTGAACACTGACAGGCATGGGGCATCAACTACCTCTCTAGGAAGCCTGTTCCGGTGTTTGACGACCCTCACAGTAAAGAGATTTTCCCTCATGTCCAGTCTGAATCTCCCCTGGCACAGCTTTGTGCTGTCATGTCGTAGAATTAATAAGATCAAATGTAAGAGTGCCAGTGGTTAATGTGCTCAAAGTAGTACCTTAAAATTTCCATTTAGGTCAGTCCTTTGTCGAGTCTGTAAGCTGTAGAGCGTGCTCTGTTGGTCAACAAACCAACCACGTCCAGTAAGTCCAGTCTACAGTTCAGTCAAAGGCCATTTCCTCCTGGCTGGTTTTGTTAATAGCGGCAGCGTCCAGAACAGGATCAAAGGCCACACAAAACACTTGCAGTAGTCACGTAAAGCCTTTCAGCCTCTTAAACTGAAGCTCTCCTAAACCTTCTGCCAGATGGTGCTGAAGAATCGTGGTTGGTTTCATTTTTTCAGGGCCATGCCAGAAGCATTCAGAGCAGAAAGCCATGTGCATCTTGATCTCACCACCCTCTTTGTGCTTTAGCTGTTGATTGTACCTCTTAGAAATCTTCAGGTGTAAAGGTTAGGGGGTTTTTGTTGTCTTTTTTTTTTTTTCTTAATTTCATCATCTCAGATATTTTCCTAGAAACCTTTGAGATCTTATGCACAGTTTTACAACATCTTCTAGCAGAGCAGACTAGTAATACACTGTGTTTTTTAATATTTAACTTTTCTGTAATAAATAAGTAAATTCAGGGAAATTTTTGTTAGGTGTGACCTTGGGGTTTTGCGGAGATTGTCACTTACCATGTGCTGTTTTCTTTCTAAACAAAAGTTTCTGTTTTGTAGAGCGCTGCAAATGCAAGCCTATAAAAGCTACCCAGAAGACCTATCTACGCAACAATTACAACTACGGTAAGGACAGCTGCATGGCCAGCTCCCAAGCCCTTTAGGAGGAGATCAGTGTTTCTGAGGCTACAGTAAGAATTAAATAGGGCTGGGAAAAATTTCACAAAAATAGCCTATGGACCCAATTACTGATGGTTAATCCAGCAGTACTTATTACAGAAGATGTGGCCTGAAACATTTCCAAATTCAAACCTGAGAGTGTTTGTAGAAAGATGAAGGGGATTAGCTTAATAAGTTAGTACAAGGGTGTCTTTGTTGACATTGAGTGTTAGTTATTTCAGTGTCAGCATGGGCGTTGGGGGTTCATGCACTTTTTTAGTGTGAAAAGTCATTTGGCAGAAATGACATTGTGGGCTGCTCTGCTTGAACTTCTTTGATTTACGGCTCCGATGCATTCTGCTTGCACAGGAAGGGATGTTTTTGCTAACTTTCATGCACACAAACTCACCGTGGCATCTAATGGGATTACTAGGCTTTTAAAAGCCTTCTCGTGCGTTGAAGCCAGCAATGAACATCCTGCTGGCTGTGTTACCCTGTCAGTAACCTGTAGAAGTGCACAGTGTCCGTATTATGTCCTCTGTTGTGCAGATTGCCCTGGTCTTCTGGCATATCATGGGTCCACTCTGCTACTTTTATTCATACTGCTTGTTTTAACCAAATTAAGGCAAGGAAGCTGATAAATATATATCTGTTAGGGGAACTGAATAATTGGGTCCATTCTCACTCCTGTTACTCATGTGAACAGCCTTAGATTCACCAAACTTAAACAATTCATTTAAACGATAGTGATTGCTTAATATTATACAACTATTGCCAGATAAGCTTCTTTTTAAAAATAAATCCTGTTGAAAGCTAAATGATTGTAATTGCATTCAGTCAAACATCATTGTTATTTTTGAGGTGACTAGTTGTTTTGGTGATGTTTTGGTGGATTCATTTGGGAAATCTTTAGGGACTGACTATTCTGTAGTGGGTACCACACCTGCATGTGGTAGAGAGTCGCTGAGCATGCTGCTAATGGCTGTTTGGGTGCTGCTTTGGAAATGATTCCTCACCACTTTGTATTCTGTCGTATTATATCCCTCTTTTCTCACTTGTGGAATTAAAGAGGTTTTGAAATGCATTGGAAAGAACTCGAAACTAAAGTAGGATTTTGTTTTGAACTCTTAAGAGGTTTTAAGAAAGTGGATCACTGGGTAAATTGTGTATGTTAAATGCCTAACAATTATTAATTCTTGGCAGTTGTTTTTAATGTGGCTGCAATACATGCTGGCAGATTGTCTTCATGGACAATACATGTGAAGAGATGAGTTGTACAAGTCCGTGGTTGTCTTTCTTCTATATTACCTTTTTTTCATTGGTTAGAAGAAATTAGGAGTCTATTATCTGTAATGGAAGGGATCTTGTTTGCAAACTGGGAAAGATGTGGTATTCTCTAGAGCATGACCTCTGGATTTGCTTTGCGTTTGCCTGTGGTATCAGTTCGCTGGTCACTGTGAGAGACCCAAAAATGTGTTGTCTTTGAAAGGCAACTTTCCTTCCTATGCAACTTCAGGCGAAAAGAAAGGGTAAGGGAAGAAACAATTAAACAGGTCACCAGGTCAAGATCAGGAGCATTTGGAGTTCATAAGGAACAGAGCAGATTGGTGCTGGATCACTGGAGAGAGAATGAAAAAGGTAAGGGCTTTTCACCCAGTAGAGATAGCGATACAATAAGTTTTAATGCATATTCATGTTTCATGAAAGGCTGAGAATGACAAATTAAGTTTGGTCATGTGTACTGCAAGTAGTAAAAGAGAAAGCAGTTGTAGCAGAAAGGAGAAAGAGAGCATACAAGGAATAAATTAAATACTTGAAGTGGAAAGGGCAAAGAGGAGGGAATGCTAAAAGTAAAGCCCGGATTAACAGGACACGAATCTAACTGGTACATAACTCCTGCTTGTGACCCATACTGTTTTGAGATACACTGAGCTACCTGCAGCCTCTTGGTGGAGGGTGATGTAGTGAAGAGATGGGGGCAGGGGAGTTGCTCGAGTCCAACTAAGCTTCTGATAATGGACCATACAAAAGACTAATCCCACAGGTCACTGAGAACGGCCTGGGGGTGACCTGCATTATCCACTGCTGTTAGCTATACTTTTTGTTATTTCTTCCCAGTCATTCGGGCAAAAGTGAAGGAGGTGAAGACTAAATGTCACGATGTCACTGCAGTAGTGGAAGTAAAGGAGATTCTCAAATCTTCCCTTGTGAACATCCCAAAGGACACTGTAAACCTTTACACAAACTCTGGCTGCCTGTGTCCACCGCTGAGCGCCAACGAAGAGTACATCATTATGGGCTACGAAGATGAAGAGCGCTCCAGGTAACTGTTGCGGAGTTACCCTTGAGACGTTATTAGTTGTTTGTTTCCCTGCCATTGAGCTTGCGTAGAGCCCTCAGCTAAGAGAGGCTTGGTATCACTCTTTGTATGGCACCGTAATCATACTCTCTACTCAGGGGAACTGCCAAGGGTCACAAAGCTCTGCGGGCACAGAGACCTTAGTCTTGCATGTGTTGGGTTGTGTAGGTTGTGCATGCCTGTTGATATTGGGTTGTCTCCTTCTGTAGGTTACTCTTAGTGGAAGGCTCCATAGCCGAGAAATGGAAGGATCGACTCGGTAAAAAAGTCAAGGTAAGAAAATAGGTCACCAAAAGTCAAATGTTACAGATACCATGAAACAGCTACTGAAGCTTTTCAAAATTAAGAAGAAAATGCACATACTGTCCCCGGTTAATTAATATCAAGTATCAAAGATTAATTTGGTGTGCTACATTACTCAGAAATACATGCTAAGTAAAGTAAAGGGATACATTGAATTACACCAGAGTACACCAGTGGAGCAGCAGTAAAAAAAATTCCATCTCAACAAAGCAAACTATAGGTATGAGTGTTTTAACTCTGTTGGCAAGCTATGCCTTCTGCAACACATATGTACTTCATTGGGATTGTAATGCTAATAAAAAAAGAGGGCTCTACAAGTGTTTTCCAGACTAAGTCAGAATTATACTTTTCAGATTTTAATATTCTTTAAATATAGTTAATAAATTTAAATATAGTTAACACATTGCATGGGTTAGCAACTATTGTAAATTTGCCTCTGGCTTGGATGAGAGAGCTACATGATAAGGAAGTTTTGTATTTTACATGTAGTAGCCAACTGGAAGCAATGAGCTCAAGTGCAAACAATGTATGAAAATATACTCTAATGTTTTCTAATTTTCATGTATTCTAATGCTTTCCAAGTCCTGGAAGTATTGCCTTTATGCTTGGACGCACAGCAGAGTATCAGTGATTTTGACATTGCTAGGAGCATCATGTTACAGAGATTATTCTTATTTTCAAACAATTTCTTGACACAGTGGTTGTGCCTGTGCAAACCAGTCAGTCTCCTCTTCCGCTGAACTCTTTCTTTAACAGTTTTAATGGTGACTGGCAGGAAAATACTGTTCTCATTACAAATACAAGATTTGGTATATCCACAGAGATTACATGAGTGAAAAGATATGGGGATCTTATTCCAAGTTGCTGTTTGATTTGGCAGAACTTTCCAAAATCCAGTGCTGCAGAGCAAACACTGTGTTGCTGCTGCGAGCTGATCTCTCCTCAGTCCCAGTTCAGGGGTGGCAGGGTGATTTATGGTTTCTTTCTTGGGAACTCTTATTTTCTCACTTAATTCACAGCTGGGATTGCCTTGTATCCAGGACTGGTTTCAGTTCAATTCAGTTGTTTTTCTATCCAGCACAAGTTTCAATATGCAGAGCGTTTTTGTGGTGGCTCTATAACCTCAGCAGTGAAGAGGCCCATAGATATAAAAAAAACAATACCTAAACTCCATTTTTTATTTTTATTTTTACCTAATCCTGTGAGACTTGTTCATTCTTGCTGCTCTTCCAGTTCTTGTGGCCATTGATAGGTATCAGGTGCGGATAAGGATTATGAAGGTCTTTGTGTCACTATATGAAATGACTTCTGGTACAGTAGTGGTGCTTGCATCAGGAAACTAGTTGTATAAATTAAAGTATAAGGTATAAAGTAGAAAGGGCAAGAAATTACTAATCAGGAATTTGTGGCATTGATGGCTTAATAACTTCAGACCATGTTACATCAGTGACGTGCAGAAGGCAAGGAGAAGGTTGTTCATGGTCACAGGAGCCTCACGAGGGCACTTCTCATCCTAGTCTCCTTTTCCTAAAGTGTCATCATTTGTGCCAGCTATATTTATTATGTCTTTTTGTACTGTGGTTGCTATTGCATGGAAAAGTTAAATAAATAAATAAATAAATAACCACTTGACTTTTTTCGTCCTGCTTCTCCCAGCGACTGCACAGGTGGCTTTATTTATATTTATTATTTAGAAGGTGAGACACTTTTCTGCTGAAGCCATTGTGCCTTCCATCAGCCTCTGCATTCACAGAATATACAAGAAAACCAGGCCAGGAAATGGATGCTCCTCTCTCAAATAATAATACTTATAACCTCACATTCCTCCATTTGGGCCCAACACCAGGGTATTGTGGTGACAACAGTGACGGCTTTTTTCTTGGTGTTGTTTGTACGTAGTTGTCCTATTTATTTTAATAATATTTATAATTTACAAAAACTTACTACTCCTTCTTCTGTTATTTCTTTGCAATTCCTCTGCATTTCGATATGCAGCGCTGGGATCAAAAGCTCCGCCACCTCGGCAAGGGGAAAGGAGAGCCAGGACAAAGTGATTCAGCACCAAAGCCCGGCAAGCCCAGCAATCCCCGGCAAGCTCGCAGCTAGGTGTGAAATGCCCTATGCCAAAATTCAGTGGACTATCTGTCAACACTTCACTGTTGGAGCAGCAAAGGAGAAATTGCACTATTGCACGTTATATTCTATTGTTTACTACAAAATAATGTTTTTGCTTATATTAGTTTTTATTCTCTCTCTTGTTTTCTGCCTTTTTTTGTTTGTTTGTTTGTTTTGTTTTGTTTTTGGATGTTTCCAAGCTCTGGAAATATATATATATATTTTTCTGTTACTAAAAACTATAGCAAACTGCCCTTATGAGGTGGGGAAAGGTCAGGACGTGCTGAAGTTGCCATTTTATCTCCTGAATCTTTTAGGAAGAGAACTGCTGCGAGCAGGAAGTCTGGCGCAGCTCGTTAAATTGTGACCCATGCCGACTTCCTTGGGTCAGTCCTTCTCATCACAGCCTTGGTCGCTCTTTGCAGAAACTCCTTGCTGGGGGAGGAGTTTGTTGATTTAAGTGCCTAATTTTTTATTCTGAAATAAAATCGCCATGTATGTATTAATTTACACACATGGTTAGAGTCACACGGCACTTCTGCAAAAATAATGGAGAAGAAAATAAAAAAAATTTTGAATTCTCTGGATCTTGTAGGAAACCTCATATAGTTCTGCCACCCCAGGACTTAATTTATCGTATAGTTCTTCTCCTATAATGGCAGTTTCTTCTTTTTTCCTCTTCTTTCTTCTCTCTGCTGAGTTGTAGGAGTAGACTGACTTACCAGGCCTGCTTCTCAGTACAGGTCTGCACTTTATCATTTTGATTTTGTGGTGTTATTCTTCAATCTGTGCCTACATAAGCAAGTGTTCAATGCTCAGTAAAATATGTCCAATAAAAAAAATTGTACTTGTCAACACGGACCTTATCTGACTTTTGAACCAACATCATATTTTTATATTGCTGTTCAAATTACAAAAACAAAAAACCCTTCATTTTTGTGCTTTTATAAAATTATTTGCAGATAGTAACAACATATTTGAAATTATCACTCTGTTCTTCTGTTTTTCTGTTCTCTCTTGCTTGAAGGAAATGAAAATGATGTAAATAAAATACCAGGCCTCTCCACTGTAGTATGCAGAGGGGAAACCACTCAAGATGCAAATGGCTGTTGGTTTTTCAGCTGTATTTTCCGTGGCCACCCTAGCATACTTAAATGCATTTGGACTGCATCTTGTTAACAAAGCAGTGTTGCAGTTGTTAGGTAGGTTGAAAATGTCCTGATAACAAGTAAACCCAGAAATATTTGGGAATTTTTATAATATAATGTTATTATAAGATTTGAGTTAATAACCAAAGGTCTCAGGGCAAGTTTTCCATCAGGCTGGATACCAAGTAAGTTGAAACATAGACCTATTTCCTGCAAATCTCAAAATCTGTTGTCATGGTTGTTGTTTTTTTTTTAAGGAAAAATTAAGGGGTAGTTTAGGGAGGAGATTGGTCGTGAAGATTTGCAGTGGGTTACTAAGCCTCCAGCTGGTTCAGTGTTTGCTCAGGATACTGTGCAGGCCATCTCAGGAGCTGTGCACGGGCTTTCAAGGGAGAAGCTGACTTTAAACAAAAAATCACATCTGGAAACCTTGCTCTGCTGTATTTTGGACGTTGTGGTTCTTTCTCATCTACTTTGTTGCTTGGTTCCTGGTTTTTCCAGCCCTGCTGTCAGTGAGCAGGTCTCTGCCTGTGGTGGGTTACAGCAGGTACATCAGGATGAACGTCATCACTGCAGCAGCAAATGGCGTTAAGGGGTGCGTAAGCAGCAAGTCCTATGAGGCCCATTGCCAATGTTATCAATCATATTTACTACTTGGGCTTTGGAGTTTTAGTTTCTTTTTTTTTTTAAGCAGTGAATAGCAGGCAGTTCATATGAGAAGGAAGATTTGTTGCTAAGAAAACCAAACTTCTGAGTAATCCTGTTTGCTGCTGTGCTTCTATCCCCATCCTCAGAGCTTTCTGAAGAAAGCTAACAAGTTTGTAGTCTTGCACCCTGCTTAATTAAGTCTCAGTTAGAGACTAATCTAACCTCTCATGTAATTTAGATTCTGTGGTGTGAAAATTTTTTTTGTTTTCTCCACAAACAGGGTTCAGTTTACCTAGTGCTACCCCCTCATCATACCCCAGTCCTTCACTCAAAGAAAGTCAGTGTCTGCTAACAGGTAGCATTTAATTAAATTGTTTGTAAATGTTCTCCTCCCCATCTAGCATCTGCTCCATTTGTCTCTGGAAGTAAGATACTCTCTCTTCATCTTTTTATCACCCTAGCTGGGGTTAAAGGTGAAATAATGCTTGCTGAGGACAAAGAGAAGGAAAGCAGTAGCTCCACTTCATTCCTTGAGTAGAGCTGGTTTCTGGTCAGCTTCAAGTCCTTAATGTTTTATTTGCTAGGCTTGAACTCATGCCCAGTCTTTGTGCAATCAACATGATGACCAGAAAGTGGAGCAGCTGTTTTTAATGCTGTTAACCTCTGCTGTTGTGCATTTCCAGAGAGGACAGTGGGGCATGGTGACATCCTCTGAAGGTGAGCGAAGGTGCTAGCAGCATGGGTGTTCTCTGCACCACGTTGGTGAGGACAGCTGGTCACCTCTCACTCCTGCTCAGCCAGGAGACCAGCTGAAGAGGTAAGGGGGGCTTGTTCATACCTGTTAGAGCAGTCACACCATGGGCTGCACCAAACGTGGGCTTTGCTGGTGAGTCCCTTTAAACATATACTCTGTCCATATCCTGGAGAGAAAGCTATTTTCCCTGTTTTTCCCAAGCTCTTCTATAGCAATATAGAGACAGTATGTATCTCTTAATCTTCCGTTTTTATCTGCAGTGAAATCACTTGATGGTCATCATCAGTCTATTGTGAAAGTCTTTGTAGATACAGAAAGAGTGGTCTGTAATGACCATGAGCATTTATTTATTTCGGCTGAAAATGCAAAGATTTTCACAAGTTTTGAGGGGCAGCACTAAAATTTTATATAAGCAGTGCAAGCAAAAAATTGTGTGACAGCCAGCTTATTAACTGTGTACAATGCGGTTACTTTACTGGGTGATGCACATACCTACACAGGCACATGTGACCAAGTGTCATGGGAGGTATAGAAGGATTGATTGAAACCATGCCTTTCCCACATCTGGGTTATATTATTCCAGAGAGAAATATGCAGCCTAGAATCCCTGTGGATAATTAGCCTGACATGTTGCTTATCAGAAGGCACCCTTTCCTATCACTGCTCAGCAGATGAGAAGGCAGGAGGAATAAATACCAAAGTTGCTACTCACAAGCCATGTCTGTAATTTCTCGCAGGGGTTCACTCATGGTGTCAATAAGCCTGCACAGAAGGTGCTGGGCATGTTAGAAATAGCATGAAAATAACACACCCTCCTTTCAGTCCATGCATGATTGTTTTGATGTGTATTTCTTCTATTAAAGCCAAGAGTAAGCAGAGTCTATACGGTGAAATCAACTTTCACATTAATGTGAATGAGAGCGTGGTTCATTTTAACAGCTTTGCGGAGAGAGTGCCAGTAGAAGTAGGAGGAATAAAGGCCTCTTGTTCTCAGAAAGTCTTTGAGAAAATGCCAAATCAGGATCCTCGGGGTGTGGGATGGTTCAAGTGGAAGGGAAAATGTCAGTGTCTTTAAAGGGAGGGCAAGATATCAAAGAGTAAGACTATATAATATGACTCAACTAGAATCAGCTTTTTTTTTTTTTTTTAAAGATTCTGGCGCATTAAGCCTGAGAAAAAGTATTGGTAGAGTGCAATACCAATGATGGGATTGAATATGTCTACACCAAGTTAAACCCTGAGCGAATGTGGGGTTGGCTAGAAGCAGCTGACTGTGTGGGACCCCAGCCTAGGAGCTGCCAGTGCGATCAGCATCTTAACGAACAGCACAATGTGCAGAGCGCGCTGCCAAAAGCAACACCCTAAAGGGTTTGCGATATAGATTACGCGGGTAAGTCAACGAGATCGTAAGAATGAGTGAACAAATGAACATTATCTGCTGGGGAGGTAATACAGTTGGGGATGCTTAAATCCAGCTGTGCAGGAGAGAGGTGCTAGCACCATTGTTTCCCTTCACTCATATGAAATAAGACAAAAACCCTGCCAGCTGGTGGTAATTCCTATTCCTAGTGCAGTCCCAATAGTCTGCAGAGCACATGAAGTTGGGACCTCCAAGTTGTCTCCCAGCTCTCTGGCAGCACTGCCAAACTCAAACAAATGTGCTTTGCTTCACCTATAATGCAGTACAATAGCTCACCATCCTGTAGGAGTCGTTCTGTGATCCTTGAAGGAGGGGTCTTTATTCCCTCCTTAAGGCGTTAACCAGGTTATTCGGTTATTACTCACTTTGGACATTGGTGATGGAGCTCTGGGAGATGCAGGCTCCAGTGATGATTGCTGTATTATATGTGAGGCATGGCTAGCATTTTCTTCCCAGATCTTTGCAAGCCTGCAGTAAAATGAATGAATGGAGGAAGGAAAACAAAATGTAAACATCCTGAAATGCAGTTGCCCCTTACTGGTGATAAACAAGTGAGTCAGATGCATCAGAGGCATTCCTGGATGGTCACTGCACCACAGAATTAACGAGGAAAACGCCAAAAAGTAGTGTGTCCAGAAAGTTGGTTGCATCATCCACAGTGTCACTGATCAGGCACCACCAGCACTGTGATCAGCAGAGAAACTGCTTTGACTTCACCCTCTTTCTCAAAATGTTCTTACTTTCAGTCTTTTTTGGGGGAAAAAAATGCTTTGTTCCTTTTAGTGTTCTTGAGGAAACGCCGCTGAGCTGCCACTTGGGGGTTCCCATCCCTCTCCCCTGAGCTCTGGTAGTGATTTGTGCTGGGTTCTTCTCATGCTTCCCCACAGCTGGAGAGTGAGGACCATGCTCCTGACCTGGAGGGGCCGTGCATGAAGCTTTCCAGATGGGCAGCAACCTCAATTTTTGGCTTGTGCTGAAGAAATGGATATAGATGCAGAATTATTTCACCCATGTTAGGAACAGTAGATATTTTTTAATGGGTGGCTTCTCTATGGTTACGCAGTGTGGCAGATGAGGTGTTATGCAGTGAAACACAGCGTGTCAGCCTCTAAAACATCCTGTCTCAAGGTGGGAACATGGAAATAGAGGAGATAGGATGATAATTTCTCAAGGAAGATAAATTCATTCACTTTTGTGAGTACTCGTGAGAACCACCGCTGAAATGCTGGGCAGCTGGTGGCTGTTCAGCAGCTTTAGGTACTGGTGGTGAAGGTAAAGGGAGGGTTGAGTAGTTAGAAGAATCAGGATCCCATGGGTGAAATAAAGAACATGTTCCTGTATACCTAAAGTCAGCATCACACCATTGCAGGTCAACACTGGACTGAATGCAAGTGTCATCAACAGCTTTACTTTTAGGATTTTCTAAATGTTGAATGCTTGACGGAGCAAACCTGACCTTCTTGTAGCAAAGACTTGTGTGCAGATATCTCGGGTTTGAAGCAGGTGACCTGAAGAGCTTTTGATCACATGATCCTGTATGGTCCATCAGGAAGATTGATCCTGTTTGTCCCCATATGGACCTGTTTCAGTCCCAGGCAGTGTGTCTACTTTTGGCCCTCTCTTTGTGCTGCTGAGATAGGGCAATCTGAACCACCAGTTTTTTGCCCCAGACCGAGTCTCCCTTATTGGACATTGGTCACCATGGCATAGGATGGCCAGGCTCTTCCATCCCATGCTCTGGTCTCCGTCTCCCCAGGGACTTTGCAGAGAGGATGCTAGTCCCTCTGTTCCCCCTTACCAGCATCATCTTCTGGCCTTATGGAGCCTTTCCTCCAGCATCCTTGCTCAGCCATCCCATCCAGCGTTTCCTGAGGGCTTCCTTTCTGATATGGGCTTCCCTCCTGTTCACTGCTGGATGCTGGTCTCAGTCTTCCCGTTGCAGCTCTCCCTTTTCTGCTGCCTCATAGCTTTCTGCCCTGGCTTCTCCTGCCTGTTTCCTGGCTGCTTATCTCCCTTTCTTCCGCTCATTGTCTGCTGTAGCCCCGTTCCTGCAGCTGCAGCCAACCTCCCCCTGCTGGCTTTTGGGCACTGGGGATGTCCGCTCCCTCCCTCCAACATGCGTCCAGTTTCAAGGTGGTCTGTGGGTATCGGTTACAGGGGAATGTGCTCGTTCTTCTGGGAATTTAACAACCAGACCCATCTGGGGAATGGAATTGAAATGTCAAAGAGCTCTTGGTACGTTGTTGACACTCACGATTTAATGTCAAATTCCTCCCCTCCCAAAGTGCCCAGAGATGAATGTGCTGGAGCTGCTGCATGGAAGGACTGGCTTCTCCTTGCCTGTGTGGGTGGATGAAGTTTTCTTCCCTAGCTTTGCCCCTGGAAATGACTGAATCTGAAAACAGAGCAAAACAAACAAACAAAAAAAAACGTCCCCTAACCAGCTGCTATTAAATATTTCAGGCTGTGCAAATATTCAGTGCTAAATATTTCAGCTCAGGGCTTACAGCTTGGCAACTGAAAGCTGGAGAAATATTGGGCACCCTTCAACACCGTGGTGTGCGGAGCCTCCCAGCTGATTCCTAAATCCTGAGCAGCACACTGCCCAGCTTCCTGAGTGCAAAAATCCAGCACGGGCTGTTCTTAACACACTGCTTCAGAGGAAAAAAAAAATGGTGTTAGGAGTTTGCCAGCTGAATTTCAGTGGGTTTTAGCACATTCGTTCTTGCTCAATGTCAGCATGCGTATGCAGCTGGAAGGAGGGCCAGCTCTGACCAGCGCTACGGAGGCTCTTTGGGATAACAGTCCTGCTGCAGAGAAATTCCCATCAATCCAGCGCATGGCTGCTGCAAAAACCACTCGGTATCAGCTGGATCCCAAAATGTTCTTGTGCGTTCCACATATTTCTGGGACCGACTGGGAAAGCCCAGATGTGCATTTTACTTTAAATGGCCCTGAAGATCAGTCAGGCTTTTGCTCCTGCCCCTGCTTAAAATCACATAGCAAAGCACAAGCAAATGCTGATGCCCACATTCCTGTCATCATTATCCTGAAAACAGGTTAGCTCAAAGGTCTTTAATCCTTGAATTTTCATGCTGAATCCCTGGTAACCCTCTCTTAGCCATTGTAAGGACTCTGTTAATTCCCAGAGCCCTGTTTGACTCCCTTCAGCTAAAATTCTTTTTAGCTTTTGATGTCCTTCCTAATGATTTGCATCTTTGTCTTTTTAAGTATTTAGATGCCTCTGGAGCTTGATTTACATTTGCAACTAATGCTTTGTGAGTCCTGCTGGTTTCCTCCCATGGACTATGCGTGGTGAAGCCAGTGGGAAATAGGTTTCACAGGGCTTTGCCGCAAATCTGTGCCTGCCCGTGTACTTGAAAGTATGGGTTCTCTTCGTCCCCATCCCTCTGCGATCTGCCAGATGTTTAGCTCCAGGAGACTTCATTTGTCTTCCTCAGACACTGCTTGTTGGGGCATGGTGGGTGATGACGGGACGGGACCGGACGTTTCTGCAGAGGTCTGTGAATGAGACGAATAGAAACAATGGGAAGTCTCTGAGCATCAGCTGCAAAAGGCTAATGGGGATGCCATGTGCTTTCAGGCATTTCACTTAAAAGAAATGAAGGTTGGGCTTCGTTGCTCATCCCAAACTGCACTGGCCACGTCTGTAAATCAAGCTCTTGCCTCAAACTACAGAGGAAACCTTTCTTCCCCTACTGCTGTACAATATTTTACAAGTGATACCCAGCCCTGTGGTATTTTGACTAACTTTGAAGAACTCTCTCATTCCAAAAATCAAACTCAGTGTGCACCCTGAAGTCTGTTTGAAGTTTCTTGGTGCTCCTGCTGACTGAATATCTCTGAAATTCAGTGTTTTTGAAGGCTGCAGTCTCGGCAAGGAATGAGTTAACCTTTCTTGCCTGGGAGCAAGGAAATTCTTAGTTTCAGTGCAGACATTTTTGCAGGGTTAGAGGGTTGGATCAACCATGGGGAATTAATTCATGCCCTCCGCACACTAGCAGAATGGTACACACCGTTGCTGACAAATTTGCCAAGGAGAGTTTCCAAAGGAGCCAGGAGACATGTCTTTGCATTCAGCTGTGTTTTAGAGTATTTTGTTCCTGGAAGGTTGGGAGGAAAAGGTAAATGTCAGGGTATTTCTTCCTTTGCCAGCATGTTCATAGTAAATCTATTTAACAACTATCTTTCCTCTTCACTGCTCTCAGTGCGTGCTCCCCAACCTCACCAAAGACCATGAAGTCCAGTCTTTCTGGGGCTGCTCAGCCTGTCGACAGTAGCTGCGGTGCGGAGTGGAGCTGGGAGCAAACATGGTGGGGAGGCAGAAGTGGGCCCATGTGCATGCTGGGAAAGTCAGCAGGGGCTCGGAGGAAGAGTCTGGCAGCTTCCTCTCTTGTCTAGAAGACAGCCACAGTGATAATGCCTTCCCCTTCAGCTTAGCTGAGTGTTTTGTGTGTGTTGCTTTTAAGAAGATGGAAAAATATTTCCTTTTGCTTTTCTGATCATCACAATGCATATTTTGCACAGGTATGTCAAAGGAATTGTCTCCTTGTGCGTGACATCCATCAGACACGATGGGCAAGGTTATCATTGCTGTTATGTTCCCAATTACCTTAAACTAGTTTATTAAAAATATTTTTAACTCTGAGGTGTTTCTAAATGTCTCTTAACAGCATCTAAGACATGCAGGGCACGCCTACAGGAGGTAATTGCTTCATCTAGTATTGTTATCCACAGAGATCTTCAAATATCACAGTCACTTGTGGGTAATGGATCTACTGGACTTTCTGTAGGAAGCTAAACATGCCTCCTCCTCAAGGACCTGCTTTCACTGGATATTGTGGCAGCTGATTCAGCAAAATGCTGAAGGTCTTCTTGGGTCTCCTGGCATGCTTAGAATAGGCTTTCCATGCCGACATACTTTGTTGAATCTGAAGTATGTTTTAGGTCTGATTCCTGCTTGACAGAAAACACTGCAGCATTTTTTTCCTACTTGCATTCTGCTTTTTAAAGTAGCCACCCCAGCATCTAGTAAAATGATAGATATCATTTAAAAGCATTTTGTAAAACCCTTTTGGATGTCTATTATATTTTTAAAAGCATTTTGCTAAAACATTCAAGAACAGCAAATAGTCCAGGAAAGTTGCTGAGCTTACAGTACAACCCACCCTGCGTTCAGCCCTTTCAGAGTAGAGGCCTGATTTACATCTGATGTCAGTTTGTGATGACTTCCACATGCCCCCTACTTTAAACAACTTAATCTGATCATATTCTAAGAGTGTTTGTTTGGACTGTGACTGATTCCAAAACTGTTTCACATCAGGAGTCTTGCTACGTGATACGCTTCGGTGGTATGTGGAAGATGGCTGTGTGACACTTCTACCTATAAACGAAAATGACGTAGGTGCATTTCATGCTGCTGTGAATTACATGGTTTGGATTAATCTCCCCTTAAATTCCACACTCTTGATGATAGACTTCAGCTTTCAACAAATTTTATGTAACACTTTGAAAGGCCTATCTTCTGCAATAAGTTAAGGAATATGATCTGAATGACTCAGTAAGAGAAATGTGGGTGATCTCCTAAGTGCAAGAGCCAAGGACATTTGAGAGTTAGGCATGAAAGTCCCTGAGGAGTGCATATTTGTCAGATGAGGAGTCCATTAATTTTGAAGTATATACTTTTTTGGAGATAGGAGAAAAACATGACTTGAAGCAATGTAGTCTGATTGGAAACTGGAAGAAGGGATTATATGGTGATGAGTTATTCCAGAGATGCGTGAGAGTCAAGAAAACTCAAAAACTAAAGTTGTTTCTTCTTCACCATCTGAAACAAAAAGTGAGTTTCAGCATCGTTGTGTTTCAAATATGCTTTACAAGGACTTTTAAGTGTGGTAGAGCCATTGGGTTTTATGTTGTTTTGGAGAAGGGCACGGGTTAAAAACTAGCACAACTCTCCTGCTGGACTTTGGGGCTGAGGAACTAAGGCTGGGGAGGAGGCGACTGTGTATCTCAGAGGGCAAAATCACTCATGGTGAGTTATGCACTGTGCAGGCAACTTGGAGATAAACGGCAGCCAGCACTGGGTGGGATAAAAGCTCAGGGCTGCAGCCTAATAAAGCAGGGATTGTTACACCAGTGTCTCAATACATCTTGCTCCTTTCCAGGGAGACAAACAGTAAGTCAATATAATCAACACCAGCAGCACAGCCAAGCCTCGCTGCCTCAGACTTTGCTTAGGATTTGCAACAGCTTTCGACAGAAGGGCTGCCATGCTGAATAAAGCCGACAGGAATTTCTTCCATATCGCTGTTTCTTCCATATTGAGCTCTGTTACACCGAGCTCGGATAAGAGAGCACTGAGATGAAGACTGTTCATATGTGGCATAACACATGCAATTGGGGACCAGGTGAAAACAGCACAAATGCCACATTTTAAAACCTGGTTTCCCAGCCCTCAAGGCTTCCTGCAGCCCAGAAGGGCAGGTCTCCTCTCTTTTGTTCACTGGCTTGGTCTCAGCCAGTTTTCTGCGGGGCAGGTGAGTTGCACAGGCTTGGGCAGGAGCCCAAGGAGCACCAGAGCACCCCAGGAACATGGCACGAGTGTGAGCATTGATATTCTTCAGCCCGCAATTATTTCTTTAGGACAACACCTGCACATTAGGAGAGGTGATGCTGGTCTTAAAAGCAAACAGAAATTTCAAGAAGTGCCCCATACATGGGAAATGTCTCTATTTTCAACTGCTTTAGGAATGCAACTGAAGTTTGTAATTCCTGTTACAGCCAGGTCTCTTTCTCTCCCATTATTTCATTTTTAAGAAATACAATAAGTGATAAAAAAAGACCAGCTTGTTTTCTACTTTTAGTTTAGTTAGCCCTATCTGAAGGGCACTACTGATCCTTACTGCCAAGCCATTTCAACCTTGCAGGCTTCCTGTGCATGGTCATTGAACAGTCAGTAACAAACCAAGAAAAGCAGACACCTAAAACTGCCCCTCTGAGCTACGGAAACTTAGTGGGAGGCTACCTGCAGCTTCTCCCAGGGATGCAAGAGAAGCAGCTAGGAAAATCGCTTTATAACTCTGCAGGCAGCAAAATCCAGGGAAAGCCAAGCTTGTGAGCCAACAAAAGACACACAAAATCTTCCAGATTTTCTGAGAAGAAACCACGGAGTTATTCTTGTGACAATGACTGGCGCCACTACTGGAAAATCACTTGCTAAGGAGTTAAGTTGTCTCCTTGCCTTCCGCTGCACAAACTGGTGTCCCATCTCGGGCATCTCATCTCTGACTCCTCGTTTAACCGAGGTAACAGGGGTATGAGTGAGCCTGAAGCCTTTATCATTTCTGTGCCATGTATTGAGGTTATATACTGAGTGAATACACGTGTCTTTGTGGTATCACTCACTTGGGTAAATGAAACCGGTTATTACATTCCCACATGACATGTTACAGGCTGGTAAAGCTGCTTTGGGTTGTACATCACCCACATGTACAATGGCTCATTTCATAGCAGAAAGGCTGAATAAATTCAGGTAATAATCTCTTGATACAAGTGTCGCTGATTTTTGTTGGCCTCCTTTGAGTTTTCTGGATGCTAAGCAGAATGAAAGCAAATACAAAATTGCATAATGTGGATCAAGCTCTAAGCTATACACACACAGCTTGTTTTCATACATATGCGTGTATATAAAGTTTTCAGTGTTTGCAAGTGAAGAGTTTCTGTTTTCAGTGGAAAAATTAGTAAATATTAGCTCAATGCCACTTTAAATAAAGAAGTGAGATGCAAGGAAATGTAAAGGTGGTATTTAGAAGCGTAAAGCAGATGAACCCTGACAAAGACCATGTTACATGCAGTAGACTTACCACATCAAAAATGTGATATTTCAATTCATAATGATGTAGTATGACAAGAACTAGCTATCATAACAATGCTACTAGTCTCAGAAAGCGGTGGTATTGATTCAAAAGTCAGTAATATTATTGTAATTGGCTTCCAAAATGAAAAATAGAAGCTGAAGCTAATAGTATGACGTTAACTCCAGGTAACCAGCAAGTGAACTACTTGTATATGAGGAAGCTGTATGCTAACTAATCTCCTTATAAAGAAAAGATTTTGTTAATTATTATTATGTTTTTACAATATTTACATCCAGTTTTAGTGAAAATTTTGGAACAAAATGGAAGCATGTTCAAGCAGCAAACTTTTCACAAGGCTGTGACAAACTATTGTCAGGGAAGATCGTCTCAGAATAAAGTAAAATGGGGTAATGAGAGAGAATTATATTGAAAAGCCAGTAAGTTGGATACCTTTTCTCAGTGGGGGGCTGGCTTTCTGACAAACAACTGATGTTCTCCTGGAAATATGTATTTCAGACAGTGGGTTCCTAAGTGCCCATTTAGGATTGTCGATGTTCAGTGCTATGTATTCATTGACAGCTTGCTTTACAAAGAAAAAATCTGGTTATTTAGTTTAAACATACTTAAAACAGAAAGACAGCAGTTTGCTAAAATATTTATGATAATTAAACCAGGTTTTTGATTGTAGCAGTAATTTGGCCTTCAGGAGGAACACTAACTTGTGCCAACTTTGTGCTCTTAGCTCATGATTCCTAGCAGCTGTCCGTAAAACACAGAATAGGTAACTCATTCAAAAGGGCTTCATTTGTTCGTTCCATGCATGGGTCTTTTAACTTCATTGTAGGCAGCATTGTTTTCTGCTCCATCCAGAAATGCAGGAGCAATAACAAGGCAGGATGTTTTCCTGTATGTTGATATATTTAGTCACAGATGGAGATGTCCTCAGGGATGCTAGGTACAGTCAGTTCTTTCCCAAAGGAAGCAGTTAGGCTATAATATGTTCAGCATATTTTAAAGTCTAAGTTAAATAATAATTTCATTCAAACTGCAAGGATTATTCAAAGTGGGAAATGCTTTCCATATCTCTGCAATGATGATAGAGCCATTGTAATGGTATTTTTCAGTATTTCCAGGCTGTCTTAAAAATTATGAGCTTGATTTTTTTTAAAACCAGTGTTTTTATCTGTAGGTTTAGATGGCCAGTACTGTGCATTTCACCATTTTGCAAGCCTGTAAAGCAGAGGAATATGGAGAAGTCCTGCTACGGATTTACATACTGGACCTTAAGTCCTACAACATTGTATGGTTTGCACCATTCCCCAAGGAAGGGACAAGCTCCGGTGACCTTACTGGGGACACTTGCCTGAGTTACATTGTACGATTATGAGCAGCAAAACTTAAGCTTGCTCATCATTAGCCTGCACAACCTGCATCAACTCCTGTGCCATAAAAATTCTCACAAAAAAATATTCGTGCAACATAGGCTTGATTTAGGTTACCTGTCTATGCCTTTTAATATGTCAACTTTAATATTTGTATCCCTTTTCACAGTGAGAGACAAAGAATACTCCTGTCAATAATTCTGGAAAAAACAACAACAACAAACAAAAGGCAAAAGAGAGAAATCAACTTTAAACTGTAATTACACCCAAAATATCACAGCTAATTAAAGTTGTGTCCAAAGTGAAGCCAGGGCTCCAGCTCCTGGGAGCAGTGTGACATTAAATGCTACCAGCT
Source organism: Chauna torquata (assembly GCA_013399475.1). Classification (NCBI taxonomy): domain Eukaryota; kingdom Metazoa; phylum Chordata; class Aves; order Anseriformes; family Anhimidae; genus Chauna; species Chauna torquata. The sequence continues at coordinate 1,765,724 of VXAL01014432.1, read as the reverse complement.
GTGGCCAATTACTGGCCCTCCCAGTAGGAAAGAAAAGGAGTAATTAGAGCAGTTTGGTAAAATGTATCTGGTGTGGCTCGGCTGGCTTTTGCCTGCTGCAATAACACATAAGGTATTGTCTTACCCTGTAATGTAATATACTGATTAGTTTTCATTTGTTTGCTTTTTGCTTGTGTGTCTGGAACATGTGCTTCAATAACTTTAATCTGTGACAAAGGTCTGTAAAAATGCAAATCCTCTGTGAGAAGAATTATAAACATTTTATCGAGCTTGCGAATATTGTTCCTGAAAGTTATTCAGAAATAAATGCCAGGTCTAGTCTTGTAAAAAGCCAGCAGGTTTGGCTGACAGTTAAGTAATTTCTTGATTTTTTTTTTTCAAACTTTTTTAATTTTATTTCTGTAATTCTTACTTTCTGTTGCAAGAGCTGTATTCTGTGTTAAATGGTCTCTGCATGAGCAACAGAGCCAGGGAATTTGAACTTAATATTTTGCTCTAATTTCATGAAGATGCTTATCTTTGTGACTGCTGCTATGAAGTTGTGAATTTATTGAATTCAATGGAAGGGGATTTTTCATTTGTGTCTTTCTTCTTTTTTTGCACTGTCCTGCATTTAGAAAACAGTGCTAGCAGCTTCTCCCTTAACAAACATTTGTGATAGTACCATAAAACTACAGAATTGTAGATGACATCAGGAGGGACTTTAGGAAGCCTAAAGTCCAATTGCTTCCTGCACTGAGGCTGGGTTACAATATCGGATCGGGTTCATTGCAGCTTCATCTGGTTGTTTCTTGAAAAGCTCCAAGCATGTAGGCTGCTCCCCTGCTGCCTCTCCTCATGGTGGAAAAGATTTTCATACATCTAGGCCAAATTTTTCCTTGGGATAGGGGTCTGCAGGTTGGTAAGCCAGACTTCAATTTGTGTCTCTTCCAACAAGTGAAGCAGAAGACCTTTCCAAGGAGGTGCAGGTAGCCCTGACTACCCTCAGCTTCAGAACACTGAAGAGCAATTTCCTTCTGGCTCTTTCAAAAGCTTCTCCATCTACGCTTTTCCAAGCGTAGAATGTCTCAGGATGTATTACAGGCGATCTTTAGACCATCAGCTACAAGGTGAATAAGTTTCATGTCAGCCAAGTAAAAGACATTTCTGTTAATATGTTCTTCCTCTATTTCTTGCTTATGTTTGCCACTCGTTGATATTTTTGGAAGAGTGGGGTTGAGTTTTTGAGTATTTCCCATTCCCCTTCTCAATCATTCTATCATACAAACACCCATTTGTTCCTTAAATATTCACTATTAGTGAATTTCCCTTCTGTTTGGTGCTAACATACCCACAAGTGGTTAAGCAGTAGTCCAGCATCATTGTTATGCATACAGAAGTCAGGTGTAGAAGTGAGACCACTTGAAATGGTGTACATAACGAAAGAAACGTCATGTTGTCTGGTACAAATGGGCTGTGCAGTTCAGCTTTACAAAGTGTCTTTCCTCACGGTGGTAAGCAAATTAAGATCTGTATCTATGGCTTTTCTTCATGTTTCTCCTATTATAGCAAGAAAAAATGTTCTGTCATTTTTGCATTTTAAGTAATTAGAGTTGGCCGTAATGGAAATATTCAAACTCTTAGATGCGCAGACAGTACACAGGTTTCTCCTTTCATAAATCCCAGAAACATTTAGGAATTCTACCTATTCAAAAGTCATCAGCAGCATACATAATAAAATGCAACTTTTTAAACAAATCAAGTAACTTATTGATTAAGAATGCACATCAACTTTTTATTATGTGTTGTAATCTCTTCAGAGGAGAAATAAGCACATAAAAGAGAAGCGCATCACATTTTCCAAAGGTTGATGGGATGCTGTTTGTCTTGCATCTTTTAATTATATTTTGAAATATATCTGGGGCCTTAGTGCAATTTGTGTCGAGATTTTCACTGGCTCAAAGTGGTTTTGAAAATAGGTCAGTCTTTGTGGCGTAATATGTCAGGTGTTTTTCTTAACACTTGTTAAGAAAACAAATCTACTTTTAGGCATATGAATTAAAAATATGCTAAATATGCATTCCCAGATGACCTCATTAAAAGTTTTGCCCTTTATATATGAGAGGAGGACTGTGGGTTACACTACAAATTAAAGGCTTAGTCTGGAGTCAAATTTCTTTTCTCCCTGAACTTGCTAGGAGAATGACTAGCTTTGTGTTTCATTTTACACGTATGAATGGCTGCCTGTTCTTCTTATATATGTGACTGATTCTCTGAAGAAGATGTCAGAGCAGTATTAGTTGACCAAATCTATGGGAGTATGGCCAGATCGTCATTGGAGTCATCTGAATAGTAACGTTCCATTGGGCAGACAGACGTGCAGTGTTTGGAAGCTGTAGAGAAGGGAGAAGAAAGGCTGAAGTTAAGTGTTCTTTGCCCAGCTGGTCCTGTTGGCTCTATGCTATGAGCAGAGCTGCAGTGAGATTTTCCCTGGTTTTGATGATTGCCATTAAAAAACAAATGGCGGGGGGAAGGGGAGAAACATAATGTCTTGAAGAAATTTACTGGCTAACAGAAGCATTTCCCACCAAGCTGTAGTCTTTTAACGTTACTGATATGGATACAGATGAAACCACAAAATATTCTTTCTGAAGTGAATTATGAGTCCAGTAGCACAGACTAGTATTTCAAAGCAAAATTTAGAAAATGTAGTTAGCTCTTTTTTTTTTTAATATATTTTTGTTAGATATGAGTTAACATCTTTGATTTCACTTTCTTGGTTTCACTCAAGATCAGGAATTGACTGGAAGCCAAAGACTTGCCAGAAGTCCCAGGAAATTGGGCGCAACTCCAAAACCAAAAGTCTTCTCATTCTTAATTCCCTTTGTTCCTTGGAGAGTAATGCAGATATGCACCCACTGGAGCTTGTAAGGAGGGCAGAAAACCTGTCTTTGAGTTTCCCAAATAGGATGACTTCAGAAATTTGGAGACATCTTGCTGTACAGCACATCTTTTGTCTTCCACCATGTTCTACAAGGCTGGTTCTGGGACATACCTAAATAGGCAATCGTGACTTTTTATGCTTACTTAGCCTCTGAGTTAGCTTAATAAGAGTTTAGGTGATGGTCTCCAAACAGAAGTGCAGGAACTATCTTTGTAGGAGCATGAGAAGATCTAGGATGATTTTGTCTTGCTTATCTGCAGGAGGTGGGATGCATTAGGGATGAGCTGTGCCATGTGGCACTTACAAGGGAGTGGAGCCTGCAAGAAACCAAGTGCAGCCCCCGTTTTGGCTTTTTCTGCCAAAATAATTATATATAATAAAGCCAGAATATTTAGGCACCTAACTGCTCCATTAACTGCTGCAGTCTTACCATAGCTGAGCAGACAGAGAATTACAGTGTCTCTCTGTCCCATCCCTCCTGTGGCCGAGACCTGCTGAGTATGCAGATGTGTGAGCAGGAGAAATATGGGGGTTAATTTCAAACTGCGGAAGGGCAAGAGAAGGGAGAGGTGGTTCTAAAATCTTGGAGAACAGTGGTGCACGCAAACCTGCCAAGTCTGAACAGGACTGTACACCTGAGAACAAAGAGCCAAATTCTTTAATTTTCCCGTGTTTCTCTGTCCTCCATGGTGATGTGAATTTTTCACAAAATGTTTTCTATTGGAGCTACAGTTGAAGTGAACATGAAAAACTTCACTTTCTCTAACTTCCTACTTACCGTCCTAACGAAAATGAACAAGGAAACCAACATATGGCTGACCAGGACAATACGGATTTTGTAAATGATTTTCTGGAAAAAGAGGCCACTTGCTTGTTGTGTAGCACCTCCATCAGAAGTGTTACTGTTTGCTACTGCGGCTGTAACACTTGTCTTGAAGCTGCTGGTGCCAGTTGTTGGTCAGGGTCACTGGCTGGAGAGGCTGCAACAGCTCTGCTCCGTCTGTCAGAGCAGCTCTATTAGGAGACCTTACTCTCCAGGCATTGGACACCATAGGAAGGCTCCTGTAGGGCTGGCATGTTCAGCCACGCCAGTGTGTATTTTCAGTATCAGAAAACATTCTGCATACTGCACCACGTGGTGCAGGGTGCAATAATGTCGTGTAGAGCTTCACCTATTCAAAATCTGACTGGCAGGTGATGGGTTAAGAATTTGCCAGGTGTTTACAATGAGTTAATCCTTTGTGAAACTTTCTCTTATAATTTTTGGGAACTTCTACCAATGTCTGAAATAGATAACTTCAGGCAGTCTCTTCAAACCTGAATTATACAAGTCCTTTTAGTTCAGTTTGCTCAGAAGCTTGTCCACTGGAATTTTGCTATCTCTAAGGCTGGAGGTTCTGCAGTCTGCTCCAAAATTTGTCCACCCTCCAGGTGAAAATAGTTTTCCTTGTATCTAACATATATGTGACTATCTGTTATCTTCTAAGGCCTGCCGAAGCCGTTATCTGACCTTAATGCTGCAGTTAAACTGGATCTGTAACAAGCTGTAAATGTAAAATATATTTGAATAAGTGAATGTTTGTTACACAAGTGGAAAGAAACAGTTTTTTCCAGGCTAAGGGTCAGGTAGAACAAGGTTTTTCTCGAGCTTTTTACATTACACGTGAATGTTCAACGCGCCTCCACTCCAAAAGGCAAAGCAAACATGAAACCGGATTGATGTTTCAAAGCAGTGGGGCAATGTGGTCCATTGCTACCATTCAATGTAAGCAGTTGCCTTCAGTGCACTATAAAGCTGTACAAGCAGCACATACGTTCTTCCTTCTGCTTTATCCTGAAATACAGATTGAGATAATGGTATGATGGCTTGAAGGTGGCAGCAGTTAATAGCTTTACTGTACGATCCTCTTGGTGCTGAGAAATAACATGCTGCAGGAGGAGTCTGCACAGTTCCTGAATGTCTGCAGCATTTAGTATTTATCTAGGCAAGAAAGTGGCATTTGTTGATATGACCACTGTTTGGAATTCCAGCTATTTGCATAGAGATAGAAGGTACAATAGGCTTATTAATACTTTTAAGATAAACTAAGACACAATTGTGCAGACAAATTACAGAAGCTAAAGAGAAAGGGGAGGAGGTGGTGGGGAAGCACTTGCAATCTTATACTTCCCTCCAGCATTTCCCAGATGAATTCTGTATCAGGCTACTAATACAACTTCACTCTTGGAGCAGGATACAGATACATGAAAAAAGAAAAATAGTGAGCGTAGACTATGCAGAAGTTTGGTTGAAATATTTACTTCTAAAAATCTGGTGTTAATGTTACAAATATCCTTTAGTTGTTAACTGGTAGATTGAGCTACAATTTCAGGTGATGGATATAAATGAAGACACAAAGATATGAATACTTCACGATATTTTAATTAATAAGGTTGTAGCAGCTTTAAGTTTGAATACTTCCTGTATCTCTACAAACATGATTTCCGTTCAAATATTTTGCCTGCATTTGTGTGCTAATGCTCCAAACTTCCATATTTATGGAAGAAAAACTGATCTTCAGTTCCTGCCTACTATTACAGTCAGAGCATTAAAACTTTACAGCCATTTCATCGACTTCCGAGATGCCTCTTCTCTCTCTATAGTAGGTTGTGGATCCATTTACCTGATGTTATTCTCACAACCCAGGAAATCTCCCTGCTTATTTCTGAAAGCTCATGCTTTTCTGTTGTCTAAAAAGATGATGTAGGGTCCTTTACCTATATCCAACAGATGCTTAAGTTTGTGTGTATAAATCCTAACTGTCTTGTTAGTTCTAGTACAAGATTGTTTCTTTAATTTGAAATAGCAGGTGCTCCTTCTATTTTCATTGAAATATTGAGAAAGAACAGTTCTCTCATTTGTTTTTGTTTGTAAAGTTCTTATTAGTCTGGTAAAATTTCTGAAAACTTTCATTAAAAAAATTACCTTTTTTTTTTTTAAATACCAGAACACTATAGTTTTATCCGAGTGCTTGGTAGCATTGATTCTTCTGCACAAACTACATTTTCATCTTTTACAGTCAATGGAACTGGATACACAACCCACAATGAGAGCAGCAGGCTACGTGTTCACAAGTTGCAGGGTTTATATGGTAAACTTCTAGGAAAACGATAGATGCGTAGTAACTGTGACATGTAATCAGCTAGGTAGAATACATAAGCCAAAAAAGGTTGTAAATGAGTCCATGAAGTTTGGGACATTTGCGTGATTTGCAGTAAGTTATGCAGGCTCTTCAAGTGCCTTTGCCTCGGTTTCTCTGCTCCTTGCTTGTAAAAATCTCACATCCTTTTTCCCATGGAGGTGGGGAAAGGGAAAGAGAACAGCAATGGTTACACTGGAAACAACACTGGCATCAGCTCAGGGTAGAGTTCATGGATGTCAACCGGTAAAAAGGGTACAGAGCTTGAACAGTGGAAGAGGGAACAAAAGGGGACAGATATGACTGGGGGATGCAGAAGTGGCAGGGTGTATCACCAAGCAATGATGTTCACAGCTGAACACAGGTGTAAATGACTCCTGCACACTTCACTTTAGCAGATAGCCATCGTTCTCACTGATAGTATGTGCTGCCTCTCGACCAAGTGCTCTGTGAAAGATTTTTCAACTCCTCTATAGCATGGGTTCATTCAGCCATGTAACTGCTCTGCTTTGTCTACACAAAGGCCATAGTAAATGCATTAATCTCCATAGGATGGAAGAATTAGCTCAAGTGTTGACCTGAACAAGGATCACTCTCTTCATGCGCTTTGCGATCTTTTTCCCTTGGAAACTGGAAGCTGGCTATCCATGACAGGCAGTCCTGCAGATGAGGAGTCTCAAATACGGGCCAGACCTTGCTTTTTTTCTTGCTCTTCAGCTATCAAGGCTGGAAGGGCTGGTTCAAAGTGTCATCATATATCAACTGCACCACGGACTCCAAAGGGTGGGTGCGTATCTCTTCTTGACATGACTCTCTTGGCTTAATTCCTGCCCTGTGAAGGATGGGGGATCATCCCATGGGGGATGCATGGCTGCAAGCTGCCTCTCCCACTGTATTTCACCACTCACCAGATGAGATTTACATAATTGCACAAAAGGGAATCATCAATGCTCTTCCTTCCCTCCTTTTGTCTCAGAAGTCTTACCTGTGCTAGCTAGGATGCTCACAGCCATTTCGCGTGGCTTTAGAAGCTGGCTTTTCCTCCCAAGTCCAGTTAGCATTTCTACCCCACATCAGTCTTCCCACTGGCTTACTGAGGAAATACCAAGCTCTTCTTAGAGGACAGAACAACAATTCTATTTGACCTGCAAACTTCAATGAGCAAATGCAAAACAGTACAGGAAGCTTTCCTGGATGCTACTTAAATTTTCTAATTATTGTTTAGCCCCTACAAAAATGAGAGCTAGAGCATAAATATTTTGAGAGCTAAGAGCTGATAGTGGGAAATTAACTGTCTCTGCTTGGAACAAGTGTGTTATTAAATATGGTTCACATCCTGCAGACTTAATAATGCAGTTAACGTCAAAGATGATATGATCCCCGCTTCAATTCTGCAAGAAAAGCTCTCTAGGACCTATCTCAATTCACTATTTAATGCTGTGAGGAGGTGGGGATGGTGGTTTACAGAGAAGAGGAGGAGTAGCTGGGCCTCACCAGCTGTCTCTACATGATGCTGATCCCAAGGAAAAGCTGAGAGAGAAGGTCTGGGTACCAAGCAAGATAACACGTTTGAGTGCAGTGAGAAGGATAGGGTGACACTGACTTTTTCTTTGGCCAGAGCATGACTCTGTCCTCCCAAGGCAGCTGCAGTACCGGTGTACCCTCAGTTGCTGACCGGAGCCTCTTGGCCATATGCAAGGGCTGCATTTATGCTACCAGAGTAGGTGGCACAATGGAAGAGCCTCTGCAGAGAGCAGTGGTGGGTGCTGAGGACCTGACCTGTGCACTGTGCATGTTTTCCAGGCTTTACTCATGGCTAGCTCTAGTCTGCTCCTGTGGTCTGAGCTCACGGTGGTGATAGGACCAGATCAGTCAGTTTAGCCTCATCCTACGAGAGTCTGGTTTAGGTGCCCTGAGGCTACTCTGCCATGTGAATCAATGTGCAGGCATTGAGGACAACTTGAAGATCCACTTCAAAAGTGGGAGCAGGAGAAGGTGACTGCCCTGAATGCACCCTGGCATTGCTGCTCTGTGTCCTCTGGATTTTAGCCTTAGGTGATGAACTTCCTCGCTTTTCGCATTGTCTCAGTGTGCTACAATTTCTTTAAATTGCTAGTGGAGAGAAGGAGTTTGCATTGGTTTAATCCACGAATGTGGAGGATGAAGCAAACTTCTCATGCTCTCATGTGCTCACAGTATGAGGTAACTACATTTTACAAAATCATGTGACTTGACTTTTTTCTGTTCTTCTCTCAGCCATGGTGCTCTTGATTTCCACTCCACCAGCCCTCTTGTTCCTTAGCAGACCTTCTCGCTACTTTGCTATTACTGCTTGTCTCATCTGCTGTTTAAGTATCTAGTCTACAAATGTAGGCCTGTGAGAGGCAGAGTGAACCTTGTTATGAGTTGGTAGAAGCTTTTTTTTTTCCATGCATATTAAGAGTGAAGACTGATACTTTCTGAAAGAAAACTGGAAGCTTTTTCTTGCTGTTGCTCTATACATTTCACATTACTATTGGTCTCTGCAAGCTTTACTCCCCAGTGCGGCTACTGATAACAGTGTGCTTTGAATGCCCTTCTCACTCTGTGCTTCGCTCTGTTCATGCAGTTCTCCCCCTTCTGTCTGTCATTTGCCGATGTCTTCTCCAGCAGGTTGCCTTGCCAGCCAGCAGGCAGCAATTAGGACTGCTGTTTAGATCAAATGGAAATTTACCTCTGCTGTTTTTGTACTTGCCAGTGCTGTTTCAACATTTTGTTCTGGTGGCTTTATTATTAGAAACAGCATGCTCTGCCAGTGGCATTTTGGGACCCAGGAAAATAGAAATTGTTAGGTCCATCGGATTGACTTCAGTATGTTGGCCATAGCCACCACCTCTTTGGTATAGTCGCTTAGCCCTGGGGTTGGGCAGGCTACAAACACATTTCAGTTTGAGAGGCCTTTATCAGCAAGCCATGTTAGACTATAGGGGTGTTCAGCACATAAGGAGAGGACTGATTTGACACTGTCCGACCTGTGCCTGTAAATGTGCACAACACAGGTGAAGTCTGACACCTCAATAAACTGTCTTCCTCATTTTTATTTCTAATATATCACTTATGCATGCACAAGAAATAATGGAAATAAAGTGCTGACACTGCTTAGGCACACTTCACATGTAAGTATATGTAATATTAAATACTCGTTACTTAAAAACAAAATTCGCGTTCATGTAGCGCCATCTATCACCAAGCATTTGTAGCTGCATCTTATTTTTAGATGTAATGTAACCTGAGCAACACTTAGAAATTACTTCTTTAGGGAGGGGAAAAAAATGATGATTCATAGCTCTTGTTTTGTAGGGTGTGATACTGTGCGCATCTGCATGCACAGCAAGTCAGTGAGTTTGGTGAAGCTCATCTGGGTACATATGTGGAGACCAATCTGAAACTGGGCTATGGGGGAGTTCAGCAAAGAAATGGCAGACCTATTTTGGCTTGCTCAGTGGATAGGAAGGCTAGAGGCAGCTGGAGATGGGCAATGTATGCTGTGTTGTGTTAGTGCCACTGACCCATGGATCCACAGAACTAAAAAAAAAAAAAAAAGCCATAAGACACTGTGGTGGGAGAGGGTTTCCAGCTCCTTCTATCTTTTTGACCTACACATTAAATTCCGGCCTTAGTTTTGTTTTTTCCAAATTTTTATCCCAATTGACTATTGGGCTGCAAGTGCATTTCTGATGTTCCCAGTTGAGGTGGCCTTGTGTACAAGTACACCCTGGCTCACAGCCTAGCGCCTGCCTTCTGGGGGTGTTCCTCCTGCATTTCAGGAGACTCAGACTAACATCTGTCTACTTTCCAGAGGTGTTTCCAAAGCAGCTAGCTTGGAGGCATGTTCTCTGCTGAGTGCTAATCATTGCATGCTTAGTAAATGATTGGTATGGGGAAGTCATGGGTACATATTAACTCTCTGGTTTTCAGGTATAGTTGGTGAAAACAACCACCAGTGCCAAATAACGATATCACATGATGTTACCATTGAAATGCTTTGATCAAATCCTCTGCAACTTTTTTTTTTTTCCAATCTCTTCAAACAAAGTTTGCTCACTTCATCATTATCTGCCATAAGTCATGTGATATTGTGGTTAGATTGGCTTTAATTCAAAAACTGGGCCACAACTGGTGATTTTATTTAGTTTTGTTTCCCTCACACTTAGGGGTAAAGAAATAGATGAATCTAAGCAAATGAAATGAAGTGGGCTGAAACCCCTGTTCAAGGTCAGAAGGTGTTTGGAGGAGGTGCTGAGTGTTCTGCTGCATCAGGTTGTGGCCTGGGATGTGGCAGATGTGTTTCCCTGCAGGCACTTCAGCATGTTGGCTGCTGCTCTCCTCTACTGAAGTGGCAACGGAAATAATGAAGATGCAAAAAGAAATATGTGATGGAGCACAGGAAGGAAGGGACATTATTTGCTTAGTATCTATTTGCTTATCAATAATTGGGCCATCCTTAGCCCTGATGCACAGGCTGGGAAGCACCGAGATTTCTGAGTATTTCCAGCTGCTGCCCAGGAGCTGTTGTGTTGCTGAAGTCGCTTCTTCCCAGAAAAAGCAATCCAGAATGGGATGGAGAAGCAGCAGGATTTTTGGTCTCTTTGCAGCCTCCCTGCTGGCAGATCTGGTTTTGCTGACTGAATGTAGCACCTTGCATCATCTTTAGAGCTAATTGCCTTTGCAGGGCATGGAGGCATCCGAATTGCAGTGCAGTCTTCTCCAGCAGAGGCAGAGTCTGTTCCAGGTATGGGCAGGGAAAGGTCATGTTGCAAAAGGGATCAAAGCTTTTAAAAGTCATCCCTGTGAGACGGGTGCTAAATATGTCCTGCATCTCCCACCTGAGCACAGCTTTTTAATGCATGCTGACTTTAAGCAGGTTAATTTTACACTCTCTGATGTGCGTTGCAGAGCGGAAGTGTGCTTCCTTCCACACATACAGTTAAGGCTGCCTGTGAGTGCTTTTCTGAGCGAATCCTTAATATATTACTGGAAGGCCCACAGCTACCATGATGCCATTGGCAGAACAGAAAAATGGCTTATAAACCAGTAATAGTGACAGTTATCCACAATGGTGAATAAATAACATGGGCTTTGCTACGATGGACTCCATTTTTGTCTGTCCAGCTGGCTGTACCATTAAACGCGAGAAGGAATTTTTTTTTTTTAGCTTTGCTGCTGATGGATGGTCCTGAGCAGAGACAGAGGCTCTTGCAGGGATTTGTGTGATTCACTTTGGGTGCTGGCTGTGGCCCTGCCTGTCACCAGAGGTCAGCAAAGGACCTCTGTGCTGGCTGGCAGCTTGCACTGAGCTGCGAACTGGTTTCTGTCTCCCCTCCCAGGGCTTTAGAGGAGGCTATGATTTCCTTCCCTCTGGAAAAGGGCTTTTGAACACTTGAGAACAGATTTAAGAATAAAATAAATCCCCAGTTCACCAAAAAGTGCACTGTTCTGGGTTTAACGATGATTTTTTTTTCCTCGACAAAATGTGCTATTCAGTTTAAATTATGCATAGCTCTATTACAGTATAATCAGTGCTAAGTACATATGCATACACAGAGCACAATAAATTATGTATCTTCCCTTAATATTTCATGAATATGAAGCATGGCATGTATTGATTTCATTTAGACCTGAGCATTCAACAGAGCATTTAAACATATTTCTATTTTTAAATCCATGAATCATCATAATGGGATTGTTCATATGCTTTCAGTTAGATACTTAACAACCTTGCTGAATTTGAGCCATAATGATAATCAGATTAAAATTTTGAATGAGTGCCCAGGGAAGCCAGTTGGAGCCATTTCATTAATTTTACTGATTTCTTGGCATAATCTCATGGAGTAGGATCTTTTTCTTTTTTTTTGTATATATGTGTAGAATATATGCATGTGCATATATATTTAATGAAGGAAAATTCATGGTAAAGCTTCTCTGAGAAATCAGTCTGTATCCGAGTGCTGTCTCTGTCAGCATTTCCATGAGAACTGAAATCTTGCTGACAGTCCAAAAGACTGAGGGCTCTGCTTGAACAGTGGGGATGGCTTAGCTTGGACCAGCCAATAAGATTAGGACTTCCAGCTGTTTCCCTCTGCAGATGTCCAAGCTGCTTGTGAAATAGCTCAAGCACCATAACAGTTTACAACACTGTTATGCTGTACAGATTTGGGCATTTTTCATATCCTGAATCTGCAGGTTTAAACTATATGCTATGCCTTCTCTAAGACAACTCAACCATTGAGACACAGTTATATCTTCTAACAGAAAGATATAGAAAGGTCAGAAAGGATCAGTAAGTCTGATCAAGCAAGTAGCTGCAAAAGGTCGCTTCATTTGGTCCTGACTGTAACACTAAGGAAGCTGTACTTTCTAGAATGAATCTGCCATTCACACGTTAGCATGCACCTTATTTTCCTGTTTTTTATTAAAAATTTCAGGTCATTTAACACTTGTGGCTATGCTTTGAGTTTTACATTTCTTCCCCACCACGTATCAAAAACTTTGCTCTTGGAGCCTGTGGCTACAGTAATATCATTTATAGCCTAACATAAAAAAAGAAAATTTTAATTACGTTATAGCTGTGAATTGATAACACTGACACATAGCTAAGAAAATTTTTTATATCAGATTCACCTTCTTACCAGCAATTGTTGGAAGAAGTGATTCAGGACTGTCTATGAAATGTAATAAAGGAGATTTATAACTGTTTCCCAAGTAAATTTACATTCAAATTTACCCTTTTTTCCCTCTCTCTGTAAGACACAGACAAAGGGCAGCAGCTGGTGGTTTTATCTTTAATATTTGCAAGCTACAGGTTGTCCTTGCCTTTTCTCTTTAACTTTTCACATTTAAGTAATAATAACGGTTAATGTTCCCCTCTGAAAGCATCCCATGCATGAACTGGCTCCTACAAATTAAATATCTTATGTTTTATTGCTTTATTGTTATTACCAATATTTATCAATAGCAAGCTGTGTTGGGCTTATTTTTTATTTTTAAAAGCCAGCATAAATAGTTGAGTATGTTGGTAAACATGTTAATATATATGCAAACATTGAGCTGTTCTGGGTAAAACATCATCTCTAACAGATCTTTAATGTTGCTGTGCTTTGCTTCCACAGGTGTTTTTGCAGTCAACTGAGGAAACCAGCCTAGATCTTCTGTATGATATCTAAAGGTTAGGAGTTGATCGTTTCTTCTTGCTGCTGTAAGGATCAGGTTATATTGGAATGGTACATTGGGTGTTAAGAAAAAAGTAATTTTCAAATTGTGACTGTCAAATTCCAAACCTGTGATGGGTCCCAAGCCCTCTGCCTCTAAAACTCTGTTGTATTACTCAACTGTAACTTTTGAGATTGAAAAATAATTGATCTAACAAGACTATATGTTTTTTAGCTGGATAGGCATATTAATGTGATTTAATGATGATATGACAATATTTAATCTATTTCCTGTTCTGTAGTCTTTTTATTTCCCTAAGAAAACCTGCAGAGTTCTGTTTATCTTCCCATCTGGAAAGGGAAAAAAGCTAAAGTTAATTACTTTTCACTTACCTGGAGGGGTTTAGAACTTGCAGAGCTCACAGAGTAGAAAACATTTAGTAGAACCCCATATTGAGCAGCAACTTTTCTTCAAAACACTTCTGTAGATTAAAAAAAAAAAATTGGTTTAGATTTTAAGAACATATTTCATATGTCAGTAGCTGTTTACATCCTGTAGGAGTAAATCTCAAAAGACTTCCTTTTGTAAATATAGTTCTTTTCATGTGGGGCAAAACACAAAGACCTTTAAGCAAGCCAACATTTAATTGTTTGATCTAATGGCATCGAAATGTAGTTATAGCTCCCTTTAATAAAATAAATTTGGAGTCTTCTATGATAATTCTAAAATCAGATCATGTCATACCTTATGTCTGTCAGTTTGCTTTGCACACTTACAACAGAAATTCCACTTTATTTCTTCTCTGGGGTTATTAGTTGAAAAGACTTCTTAAGAAACAGCTAAATTTGATGTGTTGTTTAAATCACTATTTTTTTTTTTCAGGTCTCCCTAGTAATGAAGGAATTGCCATGGCTGTTTCAGGCTGAACAGCCCTGTAGCAGACAGACAGTAGAAAGGAAAGCACTGAATGCTTAGGGAAAGAGTTTGTAAGAAGCAGATGGAGCTTATAGAGGTCCTGCTCATGGTACCTCTTACAGCAGCTGGCTGCTCAGAGATGTCTGAGAGAGAAATGTGTACACACACACACACACACACACACACACCCGCTTCATCCCTCATGAATTTCTCTGTATACTTTCTTTGAACCCATCTAGGCTTTTCACCTTCACAGAGTCCTCTATCGGTGAGTTCTGCAAATTATCTGTTCCCATAAAGATGTCTCCTGCTAGGCAGAGAATAGCCTGAGGCTAATGTTCCTGTTAGATCCTGAGTAAATCCTGATGGAAAGCAGGAAAAGCTGCAGAGTCACTGATGATAATGCTAGTTCCTAAATCTGGAGTCAAGAATCAAACTTTAGGCAACTAAAACGGGAAGCTTTTGCGATTTCCACAGCAAGAATAAAATATGAATTTTTCAACTGAGAAGGTGAGATGAGCAAAAATGAATTCTAGTGAGTGGTAAAGTATGTGACTTTAGGGCACTGGGTTGGAAATCTCTCGGGTTCTGCATCTTCTACCAAGTTTCTGCACAACCCTAAAATGTCTGCCTGACTCCATCTGAAAAGGAGACAGAAATATTACTTTTGACCTAAAAATTATGCAGCTCCCAGCATATGGACGCAGGCTACCTGTCACACACCAATGTATTTGTCCTCACTAGGAGGACAAGACCTGTGACCCTGTCTCAGGTGGAAACAAAGCCATTTACCCAAGGTCAGCCTTTGAATCGATGTTCTTGGTTGACGAATGTCATCTTAACCACCGAGCAGCTGTGCCTGAAGACCAGCCCTTTTGTAAGGCATGAGTGTGTTTTGAGGCTTAATTTATAAACATTTGCAAATGTCTTAAAACACAGGGTGAAGGTGATATCAGAAGAGAAGTGCATTAGCCTGTTGGTTGGGCAGCAACAGCTGGAATATATCAGGGCTGCAGTAATATTTGATGGTGTATGTACTCTGCTACAGGAACGCTGCCAAATGGCATTTTATTCATATCTTGGAGCTCTGTTCAGATGAAAAAAGTTAATTTCCATGTTTTTTCGGCCAACAAGTGCCTTCAGGTCTTTATACAGATTGACCATGCTGGGACCAAGGCCTGACTTGGAGCAAGAAGCACCATTTGGGCAGATACTCTTTGTGCTCTGAGTTAGGGCTTTAACAAGTGGCTGTGACAAGGGTGAAGGTGGTGCTTCCCCAGCCAAGAGTTTAGTGCCCAGGACTGAATGACAGAATTACAGCCTGACCCCCACCCCACGGCCCCAGGAAGAGACAGCTTTCTGTTAAATGTTTGTTTATGTTAATAGAGGGCTTTGTTTACTCTTCCTCACGATTTAGTCTCCAAGTCCAGTGTAGCAGTTCTATGACCAGCTGCGGCTGGATCAGGGTTTTTCTCTCTATTTTGAATGTTTAGAAAACTCTACCATCCATATTTCTTTAACCTTGCTGATGCTCTTCCACTTTTCTTGTCCCAGCAAATGGAAGGCCATGAGTTCCCAACCCTGCAGATCATTTCTCTGGGTGAGACCCGTTCCATGGGTTTGTTTCAGTCACAGTGCACGTAGACGTGCTGTCCTAGCCTCACTTGCTGATTTTGAGCTTTTGGGGTTAATCTGAAGCCCACTGAAGGCAATAGAGGTTTTCCCAGCATGCTTAACACACCCAGCTTCAAAGTATTGCCTTCCTTCTGAATTCCCTCCTGCATGCAACACCTGCCACATCCTTGTTTGTGCAGAGGTAAGTTTATTTTTATTCCTGTCGCAGCACTCCTCCCCTCAGCAGCACCCCCAGTGTTGGCACTGCCTATTAATTGCCTTGTTTCCCATCTGATGCTTCTCAGAGTCTGAATTTCTTTAGTCACGTATGCACTAAAATGTGGTCAAGAGTAAGGATCAGCGGAGGCCAGCAGCCTGGAGCTGGTTGAGAGGACAGGTTTCCTGCAGGATAAATTGCCCTTGCCGCATCGCTCGGGCTGCCCACCTGAGGTTACTGTTGCTTAGCTACAAGAGTCTATAAAAACAGACCAAGCCATAGCAGAGCAGGCATTGAAGCATTTCAAATATGACAAGACCCAAAGGATGCTCATCAATGTACGTGTAGGAATATTACAGGTCCCATATGCTGAGATTTTAGTGACTGTGACTGCTAGCTTTTAGCTTACACAGTGCTGGTTAAAGGGGAGTGTGTTGTCACTAGCTCAGCTTTTGTTGTAGCTGGGGTGTTTGCAGGCTGTGGCCAGAGACACTCAGTTTAAGGAGTGAGTGTGTTTCGGGGGGAATTATTGAATAAAGGTCCTCGAATGTGGGAAATGCAGAAACCCCCAAGGAGTTCCTCAAGGAAAAGCCCTAATTATCTCTACAGTTGGTTTCTGGTAATTATTGCAATACTGTGGAAATGTTGGCAGCTGCTACGTACTCCTCTAAAAGGGCTACATACTATCTGGGGGAAAGGATAAAGACCTCTGAAAAGAACAACCTGCTGTAGCCTGTATTTCTGAAATTATCTTGGCTACGTGGTCAGCTCTGTCGTTTCTTTCCAGAAAGCTCTTCACCAGTTGGAAAAAAGAGAGCTGTACAGCTTTTGGCTTGACCAGATACCTCCCCACCCTTCCTATAAATTCTTTATATGAATCATTAATTAGTGGAAGCAGGTTCCCATGGCTCGATGTCAGAACAGTTAAAAAGCAGAAATCTGCAAGATCAAATGTGAAGTTTCTTTTTACGATGCCTTTTAAATTTTGCAGACTTAGAGGAAAATTTGCCATGCAAGCCCTGCATTTACTTTGTTGCTGAAGTACAACTCACTGTAGGAGGATCGATTCCCAGAGTTAAACTCTGGTTACTGGAGCAAGGCTATGTCAGGCGTTAGCAACATGAGCCGCAGAACTGCCCATACATGTTACACGCGTATCGATCTTTCTGTCCGCAAGAGTGACGCCTTTCAGCTTTTCCCTGCCAGTTTGCATTGGTGTCTTGTTTTATACCTCTATAAACTGCGACTGCATTTTTGCAGTGTCATGAAAACGAATGCCTCTGACTGCCCTGGACACATTTTTGGTTCCCAGAGTGGCTACATGTGAAAGACGAGTGCTGTGCTTTCAGCGATACTAATTAATAGTCTGGAGGTGAGTTCTCAGCTTGACAGCCACATTTAATCACAGTTCATCTGTACAAAGGAGGCGGCTTCTCTGTACCTCCAAGAGAATCTGGTAGGACTGTGAACTAGAGAACTTAAGTGATACTCAAGATTTTTGGAAGGGATGTAATTTGTCATTTTCCAGGGCATAAGCCAGCCTCTCAATAGGAGAGGGCTGCGTGAAACTTTCACCGTGGAAAATTTTTTAGTCATTATGGCATTATGCACAGTTCTCACATGCCTGTCTGTGGCGCCAGTGAACACACACCAAAAGAGGAGAGCACTGATCTACGTTTATCTTGAGCTTGTCCCTCTCATTTTCTGAGTTTAATCGTATCCTTGTGGACACTAGGACCTCCTGTTATATCGCAAACACACTTGCTGACTTCTGCCATAGCCTGCTCCCCAGGTGGCTGAAGAGAGATGCTGTGCAGATGAGACTGAAGCAGAGCTGTGCTCAGACACTTCTGCATCTCATTTATGCCAGGAAAAAAAAAAAGAGAGCCAGAGAGGGACAGGGCAGGGCCGTTCACTTGGCATCAGCAGAATTACCTCAGAGAAATAAGAACAGACCTGGGCCTGCTATCTTTCAGTGCTAGTGTAACGAGAAGTAACAGTCTTATCAAAATGAACAGATGTATTTCAAGACTCCCTCCTGCTGCAGCTGGGAGTGCAAAAACTACCTGTCTGCACTCACACTTCCCCTCTGGGGTCACAGTGGTGGTGGTTGGTGCGGAAAGATAGTGGGCAGAGAGCATTTCTCTAGGTTCAGCTGTCTTTAGTGTGAGTCAGCAACAGGAAATAAGAGTAGACCCAGCACCCTGACAGAGCTGTGTCACTGTGCTGTACTGTCCCCAGAGCAAAGCCACAAGGAGAGGCTGGAGTGGCTTCGTGCTGGAGAAGCTTCTGTGGAGTTACTGGCTGTGTTGGTCTACAACTGGAGAGCAACCAAGTACCTGCCTACACTCTGGAGCGATGCCAGACTGAGGGGACTTATAGGAAGGCCAAGGACTGCAGTTCTGGCGTTCTGCTTATCTTCTGGGTCTCTAAAGACTGTTCTTGGTGCTTCCATTACAGATGTGAGCTGAGGAAGATACTACAGTTAACCACAGAACGGCCCAACTCTTTTCCCTGTTTTATGGCAGAGAAACTAAGTGGATGAAACCTCATCAGTTAAGAAGAGAGGAAATCACTGTAAAATATTTTGCATTATATTTCTGGTTCATATACAGTAATGCAGCCCTACTGAGAAAAGGTACAGTAAGGGTGACATCATATTATTCTTATTGTTAACAGCTTTTTAACTTAAACATCTACGTAAACAGTGGGGAACAAACCTCCCTGTGAAAGTTTTAGTGATTTTTTTTTTTTTTTGACCCCAAACTCAAAGGCAAGAGAAGCTCTCAGTGAAATACATGGTAATGTGCCTAATCTGTGTAGAGCTCCTTTTAGAGTAACAGAGCAGAAAATGAAAATCCATAATCAAATAATCTTTTGTTGTTGCCTAACCAAAAAAACCCTGCATTAATGTATGGGAATTCAGCTCTGAGACTTGTGCCATTTATATGCATAATTAATGAGATCGTTCTAACACCAAGAAAAAAGCAAAAGTTTGAAAATAGCGTGGACTGCTGCCCAGTTTTTTCACTTGATTTCCTGTGCATACACTAGCCTGTCACTTCTAAACCTGTTTTGCCTCTCACTTAGTAGTGGAGCTGTGCCTGGATAAAAGCATTAAATGTGTACTATCTAAATATTAGTTTTATAATGCGTATCTGTTGCTTGCTCCCACGGTATCTCTCAAAAGCAAGTTACTCTTTTGCGTTGTCTATTGATCACTCCTTTTCGCCTTGGTATTTTTGTTGTTGTTGCTGCTGTTGATTTTCCTTGCTCTTGCAGAAAGTGTTGCCAAGCCGTTAGAAAACTGAATTATTAAACCTTCTGATTGATTTTCTTTGACCACATAGGTGACGCTATCATGTAGGGACCCTTGCCTTAAGCTGTGCAGGCTGGGTTTTGGTGCTTCACAGCTCAACCTTATTCCTTTGCTTCATTATCTTCCCTCTCTTTACTACACCATCATTTTGAAGAGGAGGATATTCTGAAAACCCTTATGTGGAGTCGTTTTGTTTTACTGTCAGCCTCCCTTGCTAACAGCCACACAAACAACGGGATTTTTCCTTTCTTTTCGTTCTGGAGGTGCACAAACAGATCAGCCCATATACTAATGGCCTCAGCGCTGACACCATTGTATCCATGGCAACATACCAGCCTGCGCAAGCATCCAAAGACACTTTGAAAATCAGAAATATCAAATGATGACAAGGAGTCGCTTCAGACAATAGATGTTGATGTGCTTCACAGCCACCTGAAATGCTTCTCTTTCCACCCATCATGTCCTTGATTATAACAGGCTTTACATTTCTCTTAGTTCCTTTGTCAGAATACAAAACTTGAGGCAGAAATAATCCCAATTTTGATTTTTTTTTTTTTTTTTCCCTCTTTCATTCAAATCACTGTCTGAGGTAACTTACAGGAATGAGCACCTCAGGTTGCTCTGTTGACTCGTCTCTTTGAATTGGGTTGGAGTACAGGTTCTTAAATGAAAAAAACACCAAACTAATAATTGAAAAAGATGTGGTCTATGTCAGCCCAACGTATTTCAGAGCTAACACACGTAGCTGTGTGATTGCTAGGTTGATTTGTGATTTGCCCAATTGTGTTGCGTGAACTATTGCTTTCTTATAGTGACGGTAGATTTAATATGATCTGAACACTTCTATGTAACTTCATCTACCTGCAGGCATGGCAGAGACTATGCTAAAGCAGCTACAGCTGCTTCTCTTCACAGATTCCATGGGATCTTCAGCTCTGCTTCCAAGAGAGAACATTCAGGCACACGGGCTCCACTTTGGAAACTGGTTGCAGCAAATGTATCAGTTCATTAAACTGGGTGCTTACATATGAAAAGATCTGTAATTCAGATCAGGAAACTGCACATGGAGGACTGATTTGTGCTGCTAGATAACAGTTGGCATATATATGGGCACAAGCTATCATGAATTTACAAATGTCATGTATTTGCTGCCCTTTAGGACCCCACCCTCTGTTTTTCATGTACAAAGCAGACTTCTAGTCACATGCTGATGATGATCCCGAATGAGGAGCCATTTTGTAACACAGCAAACCCACAGGTAGTCTTCAGGCATTTAGGACCATCTTCCTCAGGCCAGGGATGTATTTTGGACATGCTAAGACATAATTGGTGTGTTCATTGATCAGGCTAAGGCCATTCTCAAATCTAGACCACTCCACTGCACTTGTTTGCACAGAAGCTGAGTTTGAGGCTGAATTGGAAGCCTGTTGATGGGAAAGAGCCCAAATACGTTTGATGTTTAACCTCTAGCCACAATTCTGGCAAGACAGCATGATGTGATTTACAAGCAGATCTTCTGAACTTGAGTTTTCCTGAGGACTGTGATCAATGAGCTTGAAGCACTGCCGGGCTTGCAGCCAGCAGGGTATTTGGAAAGAGCGTAGCGTGCGTGAGGCTACTTCCAAGTCCCTCTTCTTTCTTTGGGCAGATCCTGCCTCATGGGCTTTGCACTCTTCTTGCAGATGATCCAGGCAAGAGGGCGAGATCTACCACAGCCCTCTGCAAACTGCCTTAATTCCTCAGTGCTTTTAGGACTGCAGGACATGGACTCCCGTGTCCCCTCCAGCCTTGGCCTGAAGGTATGCAGTCTCGTCTTTTCAAAAACTGAGGACTCATAGCAGCAAACTGGCCATGTTTGTAGCCTATGCAAATAAATAGCCCCTTGTTCTGTCTGCAGATGCCTCCCCTTTCTCGACAAATAATGGCAGTGTTTTATTCATAGAAAGGGGAAAAGAAATATGAAATATGAAATCCAAAACCCAAGATGAACTATGTTGCCCTGTATTGTGGTGTTAACTTGATTAGGCTATTATTTTTTTTTCAGCTGATAATTAAAGCCTTAGGCTTGGAAAATGTAGTAACATTTACATGTTTGAACATAAGAAGATGAGCATGTTAAGAAGTAAAAAGCCTTATCAAAATTCCACATTAATAAAACAAGCTATCAGTGCATCAGAGAGCTGAAGAGCTTCCATGTGCAAGCATAGTAATAGATTCCTTCTGAGTTTTTAATCCTCAGTAGATACTGTTGGAAAAATTTAGACTTTCCACTAGAACAGGAAATTAAATTTCAAAAATAGCATACCCCTCATGTTCTAACCAATTTGACTATTTAGTAATTTATATGCCATATTTATTTTAAAAAGCAACTTTTCCATATAATTTTGCTGCAGATGCAATGCGTAAAGAGATTTTACTACTTAAACCTTAATGTCTGTTCTGTCTATCTTCTGTTCAATCTTGTAGGTAGGCAGTGGATGTTTATTTTCTTACTGCATTAGGAGACCTAGTAAGACTGAATGGGGCAGTAGTTTTATTCCCACGGCTTTCAGGATAGAGAAAGAAGGCAACACTAGTACTAGTAAGAAGCTAGAGACGGCAAAGCAAATAATCCAAGCTCACAAACTTGCATTCATTACTTCCTGGCAATCATCGCTCCCTGTTATAACTAGAAAACGTTAAGAGCAACAAATCTTTTTTTCTAGAGACACTTCTTTTCCATTCTTGTGGAGAGGGGAATTTAATAGATGAACTGTTCCTCTCTACCCCAGAAAATGGGTTAAAGCAGTCAAAAATGGCTTAGGTTAAGAACTTTCACCGGCTGCATTCTGCAGGGATCAGTACTCCCCTCACTTCCTTTTGAATAATTTTACAAAACCTCCGGTGAGATGTTCCCAACATGACAAGTCTGACATCCAGCTTTTTCCTCTTCAGTAAAGGCAACCGGCCCCATAACTAAGATGTCACAAAGCCTCAAGAGCTGAGAGAAAAAGTAGCCGGGTTAGGTAAATAACGGGGAAAAGGAAGCTCTGTACAGATCTGCTTACTCAGTAAGGGACCTCTGCTGTGCATTTTCCACTTTAGCGTGCTATTTGGGGACCCTTTGCTTTCAGTCAGAGTAGTGAGAAATGAGGATCCAGATGCCCACTAGAGTGGAGTCTCTACCGTAATTCTCGTCTTCTCGTGTCCCCAAAAGCAGGCAGCAGCAGTATTTTGTACTCTCTCTGCTTGCTTTCAAACCATTCTACTTCTAATGCAAAGACTGGCTTTTGATATCCAAAGCATTTAGTAAATTAGAGTGTAGCTCCCTAAAGCTAACTAATCCATCATAATTCTCATGGGTACCTATTTCCTTTGGGCGAAAAGACCAAAGATAGTGAAGGTCTACGGAAGCAGAGTTGTTCTGGTGAAAGTCCTCCCACTGTGGCTAGACCTCTTGTTTGCTTCAAGCTTTCCCGTGGTAACCTAAGGCATGCATTTACAGACAGGTAACATCTCCAAATAATCTTTAAAAGGTAATGCTATCAAATGGGAGACAGGCAGACAAAGGTCTTTGAAATGGAAATTTTACCATATGAAGTAATGATACAATTGAGTTTCCTGTCCAAGTCAGAAGCAACTTGAACATAGTCTTATGCAAAGCCAGGGATAAATATGTAATATTTTCAGTGGAAGCCTTTGTTTTGCTTAATGATAAAATATAATAATGATAAAAATAACACATTTTAAGGAGCTATTCACCTCACATTTTTTTCCTCATTGTCTCAGTTGGGCACTAGGGGGACCCTAGAGCTCTGTCACTGTGAGAAACATCTCAGCAATCTCGAGGCAGTAATCATGCCTTCACGGTTACCTTAGCCCAGGTGTTTCTAAGGGCAAAGGTGGCAAAAACTGCTCAACCAGTTGTGGCACATGCCCACAGACTGAAAACATGCCACCAGGGAAAGTGCATAAAAGCACCATAGAATTCTTTCCATCGCTCCATAATTCTCGTTTCTGCTTGCAGCTCTTCCGATCGTGAATAAGTAAGACCTGGCTTTGACTTGACTGCTCTGTTCACTTAGCTAATGTTGTGATGTTGGCACCAAGTCTCGGGTCATACTGTGTTTTTGAGAGATTAAATGTTTCCTTCTCTGTTCTGAAGGGAAGCCAAACACCTAAGTTGCCAACAATTACAGCTCAACAAACTGTCAGAGGAGAAGTAGGGGTTTGTTTTTATAGCTATGTAGTACGAGAAGAATGTATATCGACACGGTCCCTTTCAGAGTGGTACTTCTCATTGTTTCAAATGAATCATTTTAAAAAGGACTACAAAGTCCTTCCTTCTTCTTTTAGCAGGCAGGCAAAAACCCTCTGTATTTCTCATTCTAAACCTCCACATAGACACCCAGAATTCAGCGTGTCAAAGCTTTACTATAAAGCTCATTGTTTGTGAGGTTATGTAAAAATCTCCTTTGTAAAAAATCTTTCCCCACTATCTCTTAGTAGGATGATGCTTTTTGATCTTTGCATAAATATTTCTAATAAAAATATGTGAATGTATCTTAACATCTCTAACATAAATTATAAGAATTTTTCCTGTCTTAAAACATCTGGTGTCAACACTGTTGCTGAATATTTAATGTAAAGTATAATGTAATTTGACTAGATAATTATCTGGGGGAAAATGGCGAATGCCACATTTTTTTTTCTGTTTATTTTTTATCATCTTTGATGACTGTTTAAACGAGAGCTGCAGCTGAATGACTAACTTCCAAGATTCACCTTCTCTCTCTCTGCAGCCTGCTGCTGAAAAGAGGCTGCTGTGGTACTGCATCTGAGCTAGAGGCATTGATTTCTTCATGGCACGCGGAATATTCCGAGCATTTCTCTGATCGGTTATATCACCCCGATCTCTAGGAATGTTTATAGACAGCACACAGCCTATTTATTGTGCATGGTGTTTTTCCATTGAGACCTCTCTTCCACGATACCCTTCACAGTGCTTGTTTCCTACAAAAGTATAAGCTGTCCTCTCCTTTTTTTATTGATTTTTTTTTTTTTTTTAATAGTGTAAGCTTAAAATAAGCTGTGCTTGTGGGTAGAGCTCCTCCATGGTCTTTGTATGGCTGCGTGGACCTCCAAATGGAGGCACTGAAGACAGCAGGGAAAGGCACTGCTGTGCCCCGTGGTGCTGGGTATGCTGGTGCACCGTCCTTGGCTGTCTTCACTCCTGACAGTCTGGAAGAAAGAATGACTGCAGCAAATGTTTCCTCTGGAAGCATCTCCTCCGGATGGATATATATCATTGATGGTGAGCAACCAGAGGGGAACACGATGGCTTTGTCCTCCCGGCATGATCCTGCCCCCTTTGCATCCCGTTGATTTATAGATGATGCCCCTGATTCATAGATTTATAGATGAAATGCTAGAACAGGGAAGAACAGGGAATTGGCAGTGGTGGGAAGTTCTCCCAGATAACTTGAGGAGGGCCAGGGAAAGGGACTGGAAGGGAAGATGTCTGTAGCCTTAATTCAAGACTCAGATCTTTAAAGTAAAAAAAGCCTAATATGCAAATAGATTAAAAAAAATGCAGCATAATTTGGCGTCCCGAAGTCCCTTTATTGACATTGACACGGGACTGGAATACAATCCAATGCAGTACTTGTTGAGGGACTGCCATCTCAATATGGCAGCTGAAGAAACAGATGCAGCAGCGAGGCCTACACTTTCCTTAGCCTGTGTTTTGACCACTCACTCTAAGACAGCTGAGGCCCAAATTACAGAGCTGAAATGTTCCAGATCACCTGCTGAAGTCTGTGAAGAAAAAGAGTGCTCAGTGCTTCTGAAAATCATGCTTGAAATCAAGCTAGATAGAGCTAGTGAAGAATTAGCTAGAATTAGTGAAGGTTTGGACAAAGAGAGACAGAGTTCTTGGAGCGATGCAGCAAAATGAGACAAAACCAAAGTCAAAGTTTAAAGGTTTTGAATTGTCATATGGGTTGAAATTAGTACATATTCTGGGCACCCAACTGTAAAGAAGAGGAATTTTTATCTTTAACGGATCAAAATACAGTACCAGTTTCAAAAACTTTTAATAGATTAATACTTGTATGATATAGTGAGAATTGCTGGTTAAGATTCTGACAGACTGGCTCTTGCACATTCATTTAAACAAACAAACAAACATTAGACTAATTTGTTTAGGAAATGGAAAACCTCTTAGAGCCCTATTCTACTCTTTCATCTCCAGCAAAGGCAACTGAAACCAAGTGACACTGACTGAAAGGGTGAGATTAGCTGGTGCTGTAGCTCCACCACATCACTGGCATTGTGTGATGGATGACTTTGCCCTTGTGTGTTTTACTTTCACCAAAGGAATACGGAAACATTAATTGACATCCTGAGGGGTAGAGGAGGAACGTTCAGTTTGGGAAGCTGGTAAGTGACAAACGGGATACCTTTCGTTGCCGAAGTCCAGGAAATGGTTGGAGAGCTCAGCCGCCACACACGAGCACAGTTTGCAAGCTGGCAGTGCAGTTCCTGAGGTACATCTTTTTACCCAGCTCACCATCCGTCTCCTAGAAGAAAAGGAGAAAGCGATGGAGCTGCGACTCGCGTCACTGGAAGGCCCGAGGGTGAGGGACTTTCAGGACCACTTCCTACCGCGGCGGGGGCGATCCGCCGGGAGCGGGGCACAGCGATGCCCCTTCGGCCGAGCGCTGGTCGCGGGCCGGGGGCTGGGGCCGGCTGTCAGCGGCGGCAGCCGACGCGGAGCGAGCGCCGGCCCGTGACCATCTCACAGGGCGCCCTCCGAACCGGCACCGCCATTTCAGGCGACGGCAGCGGGACCGCCCTGCGGCTGCGGGCCGCCCCCCTCAAGATCCCGGGGCGGCCGCCGGGCCTCTCCGCAATGCAGGGG
>VXAL01014432.1:1664772-1738896 GCA_013399475.1 Chauna torquata | reverse complement strand
TAACGCTGGTTTTGCCCTCACGGGAGCCGTGTGCTGTTGTCAGCTCCCTGTGGGGTTTGGGGCATCTCTAGAGCGGAAAACCCTTTGAAGGGTGTAACCTTCTGTCCTCTCNAGCTCCTCTGAAGGGATCTGCGAGGCTGAACAAAGAACAGTGTTTGAGACAAGGGGGTGCGGTGGTTGTAAGCACTTTTAATTTGCGCTGGGGAGAGAAAAGGATAGTAATTCCTAATAATTCCGTGCGTTGACTGGGTCTGTCGCGGAGAGCGAACAGCCGTGCTCGGGGAGGCTGGTAACCGCAGTGAGGCGGTGGAGAACAAAGCCTTTTGATGTGAGGGAGAATTATGCAAAATGAGCCTCGCTTGAGCTGCTGCAGGTACGAGCCGTGAGCGTATGCAGCTCTGCGGTGCCGTAACGTTGCGTGGAAGATGATCTACCAAATAAAGACTGCTTGCCTCAATTTGTTGCGTATATGTTTGAGACGCTAATTATGACCTGCCATTTGAATAAGATGTGCTTTGTGAAACACCTTTGGGAAAGAAGGGGGTGTGCCGCATGCTGGCAGAGCTGCTTTCTGTATTTAAGATACGAACGTAATTTGTTTCCCCTTCCTCAGCGGGAACTTTCAGTTTTCCTCTGAATAAAGATATTCTCTGACTTGTTGGTAGTATTTTGTGTAGGCTTCTTCCTGGTATAAAATAGTGGGCTTTCACGTACGAGTGATCATTAACATAAAATCATGCATTGGAAGAGGATGTATATATTTTGTAAGTCTTCCTTATTCTAGGTCTGTCATGCCGTTTCACAGTCTGTTACGTCTCTGTGGCTGTGTCAATGAATCTTTCTCCATCCTTTCTCCAAGAAATCATTTGTTGTCCAGCATTTGTGCTGCTCTCATTCAGCAAACCTGGCCCTTTTGTTTTCAGCTGGGTTCTTCCTCACACGGTCTGTTTCTCCCCCTTCCTCCCCAAACCTTTGTTTTCTCCCTGTGAAAGAGCCTATTTCTTTCCACCTGTGCTGGTTTAGACTTGTGGAGATGTCTAGACTACAGATCTCAGAACCAAGGCACCCAAGAAGAGGCTCAGCTGCAGAATGTATTTGTTTTCTATAGCTCCTCACTCTTTCCTCCCTGCTGGATGACGTGATTACAGCATCTCAGGCCTTGCTGAGAGGGCATTACCTAGTGAAATTGCCCCTGCCATTACTTCACAGATAGCTAAGAAATGATTCACAAACAATGACAGAATGGGCATCTCCCCTACCTGTGGCAGAAACTCCCTTCAGTTAGCACGGAGACAATCCAGTGAAGTTTGTGGATGGGTGTGTATTTCTGCTATTAATGTTTTCAAAATGTAAGATGTAGGGTAACCCTCAAACTCACCATTGTAGCACCTGGGTTTAGGAACCACCGACTTCCTCACTGTGCATTTTATTTCTTCTGTTTGTGAAATGCTGATGATGTGCTCGGCGGTGGGCAGGACCCCAAACCTGATGTGGTCCTGAGTCTGTTGGAGGTTGGGCCACAATTCTGTGGAGCTTTACAGGTGAGCTGAACTAACACACTGCAAGTCCTTGGCTTAGTGAGACCATTCGCAGAGTGAAAATGAACCACGCAAGTGAGCCCTCATGCAGCGGGGCTCTGGGGAGAGAGGCGATTTCAGCAGTGAGGTGCAGCGGTTGCAAGTTCTGTCTCTTCATCTCTTCTTGTACCCAAGGGACAGGACTTGGTTAACGACACTTTACGATTTGTTGCACCCATATTGCGGATTGCCTGTGGGTGTTTGAGAGAAGCCAAAGAGCTGTCAGCCTGAGGAAAAAGAAGTCGCTATTCTTCTGTGGAGAATTTTAGCTCACTTTGAATGCAGAGAGCAGTTCGTTGCGCTTATAACGCAGTTTTTTACGTAAAGCAGCGTTTGAATCCTTGGTTTAGAGACCTGATGTAATTTTTATGGCATGTTATGTCAGTACCCACTTAGCTGTGCTCTTTAAATATATTCTGACAATAAAAAAAATGGTCATCGTTTAATGACCCCTGAGGTCCAGTGCCTGGGCATGAGTGATTACAGTAGTCCCTAAATGAATTGCTCCAGTCTTTGGGTTAAGAATTCCCTTGTTGCTAGACATTTTTTCGGAAGCATACCCTTCCTTTCAGCCTGCATCATGCTGCTTTCTCTATGAGTTACTGTTTGCTAAGCCGTATACCTAGCTTCATGAGAGGAAACGTTCACTGTGTGTACTGACACCAGAGCGGTTTCTGGCCCCTGTAGCTCCAGCCCAGTTCTTGCTGAACAGTTGTCTGAGCTGTGGAAATTGCTAGAAATATCTAAACACAGAAATGGGTAGGTGAGGCCCATTGCAGACTCTGCTGGACTATTTCAGCAGTCACCCCCAAATGTGACATTTCATATACATGTGTTGGAGACAGGTTTGTTTTCTTAAAGGGATGAGAAGAGGGAGAAGTCAGAAAGAATTTAGCTGGTGAGGACTTTATGATAATGGCTTTTGAAAAGTTACCTCTTTATTACTGCAAGCTCTACAAACTGTGAAGGTCCTGACAGAACTTGTAATGCAGCTGCAGCATCTGTCAGATCTGAAATCTGATATGCTGTGATAAGGCAAATGACAACTAGCTTAAGGGAGAGGGGAAGGGGAAAAAAAAAAAAAAGCTCTGATAGTAGTACTTCTCAACAAATTGTGGGACAGTCCAAAGACCTGAGTAGATACCTCTTTTCCGTTTAGTGCTGGGTACTGGCAGTGACCGTGCTGAGAGCTCATCTGGTGTAACCTCAGGTTTACAGGAAAAGTTTAAAAAACAAAAACAAACCAAAAACGCCCCTTGGCTTTTTTGGGGTTCCCCTAAGAGGCAATTTGTGCCTTCAGCATATTTGTTGCTGAATTGAAGCCTTGCCTAGAACAGGATTAAGGAGTGTTGCAGTTAACATGCACATAAATGGGTAACAGCCAGAAATTTGAAAACTGTAATATCCTGGGGTCCCAGGACTAGGTGGCTTCCCAAAGTACCTTCTAAACTGAATTAGCTGATGATCTGGGTGTTTCATTTGTGTGCTACTTTAATGTCCATGTGTGTACTTGATTAGGAAATAAAATTATACATGTGTTTATATGTACAATTGTTCCCTAAGAATCAAAGATGCTTGCTTTGTTCCATCTGGATTTATTCAGTTGTTTAAACACATGCTTAATTGCTCTTGAAAGTAAGCCTTAAACATGCTTTAAAGTTAAGCGTGTTTTTAGCTGTTTTGCTGAAAAGAGAGTATAAATTCAGGGTGTGTGGGCTCAGTCGTGGAAAACCCCTGGTGATGTTTGGTGGTGCTGAGGACCGCCAGAGAAAGCATGGAAGTGAACAATGTTCCTTGAAATCACTAGATTGCTTATTGTTCCCCAAACACACATGCACACACTGAGGGAGAGCATGAATCTCAGCATGTTTACAGCTGGTGCCTTTTCTTCTGTTCTTTTTTTTCTTCATGTACAGGTGTGCTTATTAGCAGCAGTTTTGTAGTGGATTTGAGCTAATAAGAAAAAAACAGCAAGAGACTGATTTCCACAGGGTGGAGCTGATTTAGAGGGACGCTGATGGAAACAGAGGTGGTTTCTTAAGCCATCTGCCTCAGCAGAGAAAAAAGCTTTTCTTTCAGGGGAAGGTTTAATCGCAGGCTATGCTACTAAGCTGTAGAAGGGTGTTTTAGAAGGACATTCAATGTGGCATTTGTAATCGCTTTCTAGGTATTGGAAGAAGAGACTGCTGCATCCGTGGGGTTAATTTGGATTGCTCTGGCCACATAGGTTGACAGTGCTAGCTGTTAAGAAGATTTGAGGTCTTGATTGACCCGTTTTACTTTAACACTAATTGTTTGCTGCTTTATTAAAGAGAAAAGATGAGCTAATGCAGTTGCTCCTTATGGTTTTACACTCCTTGGTGTTTTTCCCTACAGCAGTCTCACAGATGAAACTGATCTTTGTTCTTTTGTCTAGATTGGGGAGGTGGGGGGGCTGTCACAATCATTCAAAATGCTAACGAGGCAGCGTTTTCAGTGTTGGTGTTTGTACTCGGTATCTCGTGTCTTTGTTAGGGTGCCAATTTGAGAGGAACTGTGGTGAAAATATGAGACTTGAGCAACCTTGGCAATGTAGAGATTCTTCAAATCTCTTTGTTTCCTCTAATCAGTGAGACAGGTCAGTGCCAGTTGAGTAGTCTTGACCAATATTACAGTACGTAGTTTCTATTCTAGCATTTTTAAACGTGTTGTTTTTCTAGTTTTATGTGGTGTAGTATTTGTTTATTTTAGCACATGGTGTCTGTCTTCCAGACAAAATACGTATGTGTATCTGTATGAGGAAGATGGTGACCCTGTCATAAGCAAGAGTGTTAGGTAGAGAAAATCAATATAACTACATTGAATTCGTTGAATCTGCACCTGATTTGCACCATCTGGAAAAAGACAATTCCCTTTCCAGCTTTGTTTTCTTGTTATTGAAAATCTGGGATACTTTTCCAGTAGAGGGTAATAGTTTATACCTGTGAGTTCTTGGGTTATGGATTTGTAGGTCAAATTCAGCCCCCTGGCAACTTCTACTCCTTCATTTGCAATTAATGCTGCTAGATGCAGGGATCAAAGGAATATTCTTTGTCTTCTGTTGGTCAGGACCCCTGGGAAGAATTAGGAAGAGTTTTCCGATAGTAGCCCTAATGCAGTTAGATCTCAGCAGCTTCCAGTGAGTTGAGTCTATGAAAATTTACTTTTCTGTTTGTGAAACTTCTCAATTTCTACCCCTGAGGGAAATTTAAATTAAATTTCCAGTATCCGTTTGCAAAATTAGCTGTACTTAATGTGTATGCAACCTCTGGATGAACAATATTAAAAAAAACCAAAACAATAGTCCAGTCGTGTCAGCAAACTTGGCAGCATTTAATTATAAGACCTATTGATTCAATCAACCCTACATTTTCACTTTATTTTCAGGAGGGAATAAGAGGGGCTGGTTTCTGGTTTAAAACTGGAAGCTGTCAGCTCTATTCTGAGGAACATGCATTATCTGTTAGAGCAGCTGCCTCACCGTGTGAAACTTGCCACTTTTCCTGAGCTTCTGATCTTGGGTGCAGTTTTGATGAATGAGGTGAGAAAATGTCTCATAATAAGAACGTAGGGTAGGAATATTATAAGGGCCCAGGGCAGAGTTAGGTTTATGCTTTTGAAAATTCTGGCAGCAGGCCAAAGTTGATGCCGAGATGAACAGAAGTGCTGCAGACCTTCAAAAGTGACCTGGGTGCTTTACTGCTGGGCCAGAAACCCAGATCTGGCTGCGAGAGCTGATCTGCATTGCTTGGCCTCCTTCCCTACATAACTCAACCCCGGTGTTGTCCAGGTTGGGCCCAAAGAAACTTCAGCTGGCTTTGAGGTGGAGCGAAGTCTCTCTCTTTTTCCTCTCCTCGTTTTCTGTAGCAGCTATTTGTAATAACTTGTTAAGCCAGTGCAGGCAATTGCAAGGTGCCAGGCCCCAAGCGTAAGGGCCCCATTAACCTCTGGGCAAGCTTAGAGACTAAGGGGGACTGTGAGGAAAGCCTCTTTTCTGTGTTTACTGTGAAACTCACTGAATTTGTGTGTTCAAAATCCTTTGACTTTAAGGAGGGTTCAGGTCTGGATCTGAATTCTTATGTTTTGGGGCTTGTGTTTGCTAGTCAATTCTTTCCGTGCCCAGTTATTCTGTTTTCTGCAGCAGCCTTTCTGTGACTGCCAGGTCAGAGCAGAAGGATCTAATCCCCTCAGGGGGCAGTTGTCTGGACTCTGGACCCAAGGCAGCAGTGCAGTGACTCTGAGCACTGCCCTCCAGCACTTGCAAAGGTTAACGCGACTCCACTGTCCCCTGGCTGACTGTGGGACAAAAAGACCCCGCAGCCTTTGAAAGCCCATGCCCTGTTCTTTCATCTACTTTCACGTGATCAGGTAAGATATGTTTGGGTACCCGTTTCTGCTCTGGCCATGTGGTATTGCTCAGAAAGCAGAGCTGCTACCTTTGAGCTACTGTGACTATAGCTTGATTAACAGCAGCTGCGTGTGCATGAGCACTGTGCCGCTCACTGACAGATCCCTGTTTGCTGGTGCCTGACATGCTTTTCAGGTGTCTCAGGCTGCTGTCCGGGGGTTGTATCGCAGGGTGTGGTGGGCAGGCAGGCTGCTGCTCCTGTTTGCAGCAAGACTATTTGCCTACTTTGCTTGAGTCATGCTGAAATCAATACTAGCTTTTATTTCCCTCAGCAATTAGAAAGTGTTCAAGAAGACTGAGGAAGAAATCCAGGGGCTCCAAAAGGAGAGAGACAGGTGTGTAGTTGAATGATTTGCAAAGGAAAAGGAAAGTAGAACTTGCTCCTGAAGAAGTGGTTTGGATGTTCAGGAATTCACATCCTGTCCTGCTTGCCAGCCTGCAGCTTGGGGTGGATCAGAGGTGAAGCCAGGTGTGCCAGTCCTATGCTGCTTCCTGGCCTGCAGAGTTACCCTGTTCTCCTTCAGCACTCCCCTGCACCTGTATTAGAAAACGCGTGGTGCTGGGAGATAGCCACTAGAATAGGAGGGAGAATTATTTTCCAACTGTATGGACAGAACCAGAACACTTAACTGCATGCAGGTGCAGAGGGAGATTTCTGCATGGAGGGAGTAAGCTTCTCCAGATTTGTATCAGGGTTGCTCTCAGTTTGCACTGGTACAAGCAGGGCAGAGTTTGGCCCTCAGGATGCTCTCCACTGGCTGTCAGCATGTTCAGAGTACACCTGGGAGCTGGTGTCTGCGTGGCCAGGAGTCTGGAACGGACCTGGCATTTAGGCTCGACTTGGGACTCTCGGTGTGTCTGGAAAAAAAGTGGCAAGCTAGTTTTTTGTCCCCACTGCCTCCTCCCTTCTTTCTAATATGATTGATTAGATGTCCCGTTAAAAAATTTTTCTACAGGAAAAATGATGGAAAAACTCATAAATCAGGAGGAAGGAAACTGTATATTTGTTTTGGTTTAGAGAGAGAAAATGTGTAGATTTTGTGGAATAGTAAAGGGAAAGTTGGCAGACACACATGAGAGTAATTAAAAAAAAAAGAAAACCAAACAAACCTCTCTCTTTGGGGGGGGAGTGCTTAATAACATGATTCATTCCAAAGAGCAAGGGATAGAGCATGGTAAATAAGGGCTTTCATTCCGTGGTATTCTGCAAAGTTAAGCTTTTCAGGATATAGAGAGCTGGTTGTGTTTTTGAATAAGACTTGGCAAAATATTGAATGTAAGCATTTCATATTACCCAGTGCTATCTGTTAGAGCGTATAACAAATGTATGCCTGAGATGTTGAACAAAAGGCATTTTATAATACAACTATTTTTAATTTTATAGTTTGCCAAAATTAGCAGCAGTGATTTATAGATAATATTTATAATCCTTTGGTTAGATCATTTAAAATGGCACACTACTAGTATTGCTTAAAACAGCATCAGTATTTGGAATGCAATATTAAAACTACTCTTAAGTGTGTATTTCAGTATGAATAGTTGCGATCTTCTTGTGGAATGCATTTGGAGAAAAAAAATGCTGTAGTTAGATTGCATTTGCTTACAGTGACCTCTAGTACAAAACTGCTTCTATTAGCGTCAAAGGTAAATTCAATCTTTTTTTACTTGTTTTTGTCCACTGTTAGGGGTAAGTGGAGTTAATATGTTGCAAAGTTTTAATTAATTGATGGTTACAGTCACTCTCAAGTTAGAAGCACATTTTATCACTTTTACAGCAGCTTTATTATATTGATCCTTCAGGTGCCTGGATGGCTGCGTGTGTTTGCCTAGATGTATTGGGATTCTGTGCTCGTGTAGCCTGGTAGCAGGATGCCAGCACTGTCTTGCATTATTACAGGGAACTGCCAGCCAGCACAGAGTCAGCCAGGCCTTCCTCATCACCGATCTCGGCAGCCCTTGTGTCCATTCAGAAGCTGACTTTTGGGTGAGGGATGACGTGTACAGGTGCTGCTGGTGTTGCTTAATGTGCACCAAGCAGCTGTAATCATGGTGCTTTTCAGTTCTTTGCTTCATCAGGGCTAAGTCATCTTTGAAGCCCATATTGCAAACTGAGGCTTTAAGGCCCTGGTAGTCAGTCAAGTAGTATCTGGAGAAACAATGCCTTATCCAAAGCTCGTGGAGGCTGGCAGGACAGAACTGAGTCTGTGTGGTAGTTGTGGGTTTTAGTGCAGCTTTCCCAGGTCTGTTCCCTGTTTATTGGCTACGTATCAGTCTGTTGCTTCTGGCTTTCTGAGTTTGTTGGTTTCAGAGATGCTTAGGTGAGTTACAAAGTCTTGCTTTGAAATCTACTTATGAACTTGACTCTGCTTGTTGTCCTGTAGCATGAGTGAATATGTACACTATTTATGAGAGAGCCTTTGTAACTAATTTAAGAGGCTGACAGTAGCAGAGTTTAATTGATGTGAAGTGTGTACCTTCCTGTTTTGGCAGTGTTAATTTGATTTACTAATCCTGAGACAGCAGATAAAAATGCTGATGATTGTTATAAGGCAGATGCTCCTTTTTTTGGGCGGCGTCATGAATTCTCTGTTTTCTTCAAGTGGTGGGGATAGAGCATTATGGTGAAAGTAGTACTTAGAGTAAGTTACTTGTTTACACTTTAAATGAAGTGTTTTAGGACTGAGTTTATTTTACAGCCTAATACAAGCAGACAGAGGGAATAAGGATTTGGGAAAAAATACTGGGCAAAGCTAATGGTTTCCATACTTCGGGATATGAAGCTACAGTTACTGTTATTGCATGGTTGGCATGATGGGTCATTCATCTGAAATATCTGTGATCAGCGCCAGGTGATTGTTTTGCCACTATTGCCCTGCCATTCTCTTGTGAATTTCAGTTCTTCAGTTGTGTTTTGGAAGATCTGATTTACTTTTGTTTCTAACTTGTTTTATATACAGCAAGATTTTTTTCTGAGGAGGGTGGAATTTTCTTTTGCATTTTAAGTTTTTTGCAAGATCAGCATCCATGTCATTGCTTATCCAAGTAAGTGATTTGCCTTTGTCCTGGGATGGGCAGGAGAATTTTATGACACAGTTGTTCTTTCACTGTAGCCACCGCTCAGATAAATACCAAAACCATTGCATGTGTTGCGTGGTCGCTTATCAGTGCTTTCCTTGGAGAATTAATATTTGAGATGCAGTGTGGTTTTTTGTCTCTCTTCTGGCAATGTTTTGGTGGTTTTATCTCATTTGCCTAAGGGAGCGGAAAGGTAAGTGAAATAGCAGTTTTCTTCCAGTGGGGGAAGTGATTTATGCATGTATTTAAAAGGCAAAAAGAGAGGTTTGATGCATGTGTGACATCTTTAATTGAAAATCTTGCTGTGGAGACTTGTTCCAGCTGTAGCTGGTAGGTTTATTTTCAGAGTTGATGCAACAGTAGAAACGGAATTTGCCTGTCCAGGATTTCAGGACAGACTGTTGTACAATACGTATAAAGAAGCAGCTCTCTCCCTATGCTCCGCTCTTCTCCCCATCCAGACATGATACAGAACTTTATTTTGGGCTCTGTTCTCCTCATGTGTTTGCAATTTGAAAGTCTGGTGCATTTACTGTAAGCTCTACTGCCCTTACCTGCAGGCAAGGCATGATCTAGATTGAAGTGTAATCCTCCTAAGAGTAAACAAGCCCTGCCCCACGCGTGTCACTAGGCAGATGAGTAGCTCTTTGAAGAATGTTTTGAGGCTTGCGAAAATAGTTTGTATAGCAGAAACTTTCCTTATGTAAGAGATGAAAATATACAAATAGTTGAATGAACAAGCAAGGGTGCCTCAAGAATAAAGGTGCTGCGTCTGTAGTCACTTACTAAAATTTCCCTTTCCTTGCTGGATTTGCTTCACAGCTGAATTTGAAAATCCTTCAAAACTGTCAGTGGAACTGAGCAATTTCCCCTTCTAGTGTAGCTCTGGTTGCATTTAAGTGCATCTCTCTCTTGTTCTCTCGTTTTTCAGTTTAGTCACTCATTTTACATTGAAACAGCTCTGGGCAGAGCTGCATGTAAATAAGCCCATGATAAAAATGTGGGTTAGTTTCCCAAATAATTAGATGAAACTGTGGTAAAAGAACCTGTGATATTCTCCCACTGGACCTTGTTTTGAATTGAGTTGCTCCTCCTCAGGTGCTTGTGGGAGTCTTGGATCATAGGCAAGATAGCCGTGGGATGGACGGTGTGTGCTGGAAGGTGGGACTCTGGGCTGGTGGTGAGAGCCTCTGGCATGCTCATCACAGCTGTGGGGTTGGTTTTGGTTTTTGCTTGTCCCATTCACTTGGGTGCTGATCCAAAGTAGAATGAGGCCTGGAGAAGCTCCTGTTAGCTTTGGAAAGATTGCTGTAGAGATTTTAAGGGCAAATTTTGGCCTTATCTTTGGAAAGTCATCATCTCTGTATCCACCAACAATTTGATTTTGAGTCGACATCCCCATAGGCAGCGTAGGCCCTGGGCTGAGGGCTGCAGGCTGCTGGAGTGGCCTGGAAGGCGGCTTCCTGGCTGCCGAGAGAGGGAGGGCTGCAGAGGAGATGCTTTTGACCTGTGTTTGCTCAGCAGCAGTAATTGCTGTTTTTTTTAATCCTACTAACTCCTGACGACAGCTGGAGCATCGAGGCTGACTATCCAGAGCTCCCCAGCACTGTGTCCCTTTCTCTACAATGGAAGGAGTCACCAGGCCTTTTCTCTTTGCTGTAGCAAAATTCAGTTTTGTCTGTCTGTTGGAGAAATACTGAGACAATTTTGCATGTCCACCAACCCTGGTGCTTGTATCTACTCCGGACTGGTTTCAGACTGGTAACAGACTACTGCCAGTACCAAATTAAGTGCTTGCTGGGTTTAACCTGAAACGTGAGATGCTTTATGCAAACTGAACGTTAGTGCAGCAGCAGAGATCCCCTTTGGCTTGTTTGAATAGTGGGAACCAGGAGCAGCCTCCCAGTTTAGCAGCCTGGGACGTGGCCTCTTGGCAGCCAAGGCTTGTCTCAGCTGGGCTTTGGGGGTCCTGCCCCTGCTTGCTCCCACGGCGCCTGGTCCTTGCCTGACCCCGTGGGAAGCCAGCTGAGGAAGCTGAGCCAGGGCAACCCTAGCACTACGCAAAAAGGACTCACTTTCTGCCAGCCCAGTTGTCTAAAACACTCCAGAGTGCTGGGGAAAGGGAAGGGCAGGAATGTGTATCTGGGAGCTGGAAAGCCTGTACTTGTATGAAAGACAGGGATTTTAGGGAAGTTAATGCCCCCTTTAGAAAGTAAAACACAGGATCAAACCTCCCTGAATAGGCTGAGTTGCTCCTTGAAAGATGTCAAATGACACGGGTTGAGAATCTTGGCCAGTGCTTTTTCAGTCACCTCTTGACATGAATAGCTCCGTTAGTTCTAAAACACTGTGCCGTTATCTTTTGATTCAGTTTTTGGGTTGTAAGTGACAGACATAAGGCGTAGGGCTACCGTAAAAATGTTGCACTTGGCTCCCTTCCTGCTGACGGTCAGAAATACACTTGGTGCGGTCTTTTGCTTGTAGTCACGGGGAGATATGTATGTATGGTAATAAGCAGCCCTTCCAGGCTTTCTGCTGCAGGCAGGAAAGCAACCTGCTTGCAATAAAGCCCTTGCCTGCGTCTTTAGCGAAGGAGTGTCCTGAGGTGGAAATTGCCTTCCTTAGAATTAGAGGAGGAGGAGGGATGTGTGCTGTGAGGAAAAGCTAAGCCAGGAAACACCTGGCAACCAGATGGCCCCTAGCATGCTGCATCATACACCTTCATTAAGGATTACTGTGGCTGTCTTTGGGTAATAGATTTAGAGGTTTGGGGTCACAGAGAATTAGAAAATTGCAGCCAGTTGCAATTAAATGCAAGTTATTTTTAGAGGACAAAGAGCTGAGCTGGAAGCTGAATTAGAGCTGCTCAAATTGGTAGGACTTGGGGATATTACGGGCGGTATTTTCCAAGCGCGCAACAAAAGAGGCCGTGCACTTCAGTCAGGCACAAAGCAGCCCAGGGTGGTGGCAGGTGGGCTGGAGACAGCAAAGCTGGGAGCAGTGGCAGCAGCGTGGAATTGGTATTATTCTGCTCCCCCAGGGCAGCTGGCACTCTGTGTTTCTGAATATTTATGTGTGCAACAGATAAGGGTTGCAGACTGCTCAGACCGTTGGTAGGACAGACTGTGTGGTCTGCACTGTGATTTGTATAAGCTTGACTTGGTGTCTTATGCTAATGTTTGACCTGTATTATTTAATTTTGTTCTGTATTTCCCCTTCAGTGTGCCTGCAATTCAGAAAGGGCAAACTCTTTACGTTCTCAAGTGAATTGTGAGAATATCTGTAGGAAAATTGAGATTTGGGAAGAACTGTGCCAACACACAAACCCGTTCTGTGTTGGTGACCAGTCAGCAGCAGCAGGTGGTGGCACGTGGTCAGTCAGGAATTCAGGCTGGCCCTGTGTGGGTGCTCAGAAGTGGTTGTGAGGAAATCGCTCTCCCTCCTACATCCCCCATACTGCCTGGCTACTCGGGCAGGTAAAAGAGGCATGGCAGTACTGAGATGCGTGGGTGGGTTTCGGCTGTCTCACTGCTGTGCTGGAAGATGGGAGCTGCAGCTTTCTAAGGGAGCTGTTTCTGCGAGTCAGTGGCCCTTGTCTCCCAGCTCTGGCTGAGTTTGGGGCTGATGCTGCCTTTCCCTGCTTTGCAAGGGCTTTAGGTAAATTGTGGGCACGACAAGCCAGGAACGAACTTTGGAGGTCCTGTGGCTTTGTAAACTGTGCTTGCCTTCCTTAGAAACGCTTTGGAGCATCCGCAGGAAGCTTGAGTGGGTTGTTCATTGTTTCCGTTCTCGTGCCACTGATGGAA
This sequence comes from Chauna torquata, assembly GCA_013399475.1. Lineage (NCBI taxonomy): Eukaryota > Metazoa > Chordata > Aves > Anseriformes > Anhimidae > Chauna > Chauna torquata. The sequence continues at coordinate 1,726,012 of VXAL01014432.1, read as the reverse complement.
TAATAAGAACGTTGCTGGCTTTTATCCTGTATATTACTTGAACAGCTTCTTTGCAGACAATGGGTCTTGTCTCTTTCATTTTAAAATTTGCTCAGCACAACTTGAAAACATTTACCATTCAAATATCAATTTAGTTACTTGTTAGTGTTTATATTAGGGCCTGTTGTGAATTTCCTGCAGTGAGTTCTGAGGAATGTAACTCAAAATCCATGTTTTAAATATCATTGCGGTTTCTACCAATGGGGTTGGTCCTGCAGCTGAGATCCTTGTTAAAGACAAGGTAATTTGCGTTACGCGATGGAAGTGTTTGGTACATATATTTTTAAAGATGAGCCAGTAACACCCTACCACATGATATGGGGCAGCCACATGAATATGGAACAACTCTGTCATGAAAGGGTGGATCAAGTTGTTCAGTAGTCTTTTCTTTTTCTAGTCTCTGTGAATCTGGAAGACTCTATGATATTTCTTATTTCAGCCATGGGAGAGGAAAAAAAAATCTCAGTTCTTGAAAACTACTGCCCCAGGTTAGACAGTCTTCACATTAACAGTTTGTTACCCAGAGAAGCTAGAATATCCTTTTGTTGTGGACTGATGATGTCTTCAACCAGTGTAAAACCCCACAGCAGCATCTTGGTAAGAAGAGCAGGGAGAACGTGCCCAGAGGATTTACTGTGCTGTTTTTCCCCAAAGAGGAACCCAGCTGTCTTGAAGCTGAAATAAAAATATAAATTGTGAAAGAGGCATAATTAGGGCGCTTCCTTGAGGCAATGTCTCATGCAAGCAGCTTCAGTCTTTGGAGGGTGTGTGTTTTTATCAGTGAAGAGGTGTTTGAGCAGTAATGAAGAAGGGGATGAGTAGCAACTGCATGCTGTGATGGTGCTCCCCAGCTGGGGAAAGCTGTAATGAAGAACAGAGCACTGGTCCTTTTCTCCCACCGGGTCTACTGCTACTGTGTGTAAACCTGGTGAAGACTTGTGCATCTAAATGTGAATCACTACTGCTCCACTAATGCATTGATATTAAAAACAAGCAGAAGATGCTGGTATGGCTCCTGCAGTAGTTTTGTATGGCATTTTGCAGAATCAAAACGTCATACCTGGGGACTTAAAGGACTAATCTGGGGTTTGTTCTTTAAAGAGCCATATTTTGCAGAAACATTGAAAGCAGAAAACCAGGCACAATAGTCGTGTTTTTGTCAGGGAGTTTGAAGTAATTGTAGCACGGTGGGGAACTTGCTGGAGGCCTGAGCATGTATCAAGTGGAAGGGGAGATTCGGGGCTAAGCTGTGGTTGGATTGGGCCTGGAGAAGCAGGCTGGGATCGTTCCCAGCTGGAAGCTGTCTGTGGTGGTGGTGGTTTTTCTGTGTTAGGTTTTTGGCACCTGCTTTCACACTGTCGGGTATGTTGCATGTCTGTGTAAAGGTGCTCAGAGCTGTGTGTGTGTGTCTGACAACTTTGGCATATCTGCCTGATAGGTGTTGAGCTTCCTTTTCTTTTTTTCTGTTTTTTTTTCTTCCAGGAAGGCTCGTAGTATAATTATGTAAAGGATGTTAATGGCAGAATAGTTTCAAGACTCCAAACTTGTACCCACTTAGTAGTAGTAATTAATGTTTATAATACTGCCTTGCCTAGGGAATGCAGTGAGGTACTTTGCCTTATTGGGGTACGTTTGATACATTCATGATCTGAAGAGATCTTAAATGGTCTGAGTTTTTAGTGCTAGGGCCAGCCTACAGTTTCAAAACAGAAGAAGACCCCTTTCAGCCTGGCTTTTTAACAGTGCTATGGAGCGGTGTTGTGTTTGATGGAAGCGTGGGCCTGTGCATTGATGTTTAATTTTGATAGCTAAGAGACATGAATAATGTTAGAACAGTGTTTTAAAACAGCATTCTTTTTTCACATTATTTAGCTTAATATGTTCAACTACCTGAAACAGTTAGGCAGAAAACAAAGCAGATGTTCGTTTTTTCTCTTTCCATTCTAAAAAAGCTGTGGTTTAATTTGGGTTTTGCCATTTAGATTTTTATGGTGACAACTGGTGAAACCATGCTGCTTGTCAGATGGAAAAGTACATCTTTGTAAAATGTCATTTGAGATGCTGGAAAATGCCGGGCTAATGCTGTCAATTTATTCTGAGTAGATAGCCTTGATACCGTCTGCAGTCTGCTGGAGTCATATAATGGTCTACTTTAAATCCTGTATTCGTGAATACTCAAGGCTGTTTTTTTCTTTTTGTATTTGGGGATGAGACTGGAGTATAGAGGACTTTCCACAAGAGCTTCGTCCTGAATCTGACAATTTTGTAGAGAATGACTGCATTTCTGTCAAAGTTTTAAACCAACACCTGTCCTTTACTAGACAGTTATCCCTGTTCCACAATGCCATCTGTCAGTTACCAAAAATTCTGCAGAAAGATTTTTTTTCTAAAGTGCTGAGGGTGTCAGGATTTCTTACAGAACTGAGCTGCATCCTTGTGAAGTTCCCCAAGGCTTTCCAATACTGATCAGTGTAGGTGCCTTTTACTAATTCTCAGTAAAATTCCCATTTTAGAGCCTTATTCTTGCGAATATTTAGGCATGTATATATGTATGTGTGCGTATATATGTGACTCTACTGAGCTGAATGGAACTTGTTATCCAAATCCAGAGTCTAATACTTGGACAGTGTTAAATAGAAAGTGTCAGCAATGGGGCCATTCCTGTCAGTACAGGAGAGTTGTCACCTGGACAGTTTCCAAGTGAAACATGTTTTACCTGCAGTCATCAGTGCTGCTTCGTTCAATGTAGTGCTGGTGCATGTGAATGACTAACTCTGCACCTCGCCTTCACATGCAATAGAGCAACAGCTCCTCTGCATACAGAAGGACCATAAATAGGAAGCTTTTCCTATGACAGTAATGACTTCTGTAATAGGAATAACTTAATGCTGTACCAAAGGGAGTAAATCGTTGTAGAGAACATATTTGGGTAATCTGTTAATCATGGTATGTAAAAATGTATATGTAATCTCTGTTCAGTGCAAAACTCTCTAAAATACAAAGAATAGCATATGTGTTGAAACACGAACATTCATCTTGTAACTGTCTTTACAATCCGCTGACAAGAAGAGGCATTAACTCATCTCATTCATTTCCTGTTTTGCCCTGCTTGCTGTGCTGACACCTGGGTGACTGTAGTTATTGATAAGTATGCCCCTCGCTCCTCTTCCCTCAGTGGTGTGGTAGGATTTTTGGTTTTACAACTGTAACTGTGAGGACCTTGAAAGGAAGAATAGGTTTTGTTTGTTGTTCTGACAGGGGTGGTCTGTTTCCCTTTGCAGTGGAAGAAGGTCTGTGGTTGTAAGCTGGTTGTCAAGAGGCTGATGTCAGCTTCGGTCATGAGTCTCAGCTTCTTGACTGACAGTTTTATCGTTCTGAAGGAAGGTAGCTGTCATGGAGGACTTCACCAAAGGCCCTGGATGGCAGAACAGGCCTGGAATTTTAGTGTGAATTCAATTGGAGAGCAGGAATCAAGGGTAGCAAAGCGACGATATGTGATCTAGATTGTGTTTAATTCAAAGAAAAGAACCATGTGTTATTAATTTGCATCTTTCATTGACTGAATTTCAGAGGGCAGATTGTATGTTGTGGGAGAACCCATAATAGTTACTGATATGATCTTTGATATGGAGACGCTTGTTATCTTCTAGGACCCTCAGAAGAAATCAAGTATGCTTTATTTTCAGTTGGTGAAGTTAGTACAGTACTCATTTTCCAGCATGGTCATAGCTTTTGTTTGTTCTCCACAGAGCATGTGGGAAGGACAATAAAGACTTGGATGAGATCATTAGGGGTTTGCAGATTTATGTCTTTATTTGTTAAACCTGTTGGAAATAGTAAACTTGCCATAATTTTCTAGTGTGCCCTATGACTGAGCAGCATATAGACCTCGCTAAAGAGTGTGGCTTAATTGTTGACGTACGGGGATTTATGACGGGATTCCTTGGGAGCTGAGGGTAGTGTGTAACAGCAGTATCTTTCTTCAGAGGGACAAAGCATAGATCCTTCAGTGCGTCCCTCGCCAATTACTCCATTTAACTTGTGACAGTGACTTTTGAGGAGGAGGGAGGTCTCCAACTTGTTTGGGCCAGGAATGCAAGCAGGCAAACGTATAAAAAATGTGAGTTTATGCAGATGCAAAGGTAAGCATTCGTATTTCTTTTTTGTACACTGAAGTAGCAGGGGGAGAGAGATCAGTTTGTGCTAGTTGAGTCTAACCACATTGTTTCCAAGATATTTCTAATTACTTTTTCTTTGTATGGTATTCTGCGGACTTGATAGTACAACAGTTGAGCCCAGACTGTAATCTCTGGAAATCTTGTTGTGAGTGTGATAGTTATTTTCCAGTAAAATAACTAATAGGCTTTATAAATCTTGATGTGTGAGTGGAGGGTCACCTGCTTAAACACTGCCAAACAGGATTTGCTGTTTAGGTGTAAGTGAAATCTTTGCCTGAATTCCTTGTTGGCCATTAATTAATTTCCAGTTTACTGTATTAGAGTTTAATTTTGGCATTTGCTAATGAGAGCCAAAATCGGTTTCTGGTGGTTTTGTTACACTGGTGATTGAGGCCCCAGTCCTCTAGCAAAAACCAGGTTATCTGTGGCATCAATGCAAGCATGTGAGGTCGCAGTGGCTTCACTAGGGATAAGGAGGAGTCTGTGCTTGTAGGCTGTGTTGCAGGATTAGCAGCTAAAGCATGATTATGTGCTTACCAGCATGATTATTCCCTTTGCTGCCCTTCGAACAGTGCATACATACCCTGCTGTGGCATTGTCCTTAGACCTTTCAGGCCTTTGGGGTAAAATTTATCCTTTGCTCAGAATGACCTGTGTTAGGAGAGAGTCTGCAGGTTGTAAAGTTGAGAATTGTATTAACAAAAAAGCAGGCATTATGATCTGGCCCTGCAGATTTGGCTGGCTTTATGGTACACTAAGCCGAGGGATGCTCCTAAATATGCAGGGAGAACCTGCATATGGTGTCAAGGGATCTGAAGAGGAAAAGGTGTTTGAACTGAGTGTGTCTGTTCCTGCTCCCCTGGTCCTGGATTCCTGCATTACTTCTGAGGCAGATGTTTGTTTGTGTTTGTCTCTTTGATAGAACAGAGTTTGCCAGTGGATGCAGATGGAAATGGCAGCCACCTCTCCTGCATGACCTGCTAGTGTGGGCAGGAAGGAGGGTGCCTTCTGGAGGAAATGGCACCTCTCAGCTCCTCTGTCCTGCAAAGATCTCTGGGCGGTCTTGTTACTTCCTTTACGTTTTTTGAGCTGAAGAACGTTGCTCTTGGCGTGGAGTCTTAAAGCTCTAATGCCCTTCCCAGCGCCGCTGCTGATAGCGCCGCGCACTGCCCAGGTAACCATCGAGCCCTCCTGATTCATAAACATTCATCAGTGCTCATCATAAACTTGAATCTCATGAGCCAGCTCCAATCAGCAGCTGACTTGGGGCCGGACTTAGGGAAACCAGCAAGTCTCTGTTTGAATGCAGGGCACACAGACGATAGAAAAGGGCAGGTCTTAAATCAGTGTATGGTTTAATTGTTTTTATATTCTCAGAGGCCCTGAAGCAATGTAATGCAGGTTTTTCAACGCTGACATCACAAAATACTGGGACATGCTGCCAAGTTCATGTGGGTGGAGAAGAAAGGAGGTGTTCTTGATTCTTATAAACACTTGTGCTTCTGTTCTCAAGGAAGAAAAAAGGGACGAACTTTCCCGATGATTCTCTGAGAACGTAAATGCCACATGAGCATTTTGACTGAAGGCAGAAATGGCATTTCCTCTGCTGTCTTCACTGCTCAATTGTCTTGTCCTAGTTACGTAAGTTGTGTTTTATCAACTGGAGCATGTGTGTAGAAAACCAGTTGGAGAACTCTACGTAGTCATTTATCACCTCCTCACAATTTCCAGCAGAATTACTCATACTCGTGGTTGCGCTGGAAAGGGTGTTTGGGTATTCTGCGTCAAAGGATTGAAGTTGCATCCCTTCACTGGTAAACTAGATATTTTTTTTGTCTTATCTCTGATATTTAGGTTGCAAAGCCTGAAAATTAGCATGAACATCCATCTTTAAGAAAGAAACTGAGAAGCTTTTTTGTAGTCACATTACTTTTTGATAGAGGGAGGATTGAAGGACTAAGATCATCCTTGATGAAACTTCATTTCTCTTGGTAGATTAGAAAGAAATTAATCTTCACACTTATATTTACATCCGTTGCAGATTGTGGCATGGGAGGGATGCTTGTCACCAGTTTACACAAATCATTTGCTTTAGAACAGTGTACTGACAAGCCCAATTTACCGTTTTCTTTATTGTAACTAAATCTAAAGAAGATGATTTACATTCAGACCTGCTTATAGAAAATGAAATATGACACGTAAATGATATTCAGGTGAGTTCTTTAAAAGAACGTGGACAGTCACTTTCTGAATAGTTGACAGTGCACAGTGCAGCCTGAAGATGGAGGTGCTCTTTAGAGGCTGTTCAGTTGGGTTGATTCATAGCAGAAGAGGTTTAGAACCGCCTGGACTCTCAGTGCTGTTTGGTTTGTGCTCCTCTTATCTGTTGTTAAGAACTTGTGCTTTTGCTACGCTGACATGAGATAGTCTTTTAAAGATGCTTTGTAGTTTTTCTTACGCTTTTTATCAAGTGCACTCTCTAAAAAGAGTGCTTTGCTGTTCCGGAGCTCTGAGATGCTGCAGGGCTTGGGCAATGTTACTTGAAATAATAATGACAAACTAAGTTCCTGGCAAGCAAAGGAAGGGGACGAGGGAAGAAAACAAAAAAAAACCCCTTCTAGCCTCAAATGGAACAGAGGGCACATTGTGTAGTATAACTCAGAGCGTTTGGTATGTGTGAATCTAGGAGGTTCTCTTTAAGTTGCATGGCTCTGTTTGTGCGAGTGGGGAATTAAACTGTGTAGTGACTCTAGCAAAGTGGAATGTGAATGGAAGGCCACGTTTGGTTTGTCTCTTTTTGCATGCCTACCCTGAATATGCTTGCGGGTGAGAGCTGTTAGCCATAGAGCTGTTGATCACAGCAGCAAAACCAGCTTGTTCTACTAATTGTTGGGGCAGGTAGTGGACTGCTAAATCTTGTTTGCTCTAATTGGCCTAGCAGTGCTTTTGAATCAGTGGGGTTAGGGCAAATGATGTACTCAAGATTTGCCCTGGGATCTTCCTTGTAGGCCATAGGTCTTAACAACATAAACTATTAAATTATTGTAGATGAAACACCAGGGAGATTGGTCTTGGACCCCCTTGCGGGTTGTGGAATTGCAAATTAACTCCTTACAATTTACTTAATCAGAGCACCTATTTATTTTTTGAGAAGACATTCTCTTCTGAGAACAGTTCATGAAGCAGCTAATGGAACTGAGGTACAGCCAGGACTCCCAGCTTCCTTCCGAGAGCAGCAAGCTCCTTCTGCGTGTTTCTTTGTCTGCTCTGCATGATGTATTAATGTGTAAGGGCTTCACATTCAACCCTCTGAAGGGGTAGGTAGGTCCCAAACCTCCTCAGCCCTCAGCAGGGAGGGAAAGGATGATTAGCTTCATGCTCTGTCCCTGAAGTCCTGGCAGACAATGACTTCTTAACGTGACACAAGTGCGCATGGGTCAGTGCTGACATGGTGCCTCGCAGAAAATGTGGTTTGCTCCCGGTTTCCAGCATGCTCTTCTTTGCTCTTACCTTTGTGAATAATGCTGCAAGAGAGATTTTTGTTACTGTCATTTTTCTTCCAAAACAAAAATTCTACTCAGTTCTTGCAATAAATTTGTATGTTTCCCAGCCCACTGGATCTGTGGTGTAGACTACAGTTTGTATAATTTGGGTTGTAGAGCAGACTTTGAGCACAGGGTCTTTCCTGTTAGTCTGAAGAATTTAGGCTCTCAAAGAAAATGAGTACAAATGTTCATTTCTTATGTGAATCGATCTGTTGCCTTCCATGTGCTTGCAGGTAAGGATGTGGGGCCAAAACTTGTAGGACTGGTGTTTTCAAAAGGATCTAAGGAGTTTAGGTATGCCTGCCTCTGCGAAATGCAGTGGGAATTGAGATGAATGCAAATCCTTTTGAACTTTTTTTGGTATGCAGTCCCATTAAATGGCAAGCCAGTGTGTGTGCAGCTCTGGGGGGGCTTGCTGCTGTGTGCTTCATGTTCCCTCACACATAAAGCAGAGTAAAATGTTTCCCGTCTGAGGAGCTGACGAGCGGGGTGGGTGGCTGCAGGGAGCTGTGTGGGGTGGCTGTAGGGGCTTTCTGGGAGTCCCCTGGCCCAAGACCATATGTCCGCAGCTGGCTCTGGAGGGGAAGCTGGAGGGGAGGCAGGGTACTCGGGCGTTGGTGGAGGTATGGTTGATGTGGATGTCCCAGTTCAACTGATGCTGTGCAAGACCAGAGGAGATGAAGGCCTTTAGGTCTTGAGTGAGGGGACAGTGCTTCTCTTCAGAAAGTGTCACTGTTGCAGCACATGAGATGGAAAGAGGAGAAAAGCTTTAGTGGCCATAGTCAACTTTTGTATCTCAATAGAGAGGGAGAGAATGGGTGAGCTTTTTTCTCAATTAACTTTTCGTAATGCTCTTTAAATTTGTCTTCAGTGCATTTGCATTGTGTTCAGGTTATCTAATCAGCTTCCAATTACTCCTTTTGTTTTCTCCCTCATTTCTCATCTCTGCTATTGTCATGAAAGTAAGCGTTCTAGAGCAGTAGGTTTTGCGGCTTAAAAAGACAGGAGTTCTGTTTAGTGGAAGTTGATTTAGTGTCTAAAAATAGAAAAGCCCTGGCTCATGTCCTGGATCAGGTGGTTATAGGGGTGAAAACCACCTGTCATGGGAGTTTCTGTTTTGTTCTTGGGGAAGTAAGTGTTTTGCTGACAAAGAACAATATACATCTCTAGGTAAACGGGAATTGTTACTGCTTTAATGTCTGATGTCAACTGAAAAATGTACTGTGTGTGCTTAGATATTATAGAACTATTTTTTCTGTAGTGAAGACTGTTTCCATCATAAAGACCTTCTGTACCTTTAGGGATTATAGGGTAGTAATAACTTGGCAGTTAAGAAAAAATTTAGGGTTGGAAGTTAGCCTCAGATATATTTTCCTGAGAGTGGATTTCTTTAACCACATTTAAAAACAAAACAAAAAAGTGCTTATTTAGATTATGAGATTAAAAAAAATTCCTACCAGTTAATCATCCGGAGTTGGATCTCTGTGACAAGAACTGCCATCTCAAAAGGAGAAATGCAATTTTGCTGAAATCTTACTTTATTGGGTAGAGCTTCTTACAGTGCATTGCTGATTTCTCACAGGGTTTTTTTTCAAGTGTGTTTAAACTTCATGTAATGGCAAACAGTCCCAGTGTCTATGAATTCTAGCTCTTACTGGATGTGCTGGGAGGTGGGGTGCCTGGGTGGTGTTGGTAAATCCCAGCACGCACCCATCTGCCTCTCCAGGGACCCAATTATATTGAAGGCTGTGTCCCTGCATGCCACTGGCTTTTAGTGGGAGCTGGCCTCTTAGTCATGCAAGCATGCTGTGACCATGCCATGCAGATGTGCGTTTGTGGATGCAGATCCTGGTCCTGCAGAGCCCTCCTGGTTCCACTAAAGTCCTTGAAAGAGGAGCAGTTTGCTCTGAAAAGCTGTGCCTTCCCTGCGACTGTGTGTGGGATGGCTCTCCATTCTCCTTGCTCCCTGCATCTTGAGGAGAGCCGATGTCTTGCACAAAACCTGAGTCATCTCTAGGAAGTCATTCCAGCCTGCTTTGCAGTAATTCTCTCTTTAGGTCAAAGTGTTTTGTTTGGCAAACTAGCAGTAGCGTCAGGCGTATTGAGTGCAGTTTCCTGAAAGAAAAACAAATACCTCCCTTTAATATGGAGAGTTAATTTGTGGTTTTGTTTTGAAAAGAATTTTTTATGCTTTTCTGAAAGCTGGATGGAAAGTCCTGGAAGCACCAAAACAGGAATGGGGAATGTGCAGCATGAGCGTAGCATTTGAGATACTGTGCAGAGACAGACCTTGGGACTCCACCGTGGGACGTGGAGGTGCTGAAACAATCCACTGTAAATAACAGATCTTGGTGGTGGTTCTGCTGTTTTTGTAATAAGCTGTTTGTGAATCATTTTTGCATTATTCTTCTAGCCCTAAAGATGAAGACCTAACATTTAATGAATTAACACACATTTTTCCATCAATAACTGAATAAATTACTGGGGAGCAAGTCATCCCCTTCCACTTGACATGGGTGACCATGCAGTCCCTGGTCTCTTTGCTGACCCTGCCACTGAAAGGGCCGGCTGTGTGGGTAATGATCTTGTGGCCTAGATTTCTGCCCTTTAGCAGCTGGATTGCACCATCAAGGAATTTCACGTAGGCCATTTGCACTGGGGTTGGGTGGGGCAGCCGAGAGAGGCCTGGGGAAGAGCGGTGCAAGTAGGTGATGCTGTGGTACCATCCGAAATAAGATTTTTCTCGATTGTTCTCGTATTGCAGCACAGGTTAGTGCTTCAGCCACTGATGGCTGTTCCTGGCCAAGCTACCTGTGTTTGCAGGCTCCCTCTCCCGGTTTGGCCCAAATGAAGTGGGTTACAGTGCAGTGGTAACTCGTGCGAACCTAACTTGGTTCAACAAATTCATACGAGGGGCTGGGCTGACAGCCCATCGAGCAGGCAACCTCAAGTGGGAGACAGGGGAGTGTGCGTAATGGCTGGGGAGCAGTGGCTGAAGACCTGCTGGTAGACAGGAGAGGAGGCCCACCTTCTATTACGTTATTTTTTGTTATAGATTTCCCTGTGGTTTAAGTCTAGCTGTCTGTTTAGAGCAGTATATTTAGAGCACCAGCTAATGCTAGGTCCCTTTTCAGTTCTCTGGCAACTTGCAAAAGGAGATTAAAAAACTTAAGAAAACTGGTGTGGATCAGTGGATGAATTAAAAGGAAATTGGATTGATCCAACCTTTAATTGTTGAGCAATGCGTTCAGCTGTATTGGAGACTAGTGCTTTCAGGGCCTTGTGCTTGTTGACCAGGATTGTGTTTCAGGTGACAATCAAGGGCATTCTTTGCTGACATAAACCAGTCATGTCTCACAACTGGATGGATCGTGCAGCTCCTGCGGGCAGGTTAGGACTGTATGCTATAGCTTGTCCCCTCTCGTGTTGCTGGGCCTTCTCTGCAGAGTTGGACTTGGCTTGCCCTTATGCAGTAGATCAGATACTTGCTGGCCCCATCTGCATGGTTCATGTGTACAAGTTTGAGCTGTTGTCCTAAGAAGTTTGTTGGAGTCTGTTGGGATTCCTAGGTAGGTTTCACTATGTCTTAGGTAAGTTTCAGTGGCTTTTTTTTTTTTGTGAAGAGGGTTGCAGATGCTTGAACATGTGAGGGATCAAAAACGCTTGAAATATGTTCATCTTCCAGACTTTTGTTTAGCTGAAAGGATCACATGTCACTACAGCAACCTCCATAGCCATTTAGATGCTATTGCTGCATGGAGACTCAAGTTTGTTTCCAGAACCTGGTGAGGGTTTTGCCTTTCACTCAGGCTCAGCTTTCTCAGTCACTTAGGGAAGTTCTGTTATGTTTTGTTTTTTTTTCTTTCTTCTTGGTGGGGAGTCTCTCTGCTGGGAGCTCATATGATTGCTCCTTCTGTGTGAAAAGCAGTCTGGCCCAGCAGGCAATGCTGATAGACCTGAACCGCACGTGTCCCACCGCCGCTCCGGGAAATTCCACAGTAGCAGTATAATGTGACAATGGGAGCTACTGGGCTGTCTCCCAGTAAGATTTAGCTCAAAACTGGAGCTTGTACCCATAAAATATCTACTTTTGTGAAGATAGAATACAGTACATCAGGGTGTGTGTAGGTGAGCTTTCAAGATGGAAACACAGTGGTATTTCCAAAATGATTTGTTGCAGAAGCAGAGGTCTTGCTGCAAAGTGAGTTAAGAGCAAAGGTTTGCAGGAAAAGATGCAGGACAGAAACTCTGATTTACTTTACGTATTTTTGTGAACTCCACTCTTCTGTTTCTGTAGAAAGCAGAATTACAGTGCTTTCATATTTTGTGTGCATTGTTTTAAGCTGAAATGTGCTACAGCCCACCCTTTAGGCAGGTCACCTGTAGAATCACAGCTGAGTATGGGAGCTCACATCTGGAATATGATGTCCAGTTTCAGGTTCCCCAGCATAAGAAGGACATTGATATGTGCTGGAATACGTCCAGTGGAGGGCTGCCACGATGATTAAGGAGATAATGAGGTATGAGGAGAGACAGAGAGATATGGCTTCCTTCTGTCTGGAAGAGAGGAGCCTACAGGGGGGTCTTATTGCTGCCTTCAGTGTGAGGACCGTAGCCTCATGAATGGAAACTGATGACAAAGATCAGATGTGCTGAGGGTAGTCAGCTGAGGGGTGACTGTGCAATCATCGAATGGAGTTTTAGCATTGACTTTGAGTGCAACAGAGTAAAGCAGATGTTCAGACCCTCCCTCCGTCCCAGTTCACTCTCTGGTGCCATTCTCTTTTGGGGAGTTTGCTGTAAGTTGTCAAACAAGAATGTAAATTTAAATACAGAGTGGGGTTATGGAAGTGAGAAGCAGTGGGGGAATATCAGTGGATGTACAAAACTAGCTTTCTGTAACATGAGGATTTTTCCTCTCGTGTCTTTGTATGCAGTATCCGGTCGCTAAGAGGAACTCCTCTGTTGGATGTTCTTGGCCTGGGAAAGAGTCCGGTTTAGGTGCCAGGGAAAGAGCTGTACTGTTGTTGCTGAAGAGAGAGGGCAGACAGGCCAAGTGGGTCAACAGAGGACAATAGCAAAGATAGGAAGAGGCAGCTTGTGTCTCTGATGCTTACCGTTCATTTGCTGAACAACCACAGGGTCCACACACAATTCATGACCAAAATAGCTATTTCTGCACTGCAGCTATTCTCAGGCAGCAGCAGAACATGTCTGCCACTTGTAGGTCACTTTTGTTCTCCTCTGGCCAATCCATGGGTGACAAATGGTTTTACCAAGATCAGGCTGCTGGCTGTTGTAGCTTGTGCCAAGGTTAAATCTCTTCTGCCTAGTTAAGGTTGACTTCTGGGAGGTAGGATGTAAAAAGTGCAGGAGACTGGCAGAAAAAAACAGAGGAAGCAGTACTGTCTTCAGGTTCATGTCTCAGTACCTCCTGGGGAGTCTGCTCTGGAAACGATTAGGCTGTAAGATTTCTTTCTTTAAAAGTTGAGAACATCTTTCAGGAGCTCTTAAAGTTCTTGAGATAAACAGCATGTTTTGCTTGTGGCTGATATCGGATTATTATGAAGATCTATTGCTTTGGTTATGATCTCTTAGTTCCAGTGCATTACTACAGGTGGGCTCTCTGCCAGGTCTGAGCCGTGCCCAGTATTCCTTAACAAATGAGCGTAGCATGTGAACATAGGAACATGGTATGTGTGTGCGCATCACTCTAACAGAGCAGAAATCTTTCTGACCCCTGAAATTATGTCTGGTGGGTTCTGATCAGACAAGATTAGTCTACATCTTGCAGCTTGAGACAGGTCTCTAGGCTACGTCAGACAGTGTAATGCCACAGCTGTTGGTGCCCCTGAGTCATTTACAGCTGAAGACCGAAACCGGCAGATGTTGTAGGTTAAAATGACCGTGTTCTGGCAGGGGCTCTCGGTGGGCTTCAGATGCAGGCAGAGGCTGGCCTTGGAGCCACCTCGTTGCACAGCAGGTCCTGCGGAGCCTGGGGCGAAAGCTTCACATGTGTGACCAAATGGGGTTTTAGAAAATCTATCATAGTGTGTTTCAGAGTCAAAGCAAGTTGCGTCTCTGTCTTGGGGAAGTGGTACTGCAATGGAAATTCTCTGGAAACATTTGTTTCCCATCTGTCTTGGTGAATGAGAAGGAGATGGGGTAGGAGATCTAAACTTTGTTTTAAAGGGCTTCCCACAGGCACCATTGCCTATAGGCAGTGTGTTGTTTAACTAGTAAGGGTCCGTTTTCTTAAAATACTGGAGTTCAGCCAGGAGTACTTTGCTTTTCTCAGTATTAGTATGTTCTTTGGGGGTAAAACATTTGTTTCTGCTGTCCCGGTGTTACTACTGCACAAAAAAGATTGATGCATCCTTTGCAGTTGTATTTGAATAGATGGATCGCACACAGAGAAATGAACACTGAAGCAGCAAAACAAGACCAGCCAAACCAACAACAAGCAAATGAACAACACAACTGTGTCTGGCTGGAGATGCTTAATTAGTTCTCCTGTGTGGTCTCTTTTTTATCCTGCTAACATTGCTTAGGTTAGGATTAAGAACAAATACATTGGTGTTTCCTAAACATGTTGTATTTGGGTGTTGCCCCTTTGGGGAAGGGGAGGGCAGTTCTTTAAATGGGTGACTCTGTGGAACAGGAGGCCGTATAATATTTATGATGCAACACATAACTCTGTGAGGTCCTGATTTCATATGTGGCTCCATGACATGTTTGGTATAAAGAAAAAATAAAAATTGACTGATAGCATTTTATTTTAACACTTGGTAAGTTGTTGCATACTGTTGACCTTTTCTTAGCAGGGTGGTTATTTTGTTTCCACTGATAATAATATTATGATAAAAAATAAGTGTACCGCAGGCAGTAAAAGTGAATGGTAAACAAAGCATAATTTTTAAGTGTCACAATACTAAATTAGCTGCATTTGCATCAAACAATTCTTCAGTTTCTGTATTTTTGCTACTTGTTTCCTGCTCTTAATTACTGATTTCAGTTAAGATATAGTTGATTTGTTTCACTGCATTTTTATTGTGGGTCAGCCTCCTTTGCAAAATAATGACCAGTGAGTTCTGCTCACTGGTTTGGGGGTTTTGTGTTTGTTTGCACAGTAAAATGTTTTAAAATGGTGAAAACCAAGCATGTCACTGCTGCCACTGCAAAGCTAGAAGTGTTTCTTACTCGTTTAAAAATTAATATTGAGGACTGACTGGATTATATGTTTCTTCCCCCATACTGGGTAATAGTGTGAAAATATTAGGTGATTTTAAAAATTTTTTTACAGGTGTGCCTTATAGAACTATTGATTGCCTGTGTTGAAATCCTTTAGGATATTACTGTTACCATAACTACGAACTGTGTCTGGATAGAGTCTTCTGCTGACAAACATATTTGCAGATTTTATATTCTTGGCTGAGATTGACAGGACTGTGCCAGATGTGCATCAAGATAGTGAGAAGATTTATTTTCCAAGGAGACAACTAGTTTCCTTTGGGCCTCTGCTCTTTGGAGCCGTAATCCATGAAGCCAGTTCTTAATTGGGCTTAAGGGCGTAACTGTTATTGCAAATGAGACAGTAATACGGTTCCTGGGAGAGAAACTGAAGAACAAGTTGACAATCGTTAATCAATAATTTTCTTCCCATCCTAAATAGAGTGGAAAACAGAGCAGTGTCCGTCCAATGAGTGCGGAAATTATTGTTAATCCTTCTGAAGAGCCTTCTGGTGGTAATGAAAACAGCATACACGGTTGGGAAGAAACAAAAACATATTTGTCCAGATGAGAAGCCAGGAGGAGTAGATAAGGAAGGCAATAGTAATGGGACTGTCAGATCTGTCTGAAAGCCAAAAGAACAGAGAAGAAAATCAGTTCTGAGTTCAGCAGCTGATTTAGGACAAAAGGTCATTGAGGGCAGCAAAACCCAAACTGTATCAGTATTTAAAGTATGTTCTGATATCTGCCAGGATATGTATGTACGTATTATTTTTGTTACTGGACTTGAAGATTTGGTTTAGCTCCTAAAACAGAGCTTTCCCTTTTTCATTCAGCCATAGGAGAAGTGAAGTAGCTGTACGGAAATCTTAGTGCCCACAGAGAGGTGTCAAGTGGAGCCTGCTGGGTTGCAGCAAGGCTGAGAAATGTTTAAGTGACTCTTGAAATGGAGACTTAAGTTTTCAAATTGCTTACATGGATGCTGGATGCTAAGTGTCCTTGCTATAAAATTGTGCTGTAGTAGCCTCTACAAGCACCTGCAAGTGAGGCTCCCTAGGCTAGACAACATACAGGCTTGTGGTATTGTGCAAATTGTGCTGGGCACTGATTCACCCCGAGTTATTTGGGGGTGGGTGGATGTGTGTACTGAGTAGAATTCAGACCTGCAGACGGCCATGCCCAGCTTTCCCAACACATCTGTGAAATGTTTGCTTTCTGGTGGCTCCCAACCTGCACGTGTAGGGGGATGGCTGCCTTCAAAGGAGTTTGCTTCGAAGCAGAAGGTAGTTTCTTCCCTGAGCTGGTTAGGGCTGTCTCTCCCAGGGCTTGCCTTCAGAGGGGCTGAAAAATTACATCTTTTGGCTAGTGGTGCTTTTAAAGAATTGGGTTGCAGCAGTTCCTGTGTTAATAACTGAACTGTGAACTCTGCTCCAAAATGACTGGGACCAGGTGTGAGGTGTTCACATTGCTGTTGGTGAGTAATGAGGCGTGATGCTGTACCAGCTGCTCACCGTGCTGTATCATAGCCCGGTTCTCTCTCTGAAGTTAATCCTTGAGCTATGTCTTCCTTCTGAAAGGTGGTTTTTATCAGAGGACCTACAGGCGTTGTTTCCCTTCTGCATCATTTTTTTGTGCCTCTTTTTCTTCTTGGACTGTTCTGTCTCTGGGTCTGTTGCCATACTCCCGCCCTGCTCCTGTCCCCCCTTTCCCATGCGGTTGTTGTGTTGATGGGACCAACAATGAGTAGAGCAGCGCCGTGCCCTGTCATTCCCACAGGGCCCAGAAGCACAACACATGGCTGGGCACTCTTGAAAAGAGCGGTCAAAGAGTAATTAATGATGCTCATTAGGCTAAGCGCGTCCGACAGCCCTGGACACCCAGAGAGGACAGTTGTGATGTTTTAACCTAACTATTACGGGGTCTAATTAAGTTTATATTAGTTTAAATGAGTTTTTTTCCTCTGCATTTGAATGGGAGAGGATTTTTCCATTTTGAACATTGCCATCTAGTTCTTCCCTGTGAACTTTGAATCACAGACTGTCTGAACCTCTTGACATCACCAGGGGTAGTATATATTGGCAAACAAGGTTGTGTGTGTGTATGTGTGTGTACATATGAGTGATTTATAAAAAAAATATAAATATATATACACCAAATATATATATCAGGACAGTCTGATAGTTGGATTTTAAGGGTGGGGAGAGGTGAGACGTCTGTACCTTAATCGCATGTGGTTGCTTTCATGGTAGTGAGAGCTGGATGAGGAGTTGTGTACAGGCAGGACCAGTGAAAAGTGCGGTGCATGGCTGGGTTGTTGCTGGGCTTTGCTTTGCGCTATCACAACTGTCTTTACTTGTGCAAGTGCCGTGTGGCTGTGTGCTGGCTGAGACCTACTTCTGCATGAAAACCCAACCCAGCTGCAAAGCCGGTAGCAGCAGTAACATTCCCTTCCTGCATCGCGCACCTAGGTCTTAGCACTGTGCAGCAGATGTTGCCCACTGAGTGACAGATGCCTTTAAAATTGAATGTAAAACTGGATTTGGGATTTTGCAAATTAAGTTGAACAAGGACAAGTGCTATTTAACGGTCTGTGTGCTTTAACAGGGAACTGTGTTTGTTACACTGAAGTTCTATGCAATAACAAAAGCTCAGGCTTGGAGTACTGCTCTAAGAAATACGACGCTGAATTGCACATGGACCCTGGGCAGCCAAGTGTAGGCGTTGTTTTGTATATGAGCTCCGTTTGGGTGAGCACGTGCAGCGAGCCAAGCAGCGTGGTGTATGGTGCAGAGATCCCTGGTGTAGTGTGAGGCCCAGAAGTGGGGATGTTAACGGAGATGTGAAGGCAATTAGCCCGTGAGCAAATGCCACAGCAATACGGCTGTACAGCTCTGGGATGCAGCACCAAGTGCGGTTCTGGGCTGGGTGGTCGGAGCAGCCACCTCGGGAATTGGTCACACAGGACTCTGCTCTGGTCTGTTGTGCTGCGAGATTGACTTGGTGGCGGTGTGGCAGCTGGGCATGGTTATGGTTAGGGCTCTGAAAGCTGGCGAGCCCGCACCAACATCCGTGTGAGTTATTTCAGTTGTGTTTCAGACCCTGCCTTTGAGGTCACGCGGGTGCCTTCTGATGTCAGTATAGCTTGTGCTGCAGTAGCACCGCTTTGTTTTTTTTCTTCTAGTTTTGGAGGTGTATGCTGCAGTTAGAGTGAGAGGGCTAGACAAACACCAATTTCAGTGTCAGTTCTGGGTACTGAGAATTGAAACAGTTTGTACTAGTACACCTTGTGTTTCAAGCTTTGCCTCAAGTAAAACCTAATGTGAAATCAAACTTCAGAAAGAGAGAGATGCTGGGAAGACCTTCTGAAGGCGCAAGCAGCGGTTGAAAAACGGGTGATCTGTACAGGGTGCGCTTCCACACCCAGGAGATGAGGTCAAGTGGTGGCGTGGCCTTGTGCCAGAAACTCTGTTCGTTTTATCTTTCTAAACCTCTCTTGTTCCTTCTAAGCATTAGTCTTGTGTAATTCTGAAGTGCCATTTGGATCACTTGAGGATAAATGGAAAGAAGATGCTGTGATATACTGTGGCTACCTGAATGGCTAGGAGTGACTGCTGATGGGAAAGCAATGGAAGGTTCCAGAAGTGACTCCTAAGCAGAATATCCCAGCTGTCAGGGGTGCTGAGGACGTAGTGTAGGGTAGTTAGAGGCAAAAACTGCGCCTTTTCTACAAAGTGCAGACCGTAAAAGATGGTGCGGTTAAAGGTAAAATGTAAGGTAGACACATGCACTTCTAAGAGATGTCTTATCTTTCCTTATACTGATTCTTGTTGGAGAATGGAAAGTAAAGGTCTGGTTAGGTTCCCAGCTCTGCAGTGGTTGTTCTGAGGAATATCCAGTTTTTCTTGCTGTGCTTTCTGGGTGGAGTGCCCTGCTTTGTCCTTGTCCATTGCCAACCTGATAGAGATGTCAGAAAAAAGAAGGCTGAGGAGTTAGGATCATCTCTACCACCCTACTCTTGAACCGCACTGAGTTTTTTTTTTAAGCTGATGAGATTTGCGGCTGTATAATATGCTGCAAATGCTCATGGGGTCCGGGGGGGAGTACTGATCTTCTCTAGTTTCAACACGTTTCTTGGGGGTAGAGGGCAAGAAACTTGTCAAGCATCTATTTGTGCTGAATTAAGTAGCATCAACAGCAAAGTAAAAACAACATCAGTGAATAAAATACGTTTTCCCCAGAAGGTTGCTGTTTTCAAATGAATCTCCTCTAGCAATTTGAACACAGTCTCCTTTTAAAACTTTGATATGTTTGATAAGGAAATTAAGGGATTTCCGTTGGGAAAATTGAGATCTAAGGAATCATCATCAGGAACGGTATATAAAATAGAAAACAAAGATTCTGAAAACTCTAGACGTGTTTGATTCTTATATGCCACCTGCATGCTTGCTCTCAGCCTGCTTCTTGCATTCTTTGCTACATCTGACATACGCAATGCTGAAATTGTTAGCAATGTTTTCAGTCGGTCATGCTCTTTATTATAGGAGCTAATTTAGAAAAGAATCTGAAACATTTGTCTCTGATGGACAAGTCTCAAAACCAGTATTTTAAAATGTATCTAGAAATGTAAACTCTTTCCGTGGCAACAGGATCTTATCATTACTCATAAATAGCTTAATTAAAAGCTACAGTGTAGCATTGCTGCTGAAATTGATTTTATGTAACATGATGAGGATGACTTGAATAATATAAACAAACATAACTGGCCAGTTGGAAAGGAAGGCAAATAATGACCAACAAAATTTAGGGAAAATGACTTTTTATTTTGGAAAATTTTTCTTTTCTTCTGACTGAACTACTTTTATATTGTTTTGAAATGGTTTGAAATTCAGAAAATCTGTCTTTTGTTGCTAGTCAAGGAAATACAAGCACCCCTGAAAATTAAGGAGACTTGAGTCAAAATGGAAAGCTTTTTCCTGGTTTTACCTTACTGAGTAACAGTTTTTTTCCAAGATTTTACCTGTTTTAATCTGTAGACAATGCATAACTGAAAAGGGTACATTCCCATTGTCACTTTTTTCCATCCAGATAAAACTAGACTTACCAAAAAAACCCTCATGTATTTATTCAAAAGTTTTAAATAGGTGAGAGTGCAATAAGCCTGCTCTCAAGGCAAAAAAAGAGTCTTTATGACAGCTGCTGAGGCACCCCATTAGTTGGCTGCCTTAGTTACAGCATGACAGTAAGAAACTTCATTGTATTTTTCCTTTGCAGAAAAGGAGTTTTTTGTGCACCTTTTCCCAGAGACACGAGCATGATGCCGTTTTCCCCTGTAGAACAAGTTGTTGTATGAAAATTCTTTATTTCCAACTGTAGCACACAGTTTGTACGTGTATTCTCGTTATTCCAGTTATTTTTCCTTAGCTGTTGTCTAAATGTTCAATGTTGAATATAATCTGTCTTTTGGAAATTGTATGTGCAATTTTCAGGCTCCTCTTCTTCCTGACAAAAAGCGCAATTTGTGTGCATATGCTTTCCTGCAGT
This sequence comes from Chauna torquata, assembly GCA_013399475.1. Lineage (NCBI taxonomy): Eukaryota > Metazoa > Chordata > Aves > Anseriformes > Anhimidae > Chauna > Chauna torquata. The sequence continues at coordinate 1,705,479 of VXAL01014432.1, read as the reverse complement.
ATTAGGTAGGGTGAAGGTTTAGCTGCTTGTGGAACATCTATCGTAGTAGATGGGCAAGGCCCTGGAAGCTCTTGGTGAGGATTTGCACTAAAAGGAAGAATGCCAGTGGCATTTTTTTGTTGTGTTAAATACCTTAGTAATGATTAAATATTAGCAATACAGGTTGGTCAAGAATATTTTTTAATTGGAGGATATCTATTATGATGAACTTTAAGCTTCTGCAGAAGTATTTTAAAGAAAAATCTAAACCTTGTGCTTGCAATTCAAAGAAAACGTTAACATTATCCACAAAATCCCGGAAAGAAGAACAGGTTTCATTGATAATTTTTCACAAAAACCACATAACTGTACCGCCAGCATTATGCACCACGGGAGAGCTGGTAAGAGTTTATTTGATTCCAGGATTAGCCAGGCCACTACCACCTTCTCACCTTGTTTGCCCTTCAGATGCTGTCACTGCGAGAGGGAGCTGCTGTCCCACGCGGCCGTCTTTGCGCAGGATGACTCTCCATGCCGGCGTAGCTGCAGAGCGGGCCGGCTCCCACTGCCTGTGGTGCTGCGCCGGCACAGCCCAGCTCCGCGCTCCCCTGTAGGGCGAGGAGAGTGGAAAATCTCGGGATAGGGCCCCCATGCTGGGATTCAGGACGGTTTTCCCTGGCTCGAGTAAAGATGTATTTGGTAGGCATCCAAAAGCCGCTGCTGTGTGTTTAACAGGACAGCTGTGGTCTCTGCTCATGGAAATCCGTGAGGATTTTCCAGACATCTGGGATGGGAGGAGGGAGCAGGATATCCAGCTTGCACTTCTCTGGAGAAGCCAGCACTGTATTTTGAGGTGTGTCTCTCCATATATTTTCTCAGTGAGTCAGTTGTAAAGTATTCACACTAGATGTACGCAAGGAAAAGATCCTCTCTTTCCAGCACCGTTTAGCTTTTTCCTTCTTTCTTAGTTGCAGAAATCTCTTTGATTTTTCTTGATGAATTAAGAGTGGGCAGAGAGTATGGTTGATAATCCCCAGTTCTAGGTCTTATTTTGGGTTTAACCAATGCTGGGGCTCCTGTTACCCTCTTCTAGGAGATCTGAATGTTTGAAGGTATGCTTTTTTTTTTTTGAAAGGTGAACGAGGAACTTGTGTTCTGTGGTCTAACCAGAAGCTACCATGTTTTTGACATTTCCACCCATAATCTAACAAATTTAAAGAAATGGTGTAGTGCATTCTTTGTCTTGGAAAGCATGAGTAATTTTATCAGTATTTTCTTGTCATGCTGCTACTGTCATATCAAGAAAATATAAGTTCTTTAGTGAAATGGTTTCCGTATATGCTAAGGCCCACATGTTTAGCAAGTTTTCTGTAAAGAAATCCTTCTTGTAGCAGATTACTGAATAATTGAGATGCTTCAGAGGTCAACAGGAATAGAAATTGTGCTTTGATTCTTCACCTTTGTCTTAAGGCTGATACTCTGAGTAAACGTGAATGAAGGAGAACACACAGGCTGTGACCACGCAGCCCGGTGTGTGCCGCGTGTGCGGCTGGTGGCTCTACTTGTCTGCAGTAGTGTTTGTTCTATCGCGGTGGCTTCCTCTGCTGCACCTGGACCAGGTGCATCGTCAGTGTTCGGTAAGGTCTGATCACTGTGCTCAAGCAATGTGCAGGTAGCTGCGTGTGCTGAAGCTTTCTCTTCTGGCTTTTGATTCACCCTGTGGCACCACGTGCTCTCTGCTCAGGGCAGAATTTTCCAGTTCTTTGGTTCAGTTATCATTACTGCTGGCGTATTTGCCTTTGAGCCGGAGGCAGCGCAAAATAGGCTCTAGCCTTAAAGGCATCATCGACTCAATGTACTCCTGTATGTAACCGTGATTGTATTTGACTGGAGTGCAGTTTGCTGATTATTGCTTGGTTATTTGCTCTGTTGAATGCTCTTTTCTTCCATGGTCAAGTGCAGAAGAGTCCCATGTAAAGTAATCATGGCTATAGAGTGTTATCTGTAGGGTTTTAGCACAAAAATTTTTGCCTCAAGTGCACTTATCCCATGTCTGCCTGAGGGCTACAGATGGCAGGATTTTGCTGCAGTCTGCTGATGGGGAAGTCATCTTTGTATTGAAAAAGTGTTTTGTTTCTTGAGCTTCGTGAGGTGGAACAGTTGAGATGATGTCAGATGTGTTCCTCTGGACTTTTGGAAAGAGTAGAAAAAAGTGCTGATGACAGTAGCTGGTGACAGCTGGCCTTACACTAGCACATTAAGGTGAAGTGATGCAAGGGTAAGGTACCTGAGGTTTGCAAGGCGAGTGGTGGAACCAGGTCCCTGGCTCAAACATCCAGCAGCCGAACAGGGTGGAGTGGAGTTTCAGGACTCAACCTTTGTAATTTGAGGTGCACACACCTAATTTAGGGACCTATAGTGCACCTACGGAAAGGTTTACATTTGCAGTGCACTCTTGCAGTTCGTTGACTTTCTACACCTCTGTTGGTTACATATGGGTAATTCTGCTGTGGTTCGACATTGATGCTTATGGGGAGGTTGCAGCCATTAGTACAGGCTTTGCATAGAAATAATTTGGCATCTGATGTCCTTTTCTTGTTGTGCTGTCCTGTGCATTGCTTTACTGATAATCTTATTGGTGCTTTTTGAAACCTGCAGTGATAGACGGGAAGTAGCGTTAAGGGATTAATGAGTTGAACTGAATATTTTGTGATTCCTTGAAGCGTCAACATCAGCGTGCAGCAGCACACTGCCGATTAGCTTGATTCAGTCTTTGGCAGCCAGCACAAGGCATTATCCTGAGATGTTGTACGCTTCAACCACTGTGGAAGGACTAAGCATCAGAGTTACTGTCATACAGGATTTTTAAAAATGTAAACTTCTTTAAAAGTGGGACCAAGTGGCTACATCCTCTGCAAGGATAAATTGACGCAGCAGAAGGCACTTGCTTCCAGATGCTTTCCTTGTATCTTTTGAAAACATATGCTGTCAAAGAGACTGTTCCAGAACCAAAAAGTGTCGGCTGAAAGGATGTATGGGATGCTTTGAGCTCTACACTCCTTGTTTGCAGTGTTATGTCTTGGTTTTTTCAAATGGTCACGTGCTAGGACCCACTGAGGTTAGTGGGGCTGCTTGTGTGATTGAGGACTACTTTCTATAATCACAGTTTGCTGTGTCAGAGCCCCATTTTCTTTTTAGCTCGTAAGCATAGTTGCCACAGTGGACAGCTTAGGGTTGCTGGAGCAGTTTTCTGGGTATCCACATGGAGTGACCAGCCCCTATTAAATCAAATCCTTCTGTTCTGAAGGCCCCTTGAACTTTTGAAAATGTCTTCCTTTTAAAGAAGAAGAAGAAAAAAAGTTGGAGATGAATTATACAGTGTAACAATTTGAAATGTACTAAGACAAGCTGTGCACTCAGCACCTGTAATTATAAACAGCATTTTGATCCTGAATAGGGGGTTTTAAAAGAAGACAACATTCAAAGCTGCTCATTATGTTACTGAGTGTCAGCCCTTTTAATAAAGCAAAAAGTTCATTCTTCTTGGCTGAAATGCAAATACAATAGAGATAATGTCACTTGCCAAGGAGGGATTGTTTAAAATGAGAATGACGCTTGTGCCTACTAATTAAAAGTTAATAAATCTGTAAGAAGTGGGATCTCTGAGCCGGATTTGAATCAGCTTGCCACTACTTCTTGTGACAGGTCTTGGGGTGAGGCACACAGAAAGCCTTGCTATGTGTTTCTGTCTTCCCCAGTTAACCTTTAGACTGGGTAGTGGTGTTAATGTGCTGTTTCTGTGATGCCACTGTTGTTCGTACAAGGGAGTAAGAGGCCACCAAGGGCTTAGTATTTTTATTTTATTCATAATAATAATAAAAAAAACCTCCTTATCTCGAAAGCTTTTTTTATGAATTCCAAGTTCTGTACACTTCCACATATGTCTGTAGTGTGGTTGTAGAAACAGATTGAGTGCTAGTCAACCCTTGCAGCTGAGACAGTGCCTCTTTTGTCATGTTGCTGCACAGAATGTTACTCAGATTCTTAATCCACTTGACCTCGGTTGCATCTAGATGATGTATCACAGACCAAAAAAGCTGTTAAAGGAACCTTTTAACACTGCCGAGTCAAATGGCTCATTTCAGGAAGTACTGGAATAAAGGGTGTTTGTGCAGCCTTTGTGGCTGCCTTCTGCATGCGTATTATAAAGCAGTCTTTAATTATGCGATCACATTATTACTTGTTTCCACAGAACTCCTGCCTCATTAAGTGCATGGTATGGATGCTGCTCCATTTGGGAACAGCTACCTAGTGTTTTTATTGCATGTCTCCATTTTTTTTTGTTTTCTACAAACTGTGTAAGACTGTGTTCTGAAAATACTGGGTTCTCCATATCAGTCATTCTTGCATTATCTTGCTACTTCACGTTTGGCAATTTGTATTTCAGAACCCTGCTGTGAAGTGGAGGTGCGCTCACACTTCAGAGGTGGAACAAAAGCTTAAAGTCCAAACATCTCGCTTTGTAGGTGTCCAGCGGAAGCTGCTCAGGCTATCTTCGCAGCGGTCAGTGCTCTGTTCTCACCCTGTGAGCAGTTTGGGCACGGTGATGTGGGTAGGGCACCAGACCCTGGGCAGAGGCTGTGTTAGAAACAGTTGTCTAGGGCATCTTGCTTTTGCTTTCAGGCCATCCTTTTCCCACCTCCATGCTAATTTCCCCGTCCTCAGTCCTCATTTTACTGTGTGCCTAACAGTTGTGGCGTCAGAGACAGCTCTCTTACAGACTGCCTCCTTTGCCGCGTCCTGGGAGTAGCTTTGTTTTCTGTAAGTGTGGAAAGGCCCTGTGTCAGGAAGCTGGAGTTTAAACTTCTCAGAAAACTTGATTCTTTAATTTCTTTTTTTTTTTTATCTAGGATGGCAGTCTCTTTGAGATCATTCAAGATTCACATTTCCGTCATCTGCCCATTTGAGTGTTTCAGATCTTTAAAGTTTCCACAAATTAAATTGATACATTATCCATTTAGGACAAACACACTTCTCCAAAGTCAATCTTCGTACTTGGGATGTTCATACTGCGTGAATCTGCCTCACGGCTACACGCAGGAGACACTTCCCTACACCTCGTAATGGAGGAGTGCAGGCGAGCAGGTGACAGCGGGTCTTCTGGGCACTCTGGTCCTCTGTCAGAGCACATGGATGGAGCCAAAAAGGGTTTCTTGTCTTACACGGAAGTTCAGGCCAAGTCACTCTATGCCCATAAGCATCAAACATCTAACTGTTGCTGTGGTATGGGGAATGTTTCCTTCTGAAAGGAAAGAAATCTCTGTAAAATTGCTATGTCCCTATCCTGAAGGTTATAGCAAGACTGCTAATAAATTAAATCGTGGAAATCTGAGATACCTGGTTTTGAACTGAACTCACAAGCTTCCTCCCTGTGTCATCTGTAAATTAATTAAAAGCTGAAGAAGCCTGGTGACTACTGAAGGACTAACACAGGCAATTCAGCCTGGCTCCTCATCCACGAGGACAAGAAAGCACAGTCCTCTAATCAAAAAAATAACTTGTTTCTCAAAGGTGTAACTCTCATCATTTAAGTTTTCAGCAGGAGGGTGCTGTGTTCATTTAAAGCTACTTAGTAGTGTTTAGCTGCTGCTAAGGCTGTTGTGGCTACAGCCATCTCTGGAAAAGTCAGTGCTGCTTTCAATGGTTCAAGAGCTAAACCCCTCTGTTTCCCTGTCACCTGTAGTGCAGAAATCGTTTCACTTCTTTGCTCAGTGCCTCTTCTGACATCTTAGGCTGTGTTTGTCCTGCAGTGAAAGGAAGCCAGAGCCTAAAATACTGAAGATCTGAATGTAGGTCCATGCAGGTTTTCAAAACTTACTTGGGAACATGCAGTAAATAAATCTTTTCTGTGCCTCAGTCACCCTGTACTGGGATACCTAATCCTTTGCCGTATTGTAGAGGAGTCGGGGAGATGAAGATTATAGAGTGAGAGGTGCTTGGACATTAAAATAGTGGGAGCATGTAATGCAGGGGGAGACCGGTCATTTAATGCATCCTCTTGAACAGTTGTGATCAGCAGGGCTGAGTGTGGTAATGTGGCTGGGAAGTGGTGGTCAGTGGTGGAGCTGATTGAATGTGTGGGCTTGGGACCAGACGTTGTGAGAGTAACAGGAGAAACACTCAAATAGTTGGTTTTGGGAGGGAATGGGAAAATGTAGGTTCTCTGGTGCCAGAAGGAGGCAAAGATACTTTTCAAGCGTCTTTCATTGCTACAGAGAGAGGAACAGCTCGTAATGCGGTTCACTGAGATGTGTGCCCTAGAGTGATTCTGAGCGGCTGTGAATCAGTGGCGTCGGATGGCAGTTTGGTATATCTGTGCTGATCTGTCCTGGTTGAGGTCACACTTTTGAGTGTTAAATGCTATGGTAGAGAAAAAAGTTTGGGGCCGTTTTCTTTTCACTGAGAGCTTCCAACCATGTCATGTCTTGTAGTGTTAATGCTAATAAATCAGGAATTGGCTAAGCAGGTAATAAAAGGATGTGGTTAAATTTACTTGCAACCATGTAAATCCAGGATAAGCTCCCTGGAAATTGACATTGCTATGAGGAAGACGTTACCTATGAATGAGAATAGGAAGCAATTAAGAATTTGCAGGTGTAGATTACCGGAAGTGCCTTGTCACGAGAGGATATAGGACTCCTTGAATAGGAGCAGAGTTAGAGCAACACTGATTGCTCTTGAAAATCAAGTCAATTTCTTTTGTTACATATTTTCTTGCACCATTTTTACCCTTGCAGTGTGTCGAGTCACATTTTTGAAAATGTGTTTAAGCATTAAAAAAATGGTAAAAGGATAACAGGATCAGTCAGAGAACCAAACAGAAGCTTTGAGGTTCTGTCGCTGCAGAAGCACTGACAGCGTGCAATGTACTTTTGGTGTGAATTCCTGTCCCTGAAACCAGGAGATGAAAGTTGAAAGGGTATGTGTGCCATATATCTTTTGGGAAACTAGGCTCTCAGCTTCCATTAACGATACTGAAGGTGTATCTGCTCCTTTTCTGCACAGCACGGAAGATGCTCCACATATCTGGTATGTTATTCACCTCTTTGACTCTGAGCCGTAGATCACTTTTCATGTATAAAGAATCTAAAATATTGTGGGTTTTTTAGAACTCCTTTAAACTTTTCATTTCATGAGATGTGGTAAGAGATGGTATCAAAAGTACCACAGCAGATGAGGAGCAGTCCTGCTCCAATTACAGATAAAGCGCTTTGAAATTTCTGGCTTTTTAAAGAAACAAGAGATGCATTTGTTCACTCCTCACACAGATTGTGGTAAGTGGGCTGCAGCAGTATGCTTCAAATGTGGACCTCAGTCCGAAATGTGAATTAGCCTAGTATATTGAGAGGTATGAGACCTTCAGAGTACATCTGCAGCTCCTGCCACTTGGCTTCGTCACGCGTGGGCAGGCAAGCAGCAAAAAATCTTGAACTGTCCATTTTCTGCAGTAGGCAGATCAAAGAGAGGTAAATGTGCAAGGCGGGAAGGAATTGCAAGAGGTACGATGCAGACCTCAGCTGTGGAGGCAGGTTCCCTGAGATATCCTTGTCGTGTTTACCTGTTTTTTTAGCCTGTCCAGTGAAGGTGGTGTACTGCTTTAGTAAGTACCTAATTTAGTTAGATTAGCCTAAATATCCTTTGCAAGTCTTTCAGACATGTTCAACAACTGCTAGCTTTATACTTTGGAGGATTATCTCCTGTGTTAAGGCATGTCTGTGTCACAGATCAGTGTTAACAGTACTAGGTTGACGGCTCTGACAGAAGAGCTCTGGAAAATGTCTGTGGAAGCTGAATATCCAGTTGCTCACTTTGCTTTTCTGCAGGATGTGACTTGCCTCCGCCTAAGAGTAAGCACAGCAGAGGAGCGTGGGTTTGCACCCCAGCTGCTCCTGTGTGAAGTCTTGTACCTGGGCTCAGCCTGCTGGGCTTCAACTAAGATGCTGGTGGAAGAAGCTGTGTGCTGAAAAGTGTTTCTTTTTGCTGTCTCTGTTGGGGTAGCTCCCTCCAGTAGAAGAGCAGTAAAGTTGTGAAGCAAGGAATCTGATTTTCCAGAGGTTGCCTGTCCAGCCTATTAACAAGCTAACTGGTCCGCTGGCAGCAAGCGCAGCGCTGGTCTCGCAGGGTTGCTGTCAGGGTGCTGGCTTACCCTCTCTTTTTCTTCAAAGTGCCGCAGCACTTCGCATCATTGAATTTCACAATGTTGACTTTTGACGGTTTTGGATCTAATGAAATTCTTGCAAACTCTCACTGCTCAGTGCTTTCATCTGACCATCAGACTGGCCCCTCTGAGAACTCATTTAAGCCCTGCAGCGTGTAGCATGTTTGTGCTACCCTTTTTCTGAGTATGTTATACTGTAAAAGAAAACCAGAGTAGAATAGTTTCTCTTTTTTTTTTTTTTAAATAGAAAATAGCTTTGATTTTGGTTGTCTTACCATCTTCTGGGTATTTATGATTGATTAGCAGTTTGTTTCAGGAATCTGAGTTAGACTGACAGGTCTCCAGTTTTCTGTGTTGTCAGCCTCCTGTTTCCTTTTCAGGTGGCCCTGTGCCACCATCAGGCAGCACTTCAGGACTTCCATCTTCCATGAGTTTGCAGTTTTAGTGGTTTCTTCCATTAGTGTGTTGTTTTTTAGAGAATTGTGGATGAATTTCACATTGTTCAGCTGACTTACCAATGTGAGTCTCTTCATATTCCTTAAACATCTCCGTCTCTGTTTTAGGTTGCACGGTAATTACTTTGTCCCAGCTTTCCTGTGCCACAGAGTAGTTTACCTTGTATCTTTATTAGCTCTTCAGCACACATCTGGCCTTTTGTGAGGTGCTGCTGACCTATCTTTCAGTATCCTGAATCAGCTGTGCTTGTTCCTTCCTTCTGCTGGAGTAGCTGGTGCTGTGCTTTCATGATCACCATGACCCGATTTATCTTCTGCCTTCAGACTTTCAGTGTCTCCCATTTAGCCAGAACTAACTGCATCTTCTGAACTGAAATGTACCCGGAATGGTGGAAGATCTTGATGTGGCCAGCTGGGATAACTTGGATAAACAAAACTCCCTTCATAGCGCGTGTACCTTTCTCAGGGCTTATGTAGGCTGAAAGATGGCAGACACCGGACCACTTGATTTTGCTGTCGTGTATTACTGCAAAGCTGCTGCTGAAAGTCTTCACTAACTGAATATGGCAGCATGACTCCTTGCAGGAACACCAACTTCACATGAAAGCTGACACCGTTAGCAAATGTCACTGTAGTTGTAGGAAAGGGGTAGATAAATTATTCAATATAGACATGCTGTTTAAAAACAACTCCTGATTTTATTAGCCAAATAGCATTCAGAAGAGAAAGTGCCAACACCTAGCAGTGCTAATAGTTTTTTGTCTGAGTCAGGCAATTGGCATGGTACTTTATTTATTAGTAGTCTTCTCCTAAATGTGTCCTGGGTGTTCAGTGCAGGCTGTGTGAGTCAGGGCTGTGATTCTGGAAATCCTGAGGTTCCCAAAGCAGAATTTACTGAGTGTAACTGAAGCCAAGGAGTAAATACGTATTTGTACTGTGTTTCACAGCCGTATTGCCTTGCTGGCAACAAGTCTGTATGCCTTTTATCATGACCGAAGATACCAGGATGAGTTTAGAGTTTCTGACATTGTGGACCAGTCCTTAAAAATGCTTGAAGTTCTGCTTGCTGGAGACACCAGGCTTGCGTGCTTCTCCATCACACTCATCAGAAACTTCGCAGAAGGCGGCCTACTGGTACCGGCCCTACTCACATCTTGCTTTAGCTATGGACTGGGAGCTCTTTGGAGATAGAGGTTCCAGATGGAGTTTTGCTCAAGAGGGGAATGTTCTGTGTAAGTTGTTAGATGGTTGTGTTTTCCGGCCATTATCAGCAGTGTCTGGACGAGTAGCATCTTCCTAAAGAACACCAAATCTGTGGTGCATGACACTGCACCTGGGGGTGGGGCCTTAGAGAAATCTCATTTAGCAAGTCTAACCAGCTTAGAGCTGATTTCCTTCTCAGACGTAAGGAATTAACCAAAGATAATAGGGACCACGCCTGGCCAGCATATTGCCAGAAATGACTTTTCATTTTCTGATATTGGGAGGAAAGAAGAAATAACTAAGTTTTCTTCCACTTTTCTCCTGGTTATGCCTTTATCTTTTGCTCAAGTATGACAGTGGTGTGCAAATCAAATTTGCCTTTTTTTTTTTTTTGCTTTCAGAAAGTTGCCCCATGCTTAAAAGCAGGAGATAGGGATGGGGTCCTTGCTTTCTGCCCGTGATTCAGCCATTGCCTCGTGCTGACTTTGGCAAGACACTGAGTCTGCCCTTTACTTCCTGTCCGTATGCTTCATTTTTGAGTTTGATAAAGTCAGTGGCAAGGCTGCCGTTGCTTTCAGTGACAATCCCTGTGCTCATGGGTACAGTGAGACATGGACAAGTTGACCGAAAGTACAAAGTGCTTTTATTTCTGCTAGCATTTATCATCTCCCTACCTTTTCCCTGTCAAATGGTGAATATTTAATATAGCTTTGTTCAGCTGTGATTTATTAGCCACATTTTGACAGAAGTTAGTTCTCCAGGTAGGATGCATGTTGATTAAGAGTGATAGTACTGGAAAACGGTCCTTTTGCTTGCCATAGGCTTAAAACTGGGAAGAGAATTCTGTCTGTTCTCCCTCTTCCTTAGGCAATTCGATGCATTTTGTAGATAGCAATGTTTTGCACTTCATAGGTGCTTCACCCGTGCCCAACCTTTCCCAGGACTTGCAAAGCAGTAATTAATCCTCATTTATGCTGCTGCAATATTATACTCATCTTAAGATATGGTAGCACCTAGAGCACAGGGTAGTTAAGGACATTCCCGAGGTCGTGCCATAAACAGCTGTAGCACCAGAGTTCTCCTCTGTGCCTGCTCGGCAGCGCTTCCCCATTGCAGCTTTGCTGCGGTACGTGAGCTCCAATTTACAGGTCCCATCGGTCTGGTCTGCAGCTTGCAAAGCATCTCTTTCTTATTGTGTGGTATAACTGTGGAATTCCTGCAAAAAAAAAAAGGAAGCTTTTGGTAAAATATGTTGTATTATCTATGTTCTTTGTTTACTGATTCTATGTACTTTTGGGTTTTGGTGTTACCATCTTTTTGTTGTTGTTGTTGTTATTTTTGGTGAATCATTGCTGGTAAACATAGATGTATAAAAGGCCTTCTGCTTAAAGATCATCTCCTTTCTGTAAAGAAAGAAGGGGTTTAGTTTTTTATGTGAAACACTGATCCTGATAGAAGCCATCAGTGTAGCCTGTGTTTCAGTGGAACCTGTTTTTCTATGGATATTGACTTTATACGAGAACAGGCGTTCTGAAGTGTCCAGTCTCTTCAGTGGGACATGGTTTGATGCATGTGAAGGGATGTAAGCTCTGATGGCAGGAGAGGTTTTAGTCACTGGAAAGGTGAATTTGGTGTAACTTTGGATGTTACCAAAAGCAGGGAAGGAAGTTATTTTGTTAATCACAGGTTGCAATTCACGAGTCTTTAATTCATTTAAAAAAATGACAGCCTTTTCCCTTTAATAGCTGCCACTAACTGAGGGGTTTTGCTTTGTTTCAGATCGTGGAAACCTGAACTAACGTATCCTGTGACTGACAACGTGACAACTACACCAAAAGGTGGGTTTTCTGTTTTTGTTGGTCTCATATCAGCTGTTCCAGACCACTGGCAATGCTGCACATCTCTGGCTTTACCACATTGGATTGCGTAGTGAGTCTTTGTGGCTTTTTCAAGCAACAAAATAGTTTGACAGGACTCCTCCTATGCCTACATGTGTATGTGTTGTGTATTTTGATAGTGGTTTAAACAAAGACAATGAGTGTGCTTCCTGGGCTGTACAGTGGAGGAGTTGGTGGTGCAGAGGTGGAAACTTAAGTGAAAAGAAAAACTCATTGAAGTGTCGCCAACTTTTTTGTGCAGGTGTTTGTTTTCTGTAGGAAATGTCCTGCTTGCGGTGCGAGTTGAGCTATCCAAATGGCAGTGCTGCTGTGTGTAAGCACTGCAAGCTGAATCTATCATGTCGCAGTTTGCTCTTCTCACATTTCACGTTTAGGGTTTGTGGTTGTCAGCAACGTTCTTTGCAACATGGACTGATTACTTGTCTATCAGTCACCACATACCTTATTTGAGGGACTGTTCCTCTGCTTGGTTGAAATGTTTTGTTGAGGTTGTTTATGGAATGTGCACGTCTGCAACACAGCACATGCAAAGAAATGCTGATACGTGGATTTCCCACTGCACCCTGGTATTGTCTGTTTAAAGGAAGGCTTCTGTAGTGGGGGCAGACAGCTTTTGGTCATTTGAACAGTGCAAATGAAAAATAACACACAGGTGGTAAATACCATTTTCACTTTATGTAGTCATTTTTGCAAGGACAATTATCTGGTCTTTACTCCTCAGCCAAGAAGAATACTGATCTTAGCTGCTTGAAGTTTTCAAGTACCGGGTTTATCTGGTGACACTACACAGACAGGATTAAGTCAGTTCTATGTATTTTCTTCTTCTTTTCTTTTTCCTGGAGTTGATTCTTGCTCTCTTTCTTTTCTAGAGTGGGGAATGCAGTAAAAACTGGGGCATGTGTTGCCTGCATTGATGTGCTGGGGGCGGTTTCTTCTGGCTGCAGTGTTGCAGCATTCCCTTTTTTTCTCTTGGAGGTCATAGATCTTTTTTCCTGTGTCTGAAGGCATGAATCTTTTTCTTTCTGTAGAGATCTGGAGTGGGCTGACCTCTGAGACTAAATGGCAGTGTGTGAGTTGGTCCTAGCAAATCTTGGGGGTAAAAGGGTCTCCAGCTGTCTTATTCATAGTTTCCTTTGCGAACTCCTGGTCACGGGAGGAATGCAGCAGGCCATGTCGATAGCATGCCTCTGCTGGACTCCGCAGCAGAAGGGAGAAAAGCAGTAGTGTGGTCCAGCTGCATTCACAAGTCGTCTTCAGAGTACATGCTCACAGCAGGAGAGTGAGCGGCAGTCTCTGTTGGATATTTGAGTGCACTCTTTGTGGTTAACTCTGAAATATGGCAGTATTCCTGTATACCAAACAGTGGCAGACTGCAGTGCGGAAATAATGTTTGTGTTCTCAAGATGCTAAAAAGAATTGCTGTAGTCAGGTATGCCTTGTGTGTTTGTGGAGGGCAGTGAGAAACAGCTGTGGTATGAAAATTCATCAGCGAACCTCCAGTTGTCAACAGACATGAAATGAAGCTGCTGGGGTCCTGCTCATGGTGTGAATCCTTGTCCAGTGAGAAAAGTTGGAGCTTTTATTTCAGTGAATGCAGAACATTTCTTTTAGCTGCTCCTTGTCAGCCTCTGCATGTCAAGACTTTTCAGTGCATTGTATGCGATTCATTAGGTGAAAAGTTAAATGGTTAGCGAGAGCCGTGTCTTTGAAGGTTGTAATGAGGCTGAGTCCGGTAAGTTTGATGGGGGAGAGATGAGGATCTGGGCTTAAAGTGTAGACAAAGCTATTTGTTTGGTGCTGTTCGCAAAGAGCAACGGTGAAGTCAAGGAGAGTTCATTCCGCCTTTTAATTCACTAGTGCAAGTCTGAGCTTCAAAAGTCTTGGTTGCAGGTGTTGAATACGCTGTCCGCTCTTACCAAAGGCTCATCACAAACAAGGATGTGTGTAAGCAGGAAAGTTGGTGCAGGCTGGTGAGCTGTTGGCTGAGAGGGTTAGGTAAACTCCTGTCTGCTCTTAGAAATGAGTAGTAATCCAATTCTGCCAGTGATAAACGGCAGAATATGGGTACTTTAAGCTGTCTGAGCTGCTCACAGGTTACCATGGGGAGAAGTTGTGTTCCTGCATAAATGGAGAGCAAAAAAACTTCTTGTAATTAATCAGTTGCCTAAATGCCATTTTAGTAAGCCGATGAGATGAAGAGTGCAAGCTGCAGGAGCAGACCCAGACCGAGGCTGGATGAATATTTTACATTTTCAATTTTGTTGATTCTTGTTCTCTCTGATACTATTCTCTTTTCTTATGCTGCTGCATAAATCTGAGCCATGTTCAGATCGTGTTACTTGTTTTTCACAGCATGCTAAATGTTCAGCTCTCATTTTCATATTGATAGCCTTCCTTATAATGCTCTCTTAACCTTTTAGACAACCCATGTAATGACACTGAAAAAATCTTCACCCATTTCTTGGTCTGATTCTTGCATTGCTTTCTGGACTGCCCCCAAAGCACCTTCTCTCTCCTTGCTGATCACATAGCCATTGTATATGTTGCACAAAGGAATGAAAGCAAAACAGTTTGTTTCAGGCCTGTCTCTACAAGCTCGGGCACATATTGAATGTAAATATTACCTAATTTTTCATACTTGCATGGCAGTGAAACCCACATCCTCAAAAGAAAACATGAAATGTAAGCGCAACAGTTGTGTTTTACTGAGAAACTGAAAAATAAAATCAAACCATGCAACAAAATGTATTTTTAAGTCTTACCAGAATATTTCACAGGAAGAAGGTTAGTGGATGTAGGAAATAATTTTGAAACCTGTACTAATTCATGGTTAATTTCCAAGTGATATGGACAAAAACTTTTTTTTTTCCCCAAAGCCCAGAGACCTGCATAACCTAAATTAATGTTAGGCCCTTGTGTGTGGATACTGCTTGCAAGGCGTGTGTTCGTCCTGCTCTCCTTCAGCTGAGAGCAGAGGCTGTAGATCAGCACCTCAGGAGGCCTGTGAAGCTCATGTGTGGTTGAGACATGTTCTGGAGAACCTTTCTTTTTCCAGTGAATCTAGAAAAAGCTTTTGGCTTTTGCAGACCTCTGTTCTCTGTTGAATGTGAGGTATGAAGAAACTGAGTGAGCTGGTCTTTTAAAAGCCCTGTAAACAGCAGCAGTGGTAGTTGAGCGTTTACCTCCATGCTGTTAAGACTGATATGTCAACCATGATCACCACTAACACTATGGAGTCTTTTCTGCTTCTGTCTTTAGAACTGCTGCTGTTTTGGGCCATTTATCTTGTAAATATGACCTACCTATACTGCAGCAAATAAATGTGAAACTGGACCTGGTCTCTTGCAGAAATTTAAGTGTCATTCTGCTGGAGTGTACTGGATCTCTAGCTCCCAGTGTAAGATAATGCACCTCAGGTTGTTTTATGGAGCTCCTACATAGTCATCATTGCCAGTCTCTCCCACTCTACTTCTGGGAGCAGAAACTGAAGAGGTCCAGCAACAGCTCCTGCAGCAGGGCTTCCTGTAGAGGGTAATGCCATGTGTGGTACAAGGGAGTGAGGACAGTCCAACAAGGATGTTATACTCAGGCTGACTCCTTTCTCTATTACAAATTTCCTGTGCAATGATGTTCTTTGTGCCACTTCCCTTTTTAAAAAAAAAAAAAAAAGAGCTAGAACCACTTCCCTGTTGAAGGCATTAACATCATATCACTTCCCTTTTTAATTGATGCTATTGTTTGGTTTGATGCTAAGGGCTGTTAAATACCTTGGCTAGAAAGAGAGTATGTTTTCTGTCATGTGAGGCAGAAGCTATTTGAACTGAACCTTGGCTGGGCGTGTTGAAGTCACAAGGAACTTGAGCGTACAAAAAAAAAAAATCCAATTGATGGGAATTGCTCCTTATAGTGTTGTTCCAAGTGCTCCTCTTGTAAGAAAGAGCCCTTCAGTGTGTGGGGGCACACAGAGGCAGAGTTTCTCCATCTAGAGATCTCGTGGTGTTTGCCCCCAGCAGCATGTCGCTGGGATGTGCAGCACGCTGCCTTGCACTCACATTGGGCAGTCCTGCTAGCCCTGGGTGGCAAGTGAGCTGTGGCCTGGCTAGTACACCGAAGAGCTAGAAAAACACGTGTTCTGGGCTGCATCCTGCAGCTCAGGAATGAGGCCATCCAGCTGCGACGTTAACCAGCCCTGCCTTGTGGGTTGCTTGTGCCTTGCAGACCTGTGTGATGCTCCCCGTGTTCATACCTGAAAAGCAGGAAGGGTCCCTCCATGGTGCCTTCCTCCTGAGAAGCCTGTGGGTGGGATGGGGATCAGGGAAGCTCATCTGCCATAGGACGTATGCCAGGGAGGAAGTGAAGTGGGAGGTGTTGAAGGAGGGTTGTGGCTATAGTGTCTTTCCCCACTAGTGCAGGGAGACCAGCTGGCACCCGTAAGACTTGGAACCAGCTGTGCTCGCAGTATTGGCTCTAATGGATTTCTGATTGGCATGGCTCTACTGAAGTCAGCACAAGGGTGTCAGTATTGCCCGGCAGAACTGGCTTGCTTCTGTTCTTGCAGGTGCATCTGGGCCCTCAGACTATGTGTCCAAAGCTCCACCCACTGGTATCATTCAAAGACTGAGATTCTGTGTATACAGAAATAAGTGCTCTTTTAAGGGATAGCTTTGCTTTTTATTGCCTTAGATTACATATAATATATACATATACAGAGTTGAAAAAGCAGCAGCTTTGAGTGATAGCAAATGCCTGAGTTAGTGTTCTACCAAACACCAGATGTGAGACCCAGAGGCAGGGCCAGAAAAATATTTATTGAGGGAATATCCAAGGAAGTTGTTCTTATTGACGCCAGCAGCTCCCAAGTGATGGTTAGTTAACCAAGTAAGTGTTTGCGCGTTGTTTTTAATGACTAATTCCATTGCCAGCAATGTCTTCAGGGAAGAAGAAGAAAAAAGAAAAAAAAAACAGCAAATGGAAGGAACAGGTGGTACACAACTTTTTTTTTTAAAGGAAACAACATTGTAGAACTGCAAACGTCTGCTTCTACTTAATGCTAAATCTTCAAACACTCTCTGATGCAGTTAATTTATGTGGAATAAATTACTCAACCAGCCAGTAGGCCCTTACTCTACTCTTTTTTTTTAGTCCTTACTTTAGTAATTCAGTGGGGTAAAAGTGTATCCCTTGTTACTTCTTGCATGCCATACCAGGAGGTTGGGAGGCAGTAGGAAAATAACAATTCTGGTTAGATCCTCCTTCATTGGAATGAATGGCAACTTTGCTCTTGATTTCAAGGGATTAGGAGCCAGGCCCTTTCTGTGTAATACAGCGGTGATGTCTTCTGAGACAGTGTTAAAGAAGAGATGTTATGCCCTTTAATTCTAACCTGCAAAGTTTAAATTAAGCAAGACAAGTTTCTTGTAAGAAAGAAAACATCTTTTATTAGATTATCTGATATAGCAGGAAAAAAACCAGACAAGTTTGCATGTGAGAGGTGAAGACCTGGATGAAGGTTTCTATTCCCAACAGTTTTTCTTGGTGGTTTTTTTTTTTCCCTTCTAGCCGTAGATGTTATCTTCACCTACAAGGCCTGCTTCACTTATAGTGTTTGAGCTTAGTGGCTGTAATGCCCTTTATGACTTGAGTGTGTTTTGTTGTGTGTGGGGAGAGTGTGTTTCAGTGCGTACCGCTTACAAATGGAAGCTTTTCTGTTCCTTACAGTCCCAGCTCATATCCTGTTCATAGATTTTTCTCTTATCTCCATTCCTTATATCCTCATACATTTCTGGAGCTATCACCAGTCAATACATGTTATGTCAAGAGTCTTTCATTGCTCCCATGAAGTTGCTTGTAGTTTTTCATCCACTGATGCAAGTAACAACAGAACCAGGGTCAAAGCTGTATCTGACAGGGCGCCATGAAGGGTCTCACAGCAGCTCTGCTGAAGGGAAAGTCAAATTTTCTGTGCGGCCAGGCCTGTAAGTATCCTTCTTCTTTGGAAGAATGGGTCATTTTTCTTCTTTCAGCTGCTGGCATAAACGTGTCTTGTTATCTTGGAGGTATTACAACGTCTTTTTGTTGCTGCTCACCTTGGAAGCATGGGCAATTGCACATATTAATGGGAGATATTCACCAAATTCTTGAGTTTCAGACTTGAAAGATGGATTGTAGAATTCAATTCCGTTGTCTGAGCTTCAATTCCGTTGTCTGAGCTTCAATTCCGTTGTCCGAGCGATGTATAAAGCCAGGAAGTGCTTAATTTTACAACTTTTGTACAAAACTCCGTTGTTTTTCCTTGGAACTGATTTATGTTTTTGCTATTATTATCATCTGGTTATTTTACTGCTTGAAGAACTAAACACACAACACCCGAGAATACACAAATCATACATTTTCTGTTACCTCCTCTTGGGATGTTTGCGTATAGCTGAAATATCTGTTTGTCAAACCATTGGGTTTATAATTCTTAGTCTGCTTAGGACTGATGTCTCAAGTCTTGATGAAATCAAGTCAGCTGTATGCTTCTAGGGGGCACAGGCTGATTCAGTGTGGGGAATATAAGCCCAGGAGCTGAGAGACATGGAAGTGCTCTTCCTGTCCACAATTTCCCGTCTAATTTTGGCCAAGTCACTGCCAGATAGAATCCAAAAGTAAAATCTGGGAGTCTTTCTCCTACTGCAAAGATAGAAAGGTACTTGGGCACTTCCAACTTGTGAGTCGTCCCACCTGTTTGAGAAGGATGGTCTGATTTCTGTGGACTAATGTATATTCTCTTCATGCTGGTGGGACCATAACGGATGGATGAGGGAAGACAAATCCAGTTTTAGCTCCATCTCCGTGTCTCTGTGGTATAGCAGGAGGCAAAGAGCCCAGGAGAGGTCTTGGAGTTGCTGTGTTGAATTCCACTTGCACTGTACTTGGAAAGCTCTTGTTGCGCTTGAATGGGACCTCAAAATGCTTTGCTCCTGACTAAAAAAAGATGATGAGATTTGGTTAGAGGCCTGTGTCCTTATTTAACGACTGTTGTGCAGGGGTCTGTTTATAATTAGCTGATTTTCTCCATCTCAGATAGGGTTATAATCCGAACACTGTACAACACAGTGCTTTGGTGTGCTGGACATGGTATAAATGCTGTTATCTTACACTTTGGTGCTGCAGTGATGGAGTGATGGCTGCTTTGAGCTGGGGCTTCCAAAGGGCCGTCTCCTGAACAAGACTCAAGGGGGATTGTGTGGTTGAAAATGTGAAAACCCTAATCCTTTAAGTTTTTAAGCTTAGAGCTAGAGAAGATATAATACGTCAGTGTAGTATTTGAAATCTGGAATTTCATAAACTCCTTTAACCTTAAGGTGCCTGTTGAACTAAATAGCGATCTTCCTGTAGAAAAGGTTCTGGGAATATGTGCAGTGGGGAGGGGAACCAGGTGGGGGACACGGCTCTGTGTGGTTAGATGTGTGTGTTGGTGCAGGGCTTTTGGACCTGGAACTGGTTTGGAAAAACACTAGTTGGGGAAGAGAGCCCGCACAAAAATGCGTACCATGGAGGCAGGATGGGAGGTGAATGGGAAGGTGCAGAGGCTGAGTGTTACCGAAACCAAACCTGCACTGAGTCACGAAAGGCTCTGAACCCACGATGCAAGGCTGTGTGTGGAGGGAAGCATGTGTTCCCCTGCAGTGCACAGCCTGGTGCCTCTGCTCTGGCTTCCTGTGACTGGGAGACTGAGTTTAGGAGCCAGAAAAATGCCGTGCTACTCTTTTGTGAAGGTGTTCAGCTCCAGAGCTGAGGCAGATGAGGCAAAGGAGGAGCCTCCTTGGAGATCCATTCCTGTGGTAAAAAGGGAGCATTAAAAGGGAGTTTGCATGCGAGCAAGTGAGGCACATCTCAAGGCGTTAATATGATCTGCAGACAGGCAAGTCTGTGGCCCAGCCGGCATCAGGCTGATCTCCTGAGCCCTGTGCAGTGCCCTGTTTCTTCCATCAAAGTGCCTGTTTCCGCTATGCATCTTAATTGCCAGCTTATCCTGATCTAACAACAAAGAAAAAGCTCCAAAGTGCAAATGGTAACAGTAAGGGCACATGTTTATGAACTTTTATTTGTTTCTAATCCAAACAGGGGTGCATGCATCTGAGCCCGACTGTAATGTGCTCAGAAGGAGAAAATATGGATCCCAACCCATCAAGTAGGAAACTATTGCTTTGGATGTAAAGCTGTTTTTCTCAAGCAAATACAAAGGCAAGTTTTTATGTAAGCCGTGGGGTCAGGTCTAGAAAGCTTGGACTTTTAAATCCTGGCAGAATCAATCACAACTGTATTTCTGTATTAAAAATTATGCATTTTCCTAATAAGTGAGAGCTGCAACCGAAGATTTCTGTGCTTAAGCTCTTTATGTCAGAACGCAATTGTGCATGTTGTTTGTGCTCGGAAGCTTGAGGCGCTGGGGCCAGATGCTTCAGAGGTAACTCTGAAGTTGCTGTAGCTCCACTGGTTTTGATAGACTTGCACCCACATGCGTTTGTAATGGCCAGCAAACAGTCTCGAGTCTCAGAAATGCACATGAAGGTACCAAGCAACATCTGTAACATAGCAACAGGAAAGCCTTGATGCTGTTCTCGTTGCCCCTGGTCTCAGATGTTGGTGGCAATAGTGAGGGTGGAGGTTTTGCTTTCTTTTGAGGCAGGCTCTTGTAAGGCTACTCAAATTACCTGGGAGCGTAATGCCTACCAAATTTAAAACAGTAGCTGGTTGTGGCTGTGGTACAAGGACCCAGCTTTAAGGAACCTCAGCTTTGGTTCAGAGGGATCAGCATGCAGGGTCAGGAAGAGATCACACTCTGTGATTTCTGTTGGCTTTCCATGGGATTAACGTTTCCTCGTGTGAAATCTGGCCTTCCTGAAACCACCAGAAGCTTTACCAGCAGGGTCTGGATATCACGTCTGTTTCCTCCTTCCAGTACCTCGGGAGGGCTGTTGCAGGCTGTGTGGGCAGCAGAAGCCCCGGTGTGTTAGGCTGCTGTCCCATGGCAGCCCCTTTGGCTTCCCCATGTTGTATGGGGATGAAAAAGTGCCTTTTGTGCGCAGCAGAGAATGAGGTACCCAGGCTGGGAAAATAGCGGGGGCTACAAGCAGCATGTGTGTATTCCTTGGGATCGGCTTCTCTGCTGGTATTCATCAACACCGAGGCCTGAGATCACTGCAGCACCTGCTGCTGTGGCTGCTTTTTGCCTGCTGTCAAAGTGTCTCGTGGTCTTATGCAAATGAATCATTTAAGAAAATGAATTACTTGGATCGAGTCATTCTGTAAAGAATAGCACCAGATGCTGTACAAGCCAGACAGATACCTGAGATGTCCTATATTTACTCAAAACGTAGCAATTAGGTTTTCTCCTGGTATCTTTTGTGTTTTTCCACATTGTTTGCCTATTATTTCTGCAAGGGCAGAGGGGGAGGTAGCATTAGTGCGGTAACTACTGCCTCTGATTATGCAGCCAAGATAAACAGAAAAAAGCCTTCTGGGTGTTTTCTACATCTGGGGATTTATTAGGTGTCTCATGTGCTGACAGAACAAGACATAAAACTGCTTTCAGTGTTCATTTGTCACCGTGTGAGAGACAGAAGAAGCAAGTCTCACAAAACTACTGTAATGCAGGGACCTTTCTTGTTTGGTTCAGCCCGTCATGGGCTAATTCCTTCCTTTTTATTTTTTGATGGTTTTCAGTCTTACTGTGAATAGACAAAAATGATCCTGTTTTTACAAGTGCAGTAGAGGGGTGAGCATGTTTCATTTAGAGAGATTTCAAACCAAAACTAGAGCTGAGTTTGGAGTGTTCATTCTGTTTCTACAGCACCTAGAAATCATTAACAAATAATGAAACAACTTGCAGTTCGGAGAAATCCTGTAGCCTGTGTGTGGCTGCAGGGAAATGTCACTTCTTCCACTGTGTTCTTTGCCTAACTGCAATCACTTGGAAGAAAAAAGGGGAAGGAAAAGAAAATGTCTTCTGCTGCACCTCTGCTGAAGCAGCTCTGCATTTTCTTGGCTACTCTAATAAAGCGAAAACCTTCAAACAAATGTGCAGACGAAAGCAGCTTACCAGTCGTTCCAGGCTCCCCGCTAGGAACAGGTTGATGAACTCGCGTTGCCCGAGTACTTGCATCGCTCCTGGCTGCAAGGGCCAGAAAGCAGTTGGGGAGCAGTGGGGGAGAGTCCCACAGCCCCAGCTCCCGCTGGTGGGACCCCAGGAGTCAAACTCTTCGCTATCCTGTGGCTGCTGTGAAAGCAGCGGGTGGGCCTCGCAGCCTGTTTGTTCATCAAGGCAGGAGGGTTCAAATTCAGTGGGGCACTACGTGGAGGAGCTGCCTGATTGGAGACCCATGGGTTTCACAAGGGATGTGCCGTTTAGGTGCCGCAGGTTGCCTGGACAGGCTTTGTGCTGGAGAAGTTTATTTGGGGTAGGGACAAACTCGTCTATTTTATTTAGACAGAAATTAGGGCCAGGATTTGTATTTCCTTTGTGCTGACTTCACCCCCTCTTCCTCAGCTGTGAGAAGAGTGAAAGCCTTGACTGGCACAGGGGGTGCTGCTGTCGTGTGTGGAAATGTGTCCTGGATTCGTGGCTGAAAAGGTGAATTAAGAAGATGCAAACGCTTCCTTTGGGAACAGTATTTGTCTGACAGATCACAGACACTGGCCACTGACGTACTTATAGCAGACTTCTTTCAACTGCAGTTTCTTTGGGCATATCCAAATGTGAACGTCATGCTGTCTGCTGCTTTAGCTGAAGTATGTCAGGCAGTCGTGTGACCTCCTAGTTGTGACTGGCCTTATTGAAGCCTTTTGGAGTGCTCCTTTGCTGCCGTGCCACCTGAATGAGTAGCTGCCCGTGAGAAAAGGGTGAAGGGCTGTCCTGAGAAGGGTCCTGCTCTGTACAATGCTGCCAACAGCTCCTTTCTCTGGCCTTTGTCTGGTGACTAAGATTAACCTTGCAAAATCGTGGGATCTTAGCCTCTTCTCCAAGTGTGAACAGGTTTTGTATTTTGCTGTACTTACAGCTTGGTTGTGGAGAGAAGAGACGCAGGGGGAGAAGCAAGGACGGTAACTAGCCCTTATGGTACCTGCTTTGCAGGGAGGGAATGAAGCTGAGGCTGAAGGTTGCCCAGCTCACATGAAGGTTATGGAGTCCATTTGCAGAAGAAGCAATCTGCACTTGATTTTTAATCTTCAGAGTTAGTGCACAACAGAGTAGAAAAGCCTCAAACAACTTTATTGTGGTTAAGAATCACGTGCCTGGGCACAGTGACTGTGATTTGTGGGTTCAGGGCATTTTTAAAGTGCATAACTTTGTGGACAACACTTGCTGTTGCAAGAAAAAAGAAAAAAAGGGGAGGGACATGTAGATGAAGTGGAGGGATTGAGAGCTGGTCCAGGAGTTTTCAAAAAGCTGTGGAGTATTTTCCTGTTTTAAATATTGGTTTAAAGATGTTGAGCAGGAAACAACAATCAGCCCTGCAGGTCTAGAAGTATTGCTGGCCTGTCCGCAGATCCCGCATCTGTCCTTTGCACAGAGCCCTGCAGAGCCTGTGGAGCGGGAGCAGGCGCTGGCGTTTTGCAGAGCCTTCTACCAGAGGGCAGCGTGGCTCAGCCCTGCAGCCAGCTCGGCATAGCTGAAGCCTTGCTGTAAGGCGAAGGGGTGGTTGGTATGTCCTTCTGTAATGACGCCGAGTAGGCACTGCCCTGCCTGTGTCTGCCTTCATTAGGAAGCAGAAGTACTTCCTAATTAGCTTTATACAGCAGTTGGAAGATAGGATTCAGACACAGGTTCAGCAGTGGCACGTGTTGGAAGCCATGGGGAACTGGAGGAAGAAAGTCCCGGTTTTGCATTTGCAGGTGCAGACATAATGAAGAGACTGTCAGGAAACTTTAGCCCACAGTGTTTTTTTTCCTATCAACTTTCACAGGATCAACAGATCTCAGGAGACCGTCATCTACCTTAGGAGTCTGAAAACAGACCCCTCTGAGCAGAGCCTAAGCAAAGTTGTTATGCTAAAGAAAGCGCTTGGGACCTGGTCAGGTCGGATTACTCCTGTCCTGTTCTCCAGGCAGATAGAACAAAATATTTTAAGTGTGAAATAAATCCATGTTCCTGAGAAGCGGCCTGTAAAATGTCAATGCTTGCATTTATAGAAGGGCTGTATCTTCCGTTCTGATTTCCTTGGCAAACACGCTGCCTAGTTTTACAGGATTACCTGAACTCTGTGCATGTCAATACACGTGCCAGATGGAAAAAAGATGCTGCAGACCCTTTTCTCCACCAGAGAATCCACCAGAGGATGGGTGTATTGGTGAGCCACTGGAAGATGGGTGCTACTGCTGCCGTGCACGCGGCCCCCATTTCAGAGACCGGGCTCTGTGTTGTGTGGGGCCCCGTGTCTCTCCCCACAGCCCCGCGATAGTCCCCCTCAGCCAGCTCTCGTGCAACGCGCTTGTGCTGAGCTGTGCTGGGATGTGCTTTTAAACTGCAGGACTGTTGAGTGCTGATTGCAAATTGAACAGAAAGGATTGCTTGGATTATCAGCAGGAGAACAGTGGAAGGCATGACCTTTCCTCTGCTCCTCGGGGTAGAACAAAGACTTCTGTAGCATTCTGCTTTTTGAATGGCTTGGTAAATAACAGAAATGTTCTTATATATAACAGGTTAGCTGCAGAGGCATCTGTAGGCTTCCTGTGTGCTGAAGGAGATGGGGTGGAAAAGACGTTAGAGATAAGGACTCAAAAAAAAGTCACGCAGAGATGAGGAAATAATTTATTCAAGAAGGAATAACAAAGTCTAGGAAAATTATGCCAAATCAAGCAATGCAGATGAAAATTTTGCCTGAGTGCGGAACACAGGCTGTGACTATTTGACTATTTACCATTGAGAGGTTAGGCTGGGGATAGTGGAAGCTGCAGGGAGTGCAGCAGCTAGGAAATAAAACTGACCATAAGGTCAGTGCTCAGAGTCAGGTAAATGAGCCATGCTGGAGGACAGGGGCAGCGAGAGAGCTCTCTGATTATCATCCCAGAGGTGATGTACACTGGCGTATTCCTTGACAAGGAGAATTGTGCTGACAGTGACTGGCTGATCCTTATGTGTTGGCTTGAATTCGCTGTGATAAAGTTAGTACAGCACGGCCTGAATGTAGAGAACCAGTGAAAAACTTCAGTTCTGTCATGACATTCATTTTAACGGTTTTCTTGCTTTGCTGTCTCTTGTAGTGACTCTAGAACTGCCTATGATACAGGGGTAAAAACAACGTGGCCCTGGGAGTGAGGGGGAGTCCAGCAAACATGAGCTTTGCAAAAGTCAGAGAGTCTCTGATCTGCCTTCTGATGGGCAAGTTACAAAATCATTTTTAAAGGCTCCTCGGAGGGAGAGAGAGAGACTACATTCAGCCTCACCTTTTGTAAAAGCGTCTTTCTGTACGTGTGGAGCAATGCTGGGTCACGCGTTAAATGCTGGTGGAGAGCAAAGGGAGAGGTAGTGTTTTAAGCAGATAGAATTTGCCATTGCCTTTTGCTAAAAGCAAATTTCAGATCACCTTTTCTGTTTGCTAACTGCTGACACGTGAAGATTTCCATCATCAAGCATAATTATGACCTGATTATTTATCCTGAGCTTTCAGTATCAATTTTATGGTATGTCCTGGGGGAAAAACACACTTTTGCATATTATGTGATACGTCTTTGAAATGTTTTTCTTTTAAAATACAAATGAAAAAAGATACTTGTTTAAAAAAGTATAGGAGCAGTTTCTGCATGATTGTATTATGAAGGATGTAAAAATCGGCATATCGGTTAACACTTAACTTCTGAATTGTTGTAATTTTCTGCTGTTACATAATTCTGGGAACAAGCACCAGGAGAGGACGGCAAGGCTGCATCTGGCCCGTGCATTCAGGTAGGGAATCTGTCAGCTTATCTGGACTTCCTAGACCAGATGTTTTATGTGTTACATGTTTAAATTCTGCAGTTTTGTATAACTTGCTCCCTGGACCAGTCCTTTCCTATGACCTAAAGTTTGGCCTTCATGTCAGTGGCTGCAGCCCCATTAACTTCTCGAATTTGACACTGCGGCTGACTGCTGGTCCTTCACGGTTCTGCGTGAGAGCCAAACGCTGCTGCGGTGCCAGGTTTGCAGCATATCAATGGGAGCATTTCAGGAAGAAGATGCTAGTTAGCATGCATATGGCAGGCAGAAGGTGCTCCTTAACAAGTGCAGAAAGTAGATGCTGGGGATGGGGGAGTTAACTAGTTCATGCTGGTGAGTAGTTCTTCTAGGAATGATAATTTCGAGCCACATAGGGGAGATATAGTGAGTCAGTGAGCTGATGGAAGCTTGGCAAGTGGTGGCAAACAGTACTAGCTTTTATTGTTCATCAGCGTGATGTCAGCATTGATCCAAAGTTCGCTGTGTTGGTGGAAGGACTCTCTTTGCACCCATGACAGGCTTTGGGCGCCGTGACTTGGGGCAGAGCATGGTACAACCTCCGTGTGCATGCCAGTCCCATCGCCGCAGAAAAGGAGAATGGCGTTGGGGCGGGCTGTGCTCAAGACCCGGCTCTGCTATTGACTTCCTGGGTGACTTCAAGCAGTATAAAAATCAGGCTAACGATACACTTACCGTGCTGCGGAGCTGTGGAGCAAGCGTGCTGCTGGTATGCGTGTACTAGCAGTGCTGCTGTTAGGAGAACTGGTTGCATAAACAAAAACAAATTCTCAGTGAGTAACATGGTACTCTTTGAGAGAAGCCTACACTTTACTGCCTGCAGAGCACCGAGGTGTAACTAGTAAAAGCGGCTTGAAGTCCTGGCCAGACATTAGCGCCAAATTGTGCTTATGATTGCACATCACAAAAGCCATCTGTTCGGGAGGAGATTTAGCTATTTGTTCATTCACAGGTTAAACTCCATCATGCAAAAGCCACCACATTTGTGCAAACGTTTGCTTATTATTGTGTGACAAAAGCACTGTATTAGCAGGTTAGGAAACGTAGCATTTTTGTATTAAAAGGCACTAGGTAAGCTTTCCCTGTAGCCATAGACCTGGTTAAGTAATATGTTATTAAGCTTAATTAGAGTGGCACAGTGAAAATAGGTGTAATACTTCTGCAATGAAATGGCATGCTAAGACTTGAGCGAACAAGACATTATTACTGTGAATAATGCTCCCTTGTATGAGCAGAGTTTCTCAAGTCAGTGGGCCTACACCTGTGTTTCGTGGTGCATCTGTTACTGCTTTGTTGACTTCATTTTGATGCTTTATGTTAGCTGAAATGTTTTAATGTTGTATTTCAAAATTCAGTAACTGAAACTTGATAATGCGCTGGACAAAGCATCTTCTGGGATCCTTTCTATTTTGTTGGTATGGACTGAAAAGAGACAGCCACTCTGCCTTTCTCTCCAGCCATACAGGACCGCAAGCTAGGTTGTCCCACGATAATACACTTCCATGTGTGCGTACAACCATCCTGTCTCTGCGTGATCTGTGTAATACATGGGAAAAAATTTCCCATGTAGTAGCTGAGACCAGTTTCCTGGAAGCCAGCTCTCGTTGTGGTCTCTGGTTTCCAGCCAGTTCTATTTTTACCCCCTTTTTCTTATTTTTTTTCCTAATTACTACTTTTTTTGGGGTAAAGGATGTTTGTTTGGCATTGTAACTAATGTTTCTTGCACCCAGGCTAGGGGACAGTTTTAAAAGGCACCGACAAAAGCCAGGAAGGTAACGTGTATCCCGATCCCCTTTGATTAGAGCTGTCGAGCCACCTCGGAAGGTCAGCGCCAGCCCACGGGAGCAGATGGGAGAGGAGCCTTGACTGCGCTGGGTCTCGCTGCCCAGCTAAAGGCAGGACCGCGACGTTCCACGTTACTGCCGTCAAAATGGTTTTGTTCCTGACGCTGCAAGCACCTGTATTCATGCACCATGTTACTTGTGTGAATAAGCACGTGTGTGCGTGCAAGTAGCTGCAGCAGCAGGCCTGATGTTCACCTGGCTCTAGCGAGTAAAGCTGGGGAGACTTGCACTCAGGGCGCAGGAGTCCAGCAATATAAAGCTTGTTGTCAGTGAAGGGGCTGGAAGAGATCCGAATGCATGGGGGAAGTAAGGAAATGAAAGGAGAGCCAAGGAGGAGTGCAGGGGGGTAGAGATGTGAGAGCGGGCTCATTTAGAACCATCACTTTGTTAAAGTAAATGGAAATCTTGGCTGCAGTTACAGACGTGTCATCCTGCAAGGCATGTGTGTATTTAATCCCAATCTCAGTCTGTTTGAACTTTCTCCCAAGACTTTAGGAATCTGGGAACCTTTCTGAAAACAGCTAGCATCATGCTGGAGAGTGGGCTGGTCAGAGATACAGCTTTGTGATGGTAAAAGTGTTGCTTGAATGACATTCGGATAGCCAGATTCCCTGAAATACAACAGGCAGTGCTGTGACAGTTTGTTTCACGGGCCTTACTTTGAAGAGATTAGGTCCTTCTTCGGGCATGCTTTTTTGTCTCCCCTCAAAGTGGTGAATCGCGTGTTTGGACTGGGTCAAGAAAGCTGCATATTCTGCAGTCAAAATACTAGGAGAATGCAATGTGCACACAGAGCAAAGGGGCAGTTTCCTGACTGTGGGAAGGTAGATGTGTGTTTTGGTGCTTGCAGTCACCCTGGTTTGTGCCCACAGTAATTAGATATTTAATTAGGAAGATGAACATCTCTGGTTTCTCCTAGATAGTAACAGTAGACAAAAGGCGCTGAGAATTTATCCCCAGCGGTCATTTGGCATCGGAAGCACAGTCCACACAAGCTGGATCTAGCAACAGTTGCCTTTTCCTCCCGTTGGTGTCACGAATGCTTCTTGATTTTTGTTTTAAATGTTTGTTAACCTGGCTGCTCCAGGATGAACACCTCTGGTCCTCTGATCTTGGGAAGAGGAAGCATTCGTCAAATTGCCTTCAGGATTTTTTTCTGGTTGCTGGGAACTGGTCCTTCAAACTGCTAGGGTGCTTGTTAGTTTTCGGTGAACAAATGTTTCCACGTATTCTGAAGAAATAAATTATATTCAGCAAAATGTGTGCTGAAATGGCCCTTTTTCACATGAAACATTGGCAGAATTTTTCTGCTGCAGTGACACCAACTCATCAGAGTGGCAGATTAGTGACGAGGTGTGACTGCTGCCCTCCTGACAAGATGCCGCCGTGGCTGCGAAGCGTCGCTGGGGGCAGGGGGAGCGCTTCCGTCCTTCGTTCGGCACAGCTGCAGTGTTCACAGCAGTAGCGTTGCACTTGGGGCTGACATTTCATTGCAGGGAATCATATGGTGATTTCATGTTATTCCTGAGAGTTGCAACATCATTTTGACTAAATACTGTTGGGGGTAGGCTGGCAGTGGAAGTGGTGTTTGCTGTGAATCATCCTCACTAATGGAAACATTTGATAGAGAAACAATAGTTATTAGCAAGATGACATTTCTGTTTTGAATCCCTCCTCATTTTTTTTCCTTTGTGTGAGCTGTTCTGCAATTTACCTTTGAGCTGGAGGGCGTCATTCATTTTCATTCTGGTGACAAATATTTTGGTGTGTATGGAAAATATCTTAAAGAACAGGAGGGGCTTTATGTTAATTGTGAACTTCAAAGGTGTTCTTCTGTTGTATTTTATTCTGATTTCATTTTGTACTTAACCATGGATGACTGGAAAATGTTGAATTAATCATATAGCTAGTGCTGCAGGTGGACTGTTTAAAGGCATTTGTTTTTGAAGTGCTAACATGAGGAATGTGGACATTAAATAACAAAGTAAATAAAGTTGCCTTGGAATGCTGTAGTTTCCATCACTTTAGGAAATCAGAGTTTCTCCCTCCAGAAAAATAGTAAGGTACAACCTTAACTTTCAAGCCCTTTAAATAGACTCTACGGGATTATGTATATGATTACAGTTATGCTCCTGCATAAGAGCTCTGGCTACAGCCTAAAAAAAA
Source organism: Chauna torquata (assembly GCA_013399475.1). Lineage (NCBI taxonomy): Eukaryota > Metazoa > Chordata > Aves > Anseriformes > Anhimidae > Chauna > Chauna torquata. The sequence goes on along the minus strand of VXAL01014432.1, from coordinate 1,675,738 downwards.
AAAAAAAAACCAACAACAACAACAAAAAAAACACAAAACAAAAAAAAAGTCTTGGGTGTTCATGTTGCTGTTTGCTGTCTGTCCACTTCAATGTCCTTCTGCTCTGGGTTTTTGGATATGTAGAAGGAGCATTACTGACCCCCAGTCCTGTCCAGTGAATAGCAACCTTGTGGTCAGTGGTAGGGCAGAGTGAATGGAACAAAATGTGTCAAAAAAAAAAAAAATTGCTACAATGTCTGGAGGACAAGGGAAAACCTTTTTTCTAATACCTCTTTTCTCACATTTGGGAAACCTGGATGACATCTCTCTAAAGAAAAAGTGTATTTATACTACCTGAGGAGGGAATCTACAGGTGTTTAACAACTCATCAGATAAGATACCATTTTTTCCCCAATTGCAGTTCAAATATTTAAACCTTCAGATGGTGTAGACTGTGTGTGCACGTTCATCTCTACAACTTTCCTTAGCAAAATTGAACAGCTCACTGTTATCCCTGTCTTTGAAAATGCACAGATTTCTTCTTTGACTTTAGACTGACTTAAGCTGTAGAAATTCCCCCCACCCATACTTAATCAGTACTGATTAAGCGGCTGTCCTTCTGGTTTAACGATGCTAAGTTGAGAGTGTCCTATATTGCATTTCTACCCTTCAGGTTGCCAAGGCGTCTTCCTTGCTGTCATGCAAAGCAGGGAAGGATGCAAGACACTTTCCAGGCAGGAGTGTGGGGGAGGCATCTCTGAGGGTCACCAAGTGTCAGCACGGGGCTGCTCCAGCCTGACGCATCATCTCAGAGCAAGGAAGGCAGCGGTGAGGCCCGTGTGAGGAGCTGAGGTACCCATCGGGGAGGCGAGCTACAGCCTTGCTTCGCTGGCGTGAGTGGGGCACTCGGCTCTGCTGGCCACTTCTTTGCTGGAGACTTTTCTGCCGAACAAACTAGTGCTCTGTGCCCCAGACAGGTGGACTGTCCAGGCGTGATGCTGCGACTGACACCTGGGTTTATAAAAATGGCAGTCCTGGATGTGTGCTTTTTATTTTCTTACCTGCTATGCATCTCAGACTTGTGTCCTGCAACCTTTTCCGTTTGCTTTTTTGCTTTCAGTTTCTTTTTCTCCAGATCCTTTTAGCAGGAATGTGTTGGTGTTAGCAGGAATTGGAAAGGAGCTAGTTTTTTTATGGAAGACTTTTATCCCCTGCACTTTTTGTGTTGCTCTTGTATTAGGACAGCAAGGATGGTTTAAATAGCACATAAAACAGTCATGTTTTTGTGAGCATGTAATGGCACGCAGGGTTTTATGCAAGCAGTAAAACATGATACTGCACCTTCCATTTAGAAGGCTGTGTGCACTTCTCCTTTCTTTCTCAGATGTAATTAAGTTGACAGCCTTGGGGCTATTCCTGCCTTATACCTGCGTAGATGAACGGGGAATAAAGAGCAATACAAGTTCACACCTAGTGTGTGCTGACTCATTTGCTCAGACTCTTGCATGTAGCAGAAAATGCTTTTAGGGTGCTCCTGAGGAATGCATCAAAAAAGTGTCTCATACCAAGCTCAGGTCAAGCTACAAGTTCAGCTTAGGGCCACGTAAAGCCAGGGAATGGTGGTATAATTCATCGTGAAGATAAAAATGGGTGTTTTCACATGGGAAAGGTCTAAGTCTAACATCTACTGAGCTGATCAATTAATGTACAGGACCGTGATTTTTCCAATTTCTGATGAAACCAGACTGAAGGGTTATTATAAATTGTTTGCTTCTGGAGAAATAGTTGCTGAGATGAACAGATGCATCCCTGCTTTGAGCAGAGGAGTTGGACTTAGACAATCTCCAGAGGTCCCTGCCAACCTCAGCCAGCCTGAGATGCTGTTGTGGGAATGCCTGAGGACTTTTGTGTTTTATAAAGTAGCTTGCTTTGTGTGCTTTTTAGGTTTTTTTGAGTGTGTTTCATTTGGAACGGTGCTGGTCCTGTGAGTTACCTCATCTCAAATTCCTCCTTGCTCTTTCGTCCCTCTGCTGATCTCAGGTGTTGGTGCTTCATCATGGTGGTCTAGAAAACTGTTGCCTTTTTGTGGCAGTTCTTGCATGTCTCTTAACTCTGGGTGTTTCTGCAGTAAGAAGAAGGAATTAAGAAGCAGGCTACTGCATGTCGGCCTCCCTGCGGCTGTCCAGGGCCTGGCTTTATGTTGGATCGAAGCATCTGAAGCGTGCTGAGGGGGAGCCATCTTCTCCAGTCTGCTGGTGGGCTGTCAGTAGTGTGTTTCGCCTTTCCCATGCGATCACGTGAATAGTCTGGGCCTGTGCTAAGATGCTGAATATGACTGATCACTTTGTCCAGAGAGCTTGGGTTGAAGCATCCTCTTAGCATGAGCCAGGGATTTGCAATATGGATGGTGGGTGAGGCTGATCTGACAGCAGGCTCTGAACTGATGGTGTAACCATGTGCTTAGCATCTTCTGGGGCTTCTGAGGACAGCTTGGTCCTGCCTGCAGGTCGTGTTGGCTCAGTTTTCTCTTCAACCATTGTTCTGTTGTGTCCTAGTTAACTTTTTCTGCTGGGTACACAAAAACAGTGTTCTGAAACAGAAACATCTTGCTGTCCTGTCTACCGCATTTCTAGGCTAGTAAGTACAAGTTTTACCATTGCTCATTTGGGGGAAGAAAAAGAGTTGTAATTGCTGGAGGTGAGTCCTTATTTAGGACTCTATTGCAAACTTCTAAACCTAGGTGATAAAGGGTCAGTATACCAGAGACAGATGATGCCTTGGAATTCAGAGCCATTTAAAAAAAAAAAATTTGAGGGTTATTTTGTTTGATTGATCAGATGAATGGGAACAACAGGTACTGAATCAGTAGCAAGCTTTCCATTTACTCTGGTGGGCTTCCGATGACAACTGTGAAGTAATTTACACACAACTCAACTGGTGTGCAGAAATCAATGCCGGAAGTAAATCATACAGACCGTTAACCTTGGGACCTGGCTGGAGCTGGCTGGAGCACCTGTCGTAACTCAGCGTTTGGAGGTGTGCCTGTGGGGGAGAATTCTAAATAAAAGCTGCATAAACAACTCCGAATCTGTTCAGAGTTGGCTGAAGGAAGGAGAGAGGGTGAGGAGCAAGTATCCCTTGGTTTTAGATGTGTTGCTGTGGTGACAACAGCTGGTAAACTCCCCCCAAACCAGGACTTACCTGTAGTTGGAAAATGTAGCAGAAGGAGAGACTCAGGTGCACAGTGCTGAACCTGCTGCTGTCATCTGTCCTGCTCAGTCCTGCCTTTGTCCTGAAGAGTGCTTTCATGTACTGCTGATTTCCAAAGGTTACTTCACACAGCGCATACTTTTATTTCTTCTAACAGCAAGTTAATGCCACCTGCCAACAGCAGATCCCAATCAGAGCTTTTTATGTACTGCACATAACAGGCTTACAGTACACATGCTCTATCTGTTAACCGTACTGTCTTCACAAAGCCAAGCCAATGGGATCTGTAACTTCTGGAGCTGTTGGCTGTGTGTTTCGTTCCACTCTGGAAGCTGGAACATTAAAGCCTTGAATCAGGGAAGCCACCAAGCACATTATTTACTGTAAGTGCCTAAGTGCTCTGCTGAGTGAGGATGGATTGCCCAAGTGCATAAATAGATGCTTAAATGCTTTGTAAACTTGGTGTTTAAGGACTTTATCCCAAAGGATGCTGTAGGAACTTCCACTGAAGTGAGCAAGGATGTTGGGGACCTAGTGCAGTCCTCAGCAGCTACAAGAATCAGTGTTGCAACTTAGCTCTTGCGTGTTTTGCCATGAAAACACATCACGATAAAGTGTGATTTTTATTTTTGTGTGTATGCGTAGGTATGTACATAGTGTCAAAAGAGTTTGGATAATTCAGTTGGTATTAAAACAAAAACTGGCTGGAGTATAAAACTAGTATAGAAGAGAAACAGGACAATTCCCCAGACAGTCCACCCCTTTGAGGTTGTGAGTAGTCCTTTTCATTTCCAGAGACAGTTTAAAAAAATGTTAAAATAGGAAGGGAATCTTTCCACTCAAAATCATATTTATGATGCATTCCATACGACAGTTTTCAAACTGAGGATAAATACTCTGGGGTTCTTAACTTTCAGTATATTTGCAAGTGTTAATGGGATTGTGAACGTTGTTTTACTTGGGTTTAAAAAAGAGAGATACTAAAGAAACAAACAAAAAAACAACAACAAAACCATGAAATCCTGGTATAAATTGCTGACCTTCTGGCATATCTAGGATTTTGTCCTCTAGCCTAAGTCATTTAAAAAAAAAAACCAACTTCTTTAAACAAAAGCTGAGGCAGCTAAAGTAACAGTCTTTGAATCAGATGGTTGTCTAGAGAAACTGTGTATTTACACCATATAAATGAAAAGTTTTGCTTTTTCTTGATTTTTAATGATGATTAGGATAGCAAACTCTCTGGGATGGAGATCTTCCTCTTTGCAGAATGCTCCCCAGTCTTTCAGTAATACCAGCATATTTAAAATCTGCAGTATTTTCTGTCACACAAGTTCCCACCAAGTGAAAACAAAAGGAAAAAAGGTAGGTATAACTTTATGCAAAGTAGCATTTTTACCCTGCCAAAGAATAGGTCCTGGATTTGCTAGAAAATCTGCCTGAGATACGCTTGTACTGCTGATTTTCCACAAAAACATTGATACTGTGCAACACCTATGTATTTATATAAATAATTCTGCTGAGCGTTTGTATGGTACTCAGTACAATGCAGCCCCATTTTCAGCTGTTTCCTAAATGCCGTAGTAATCAAAACAAGAAGTAATAACTTTCACCTAAATCAGCGTAACCTACCGTGAATGTGGTTATAGAAGGTGCTCGGGTGGAACGCCGTTGTGCAGAAGGAGCAGTGCAAGCACAGATGGGAAGGAGCACTTCTTTCCAGGAGGAGAGAAGGACCGAGATGAGGCTTTGAGCACGGTGCCTGCTGTTCATGCTTCGAGTCACCCAGGCAAGGCACGCGCAAAGTGTGGAGACAGTAGGATGGCAGTAGGCGGAGCAGAGCTCTAGGTGAGCCAAGCGGGACGAGGACTGCACCTCTGCGAAGCAGCACGGGTGAGAAGCCTGCTCCTGGGCGAGCACGAGAGTGGGAGAAGCTGTGGTCATCAAGAGACAGTGCAGAACGCGGTTTTAGAGGAGAGGATAGTTCCTGCCGAGCAGCTGAGCGCCAGTACTAGCTGGTTGGTTGTGACGGGGTGTTGTTGGGACGGGCGGGTGAGGTGTGTGAGCCATGTGTAGCCTTGGTGTGATGGAGGCAAATTAAGTCCTTCCCCATTAAGCAAATCATTAACTTCATGCTCCCTACAAGTCAGTTTTTCCTGTTGGCCTGACTAGTTCAGTATGGGACGGTTCAGGAAAGAAAAATCTTGTGACTGGACAAAAAGTTTTGGTTTCATTGCAATTTCTCATTGATTTGGGGTGCAGGACTAACAGAACCCAGATAACCTCACATAATGGCCAAGGAGAAAGGCTGAAAGGTTTTGTGATTCTTTATTCTTACACTTTTTATATTTTTCCAGTTCAGATACAACGTGTCCCTTGGACTTAAGTTTTTACCACTACTTCTAAGGCTCAGAGCTGTAGGCAGGAGAGGGGAAAAGGCCATGTATTCCCTGTCCCTCCTGCCCACTCCTCCCTACTCTGCTCAGTTCTCTTCAGTGCTCATGCAAATAAAAAAGCTAATTGTTTTCCTCCTGACCTTGCTCAAAAACAGCCCTTGTTAAACCCAGGAGGGCTGGGTGGGACACCAGGGTGTCAAAGAGTTCCTCTGTCCGGCTGGCGAAGCGCCTTACGAAAGGCAGCAGCGTCGAGAGCGGGGGACAGACGGGCCTTTTAACGTCACCCTGCCAGGATGCCTGCCGGCCCCGGGAGGGCAGCGTGGCGGTTCTTCCCCATGGCCAGAGCCGGGCCGGTGTAGCCCTGCTGCTGCCTGCTGGGGTGAGGCGGGCACAGAGCCGCATCCGGCCCTTTGACTGCAGGCAAGTGCCGCGTGGGAGGCGAGACTTCGTTGTCTAAGAGCACCCCGTTGCTTGAAGAAATGATTGGTCTTTTTATGGCATACACAGAGTGGTTTTCTCATGCTTTCCTAGGCTGCTTTTTCTCACCAAATGGCCCGGGTAGTGCCCAGAAGGCGTTTGTGGGACTGCTTCTGAATTAAAACTTTCTGCCATGCGGCGATGTGCACCCCATGGTGCATTGCGCATCACAGAAAATGGAAGGTTAAAATCTACCAGAAAGGCTCTTTGCTGCCCCTAGCAGCAGGATATTAGCTCAGAGGGAACACAGCAGGATGAAATGATGGTGTATTAAATTGAAAACCACAGTAATGGAGGGGAGAAGCAGCTGTGTTGGGAGCTGCCAAAACTGCAATTAAAAAGTATTTCGTTGGTGGAGGAAGATGGTTAGCCAGGAGCTAGAGCTTGTGCCGCGCTCTTCCCTGGCTGTAGCTCAGGGATGCAGTGCGTACACCTGAGCTAGTGCTGCTTTCTTGTCATTCCCTGTCCTTACTGATAGAAAGTTTCTTCCCATAACTACCTAGGCTTTGTTGCTTCGATAGACTTATTTTTTACTTCCACTGCGCGCATTCCCTGTGGTGCGCAGCGATCTTTAAATGTTTGGATACGACACTCTTAACGTACCTCCTTTCAGTTTTCTGTGAACTTAACTCCAGTTGATTGTCTTTCCACATAGGTCTTGCTTTATTGAAGTAGGGTTATTTTTATTGCTGCAGCGAAGTAGATAGCCAAAGTGAATGAACTGCACATAATCCTCACGGAGAAACGGCCATCAGTCTGGGGTGTTTGCGGAGGGGATGCATCAGCTTTGACAGCTCTGCTGACCTCGACTGCGGCTGTACGGCGCAGGTGAGGAGGGGGTTGCTGCTGCTGCACAAATTAAAACAAAGTGTGTCTAGTAATGTTCTGGAGTCCTATCTGCAGTTGTATTCGGTTCAGCGGCTCAGCAATTGATTGCTTAAATCTGAGCTTTTTTTCTGCCCTGTCAGCTTTATCCCCGGCCACATCAAGTACTTGGAGCAAGTTGCCTTGGAGAATTCAGCCTTTGGCTGCTTCTAATTCTGAAGACAGATTTTCTGGATTGTGAATAACATGTTTGTATCTTTGCATTTCCCTGTGGTTCTGTCAAACTGGAGTTTTTCAGCTTAGAGGGACATTGAGGGGTGGAGAGGGAAGAGCTGAAAAACAGGCCGAACCGCATTCAGAAGGAGATGCGGTTCTTTGTGCCCTTTGGCCTTCTGGGTAAGATGGCTGTCCTGCTGCTTACTGTGCAGGGTGGCCCCTGTGCTGGTGGGCATGCACATGGGTGCGCACCTGGTTGCCATCAAGAGATTTGTCTTTCCATAGTGGGAGCGCAGCACTTCTTTTGCCAGATAGCAAACCTACCTCGATTCAGGCATTAGGAGTTTTGCATCAGCCTACAAACTTATAGATATTTGGGTTTTGTTTATACATGTAGACGTACCTCACTGTAGCGTAGAGATAAAGGAGTGGTGATTTAACGGTAAGTAGGCAGTGCAACAATGTAGTGACTACTGAAGGATGCAGGTTGCCTTGTGCTCTGTATTAGTCTTCTGTTTGTAGGTGAATTTATCCTAGGGCCCTCACCGCTGGGCACAGGGCGCTGGGGAGGTAGCGGAGGGAATGGGGGGCCGTTTCATGCTGCTCGTGGTGCCGTCCCTTCTGTGCTGAAGGCTTCGCTGGTGCCACGTGTGCGTGCGGCTGCCCCAGCATCGCTGTGAGCATTTGTGCTCGTGAGGGCCGGGGCATCAAGAGCAAGCCTTCTCGGCGGAGAGCGAGAGGAAGCGTGCGTGTGCTGGGGCTGGCAAGCTGGGAGAGCTCTCGTGCGCGTGCAGGTGTGCAACTGCCACGTGTGAGTGGAGGGTGAAAAAGTGGCTGGCGCTTATTCAGCAAGTGCTTCGGAGTAATTTGGTGGGCTCGACACCAGTTTTTTGACAGTTCGCTTTGAAGGATTGTGGGTATCATCATCCAGCTTGTGTCTGGCTGCTGCTTTTTTGGTGCTTCTCTCGCCCTGTTGCTTGAAAAACTGGATAGGTAGTGTGATTTGTTTTATGTTTCTCTTAACCATGAGATACACGTGACGTGGTAGAAATTATAACACACCAATTCTCTGGTCTGTTCGCTGGCTTCTCATTTGTTTTGCTGGTGGCTATCGATCTAGCAATTCCTGCTTCCCATACAGAGCCCACACCTGGGGTTTCTGTCAGCCATGGCTTTAAGAAAATGGGTAGGCAAGGCTGAGACATGAGAAAGGTTACCAGAGCTGTGTTTCTGTCAAGAGTTTATGGTGGCATAAGAATGAAGGACAGTGAATTTTGTGCGATTCATAAAACATTAGAACAGAGCTGATTCAAGCATGTAGCCTTGTAAAGCATGTAATGCTGTCTCTGAAATAATGGAGCTCTCTTAAACGTTCATGGATTGGAGCTTGCTTTCAGTCTGAAAAAAGTTCAGCCTGCAGAAATGGAAAAATCTGGTCATGGGGCCCACCCAGAAGCAGCACCCAGATTTGTTTTTAGCTCACGTGCTGGAGGTAAGCATTTGGCCCACCGGCCTGGTACGAGGGAGTGCTGCCTCAGGGAGCGTGGCGACTCTCTTGGCAGCGGCACAGGTCCATTTATGGCTACAGACTGGAGAGGAGGAAGAAAGCTGGCCAGAGTCATGTGTCAGTGTTTGAGGGTCCCTTTAGGTAAAGTTTATTTGGCTTTCTAGGAAGCTGTGGTGTTTAATCTGACCTGAAGTGGCAAACAGATGGAGGGGTATAGTCTGTGAAAGAGATATCTGTATTTCTGGCTTTCTCTTGAAGCAAGAGGTTTGTAGGTGGCTTGCTTCGCGTTCTATGATTTCAGTGTGTGTTCTATATATTGCTAAACTGGGCCTTTTTTTGTAAGTAACATACAGAATTTTTCATCCTCCTTGAGCTTAAACTTCTTTGCCCAGAAGTTAAAAACAGGTTGCTTCAAAATTAGATGCCCTGTCAGACCATACGTTCTGTTGCTGCAGGGAGCAAGTCATTCACGTTGGCTTGGCTGGGAGTTATTTATATCCTGCAGTGGGATCATGTATTTCACTTTTCAGATGAACCAGTGCATTCTGATTTTGTTTACTTATCTGAAAGACGGGATTCTTTTGGATTCTTTTCTTTATAAGGCTTTATAGCAAACAGAGGCTTTTTCCTGTTAAATCAAACCCAACTTTTACCAGTGCGTGTGTTTGTAAATCTCCTTCTCTCCCTGAGACCGTGTCCAGTTAATCGGGGCGGGGGGGGGGGCATTCTTGGGAAGGTTTGCTCTCATTGTGTATTAACTTCTTTAATAATGATAGTAAAATAAAATTGTTGCAATGTGGCTTAAATAAATGGCAGTAGTCGGGGGGCTCGGAAACAGTGTGGCTCTCCCTTTTGCAGGGTAAGCCATTCAGCATTCCTAACAGACTCGTGCTGGGAGAAGCAGACATCACCAGCAAGGTATTTCCTGGATCCTTTTGCCAAATGCTAATAATAATAATAACAATAATAATAAAAAGGCTCAGATCTGAACTGAGCCACTTGTGACTTCATTTGGCAGCATAGGTCTGCTCTACATAACTTCTGCCTTTATTTTCTTACTCATGGCTGCCAAGAGCTTCTGAATTAATTTGCCCCCCTTCTCCCTCCCCTCTTCCCCTTGCCTCAGCAAAGGAATAGCGTATCACGCTTTGTGAGCCAAAGTAACATATGGGCTGGGGAGGCTTCAGCAGACCAAGGGCTCTGCTGGGATGTGAGGCACTGCTCCGAGCGAGGGCAGTGCTCTGGCCGCAGAGGCCGGGCTCGTGCTCTCCTTGGGCTCCATCTCCTGCACACCACCTCTCCTGGGCCCTGCTGCTTCCTGAGGGTTTCATTTCTTGCTGCCTTTTTCTGCTGGTTGTCTCCCAGCTTGGGCCACTGTCCCATTCCGATGTAGCCACATTGACTGTCAGAAGCATGGGCCCACGTTTTTCTTCCTAGCCCTTCTGGAGGGGGAGGAGTAGGGACCTGCCTTGTTGTATGCACCAGTCCAACGAGAAGACGGCTTTTATGGGAGCACAAGGTCTCGCTATTTCTCTGTGTGAGTGCCTAATTCGAGTCACATCCTACCACTGCTTCAAAAATGCTTCAGGTCGTTAGATCTGTGGTTACATCAGGGAAAGTAAAATAAAATGTCCATGGCACAGAGTGGTGGAGAGGACCGGGAGTTTATATATGAAGGCTGAAAGTCTGATCTGCAGCTATGCAACAGGAAGGCAGAGCCTTGCCAGCAAAAATCAGACTCGCAAGGAAAGATGTGAGAGCGTTTCAAAAGTTTGAGTCCTGCAGAGAGTAACCAGGAAGGAATGACTGGGGACTTCTTTTTCATTGAGGGGGGACAAAGATCATCAAAGGGGACATCTGTGAAAACATTTGTGTGAGGATCTGAGCTGCCTCTACTTAGGAAATGGTGGTACCCTGAAGAGGCAGGCTTAGATTTGTTATATATTAAAATGAGGTAACAGCTTCATGGTAATTGATAGTGTTTTGTGGCACATCAGTTCCAGTTTCTGGTTTGTTAAGCACTTTTAAAGCTGCTTCAGTGCACCCAGCATCACTTCCCCAACTGCTGGGAACTCTGTGAACCATCGTCTTGTTTGTCTCCAGTCTGGCCAGAGCTAGAGATGCTGGATTGGTCCCAGTCTCCTGTTTTGCCCAAACAGCACCTGCATTTGCTCAGGTAAAATCTGGTACACAAACGTGAGCATCACTTGTGGAATCAGTTACAACCACGTGGATGCACAGTTTGTGTGTGTGAGGGAGCTGCTTTTCTATGAATGACTAAATGCACTGTGGAAGAAAATGCTTCCAGTGGAGCTAGATTCTGATGAGCCTGTGTAGCTTTAAAAAAAAAAAAGGGGGG